>JAOWBW010000262.1:714190-1069190 GCA_026119855.1 Campanula takesimana | reverse complement strand
CCCCCTGCTACATCTAAGGGGGGAGAAATCCAAGAAAAGGGATCATTCTCTTAGTCCCGTTCAAATCTCCAAGAAATCTAAGGTTACCAGACCTCCTCCTTCAACCGCATCTCCTGTGTTCACCCCATCCGGTTCACCAATGCAGAGTGACCGTGATGAGCACGTTGAAGAAGCTCCTGCTCAACCTCAAAATCAAGGAGTTAAACATACTCTTGAATTATTTGATGAACCAGATGATGTGGAGTTGATGGAATCAAGTGATGAATCTGGAAAACAATATGTTGAAGCTGGTGTAGATGTTGAAGCTGGTGTTGCTGAAAATGTTGAGAAGACTGTGAATGTAGAGAGTCCTGATTTTAGTAATGAAAATGATCAAGTCCCTATTGTTGAGGCGACCACTGAAAAGGAAAAGTCCACTGATGTTGAGTTTCAGGGTCACGGTCAAGATGGCGACCGTGTACCCAGTGATCATGATGATGATGCGTTGGTTAAGTCTCCTGCTCCCTCTCCTCCTAGAACTACTCAATCCATGACCGCTTCTGATAGGTCGGTCGATCCATTGTCTCATCTATTGACCGCAGTTGAGACTTTGACTCAAATCAGCTTGGATTCTCAAACACAGATCTCAAAGTTGATCGCCAATCAGGCAGCTCTTCAGAATGAGGTTACGAAGCTTAAATCGGCAAATGCATTGCTTCAAGACAAGGTTACCGCTCTTCCCTCTCAATTGCTTGAGACCATTAAGGGGGAGAGTCAGGCTATTTCAAAGGCTGTGATTGAAAGTTTTTCTGCAAATCCTAACCTTTCCGCAATCGCATCCACCTCGACCACTTCTCTCACACGTGCTGTTATTCAAGAAGAGCTAAAGTCACAATCTCATGCCATTGATCGCTCCGTAGTCAAGATTATTGAAGGAGCTGGGTTAGAGCTGACCAAGGCAATGACAAATGATAAGAATGTGCTGCTTGAGAAATTGGAAAAAGTGAAGACCTCCATCAAAGCAGAAATCAATGCTTGTATTTCTGTAGGGTTGCTAACGGTCGCTAAAAAATTTGTGCCTAAAATTGAGTCAATGAGGCAAGCCATGCAAGTCCACACCCAACGTCTGGAAGGTCAAACTTCCAAAATTGATAGAGTTTATGAGATTTCAAACACTAACATGCAGGATGTCATCAACCGGATCTCAAACCTTCAATTGGCCGTGGACACGCTTACCGGATCTCATGCTTCCTCCTCTCAAAATCAGGCGACCGGTCATGGGAACAGGTTAGCAAGGGCAGATGAAGATGAAGGAGAAGATAGCTTCGAATTCCCGAACGTGAACAGTATGGATTTCTTAGAAATCAACGACCTCAAGACCTCCATCATCATTCCTGGAGTTGGACTTTCTCAGAAACTTTAAAAACTTGCTCGACCGTCTCTAATTTGAATTGACCGTGAGTGGTCATTAAAACTTTGTTGATGTTTGTCCCAGAACAATTTTAGTTTTCTGTTTGTTTTTATTTGTGGTCTGTAAAACTTTAAATCTCTCTTTTGTCTCTGCACTCCCCTCACCTGAATGGATATTTATTTGGGGTGCCCCTTAATGTTTGTTTGATGCATTTGATTGCTTATTGCTATTTCCTTTAAAATGCATCCAAACGTATATTTCTATCCTGCTAGGATTAGAATTTTTTTTTCCTTTTTAGGATGATAGAAATCTATGACATTGGCTTAGAGTGTGCATTGACTTGGGGAATGATATTTAATAAAATTTTATTCTTTTAAACATGTTATTACCAAGTACAATAAATTAGCGTTTGTTATAGTAGGTAATGGTCCCAATCAAATAGAGGGAGATTGTTGGGTATGCTTATTAAAAAACCACTCCTATTACCTATATTTGATTGATCCCATAACCTAATTTTATATTTTATGGACTTTAGGATATATTGTAAGAAGTGTTAAACTTTATTTTTAGAATAGTCCACTTTGTTAGTATAGGCTTTAGATTGATAGGTTTAAAAATTTTCTAAGTCTGGAATCCTAGTGGTCAAGCTGTCGACCGCACGTAACTTGAACGCGCCTGGTCACTTGACCGAGATGCTATCGACCGCACTATGCTGACCGCAAAAAGAAAAAGTTGTCCAAGAATCAAAGTGGTGTTCAAACTTAACCATGGTTACACGTGTGTTCAAAACTATGGTTAGTTTAGATCGTTGCAGAACCTAACTTGGACCCCAAGTAATTCAAATTTGAATATCTCAGTGGGGACCACTATCTCTCTGCAAAGGGACAAAGATTGAGCTCCAATCAGAATTCAACAACTCATTGTCCAAACTTGGAGCCCAAGTATTTCCAACATCTAGTTTCTTCTCCAATGGCTATAAATAGTCATCACTTTCTTCATTGAAAGCAAGCTGAGATTAAAAAGAGAAATTGCTGTTGAAATTCTTGGTGATTGAAGATCATATTCAAGATTTCCAGAATCCTACGAATCTTCAAGCACATAACCTTCAAGTCTTCAACAAATCTCCAGCAACCTTCAAGATCAAATCTCAAGCCTCAACACACAAGATTCATTAGGCTCTAAAATCATATAGATTCCAAAGAGCTTTTGATTATTACACACACACTCACTCCAATTGATCAATCACATAGATTGAATCAAAAGGGATACACTGGTCTAAGTCTAGGATTTGAACTTCATAGAAAATAGGTGTTGATTCAATATTTCATCTCTGTAATCTGTACACACAAGAATCAATATATACCTCCATTCAAAATCCAAGACTGACCATCTTGGTAAAAGACGTAGATCTTTAGTCAGATCGAACCTTTCCAAATACTTGTGTCATTTATTTTCTGCACTTTATTTTCAAGTATTGTTCATCTTGTTCTTTATTGTTCATATTAATCTTGTTTGTCATTTAGTGTTTGATCTTTCAGATATCCAAACTTATTGTGAATTGTGTTTGTATGTTCAACTCTGCCTAAGCTCTAAAATCTGACTAACTTATCATTTGCCAAAACTTCTAAAACAACAACTTTCAAACTCAACCATTCTTGACCGCAAATCTCTTGACCGCAAACTCTAATCGCTCCTCACTTGACCGCATTACCTTGACTGTGAGTGAGCTTCTATACTTAGAGATTTTGTTAAAACAACCTTACCTCATTTCTATCGAAAACTTCCGCTGTGCAAATTACACTTTGACCACGTGGTTTATTACTTGACCGCAAAATTCAAATTTGTACGCACTTGGTTGAATTTTGAAAAAGGGTTGAAAATTTAAGTAGGCTATTCACCCTCCTCTAGCCTCCTTTCTCATACGCTTCTTGTGTCTTTAGGACCAAGAAGTGAGATTAATAGTAAAGATTCTTTGTCATTTTAGGAAACAGACTTTTACTCTGGGACTGGTGATGTTCAAACTGGACCGAAGTCCACGGAGGCCGCCGGCCCGAGGCCCGTTGGTCCGAGCCCGTCAGCCCACGGACTGAGCCCGCTCCAAGCCCACGCGGACACAAGGATGGGCCGGACAGTGAAAATGACGCACGGGCCGGGCTAAAGCCCGCGGATCACTTGGCCCGTTTGGCCCGTGTCCGTTTGGCCCTTCTTTTTTTTTTTTGGATTGGGCGACTCACTGGCGCATGCATGGGATGGCTGTTGCTCTGTCTGTGTGTGCTGTGCTATGCCTGTGTTGTGTCATCTTCCTTGGCATTTAGCCATTTAGTGTTTTTATATGTATTTTAATTTATATTATATATTTTAATAAGTCTAAGTCATTTTATTTTTTTATAATTTTTTAAAAGTTTTTCTGATTTTATTTTTTTTTAAAAAGGACAAAATCCTTTTGGCCCGTAAACCTTTCGGTCCGGATCAAAAGGACGGGCCGGACCACACATAAAACGACGGGCCGGGCCGGGCTTTTATCCATCCGTGGGAGGGCCGGACCGGTCAAGCCCGTCAAGCCCGTGGACATGACCAAAAGCGGGCCGGGCCGGATAACACCTTTGAACATCACCATCTGCGACGTACCAAAATAGAAAGTAGGACTCTTACTCCGGAAGGAATAATTAAATTTGATCACGCCGTGCATCGCACGGGAGTACTGCTAGTTGAGAAGACTAAAACTCATGTGCGACCTTCCATACCTGTCTCATCCATGAAACGGGTCGGTTTTTGACCCACATCACCCGACCCACAAACCGGCTCTAGGACCCAGGGGTCGAACCTGCCACGTGGCAGCCTCTCATAGGCCCATTTTTTTTAAAATTTATTTTTTTCGTTTTTTTTCGGTTTGTCAAAAGTAATAGTTACTATAACTTAATGTAATGACTGTATTCATATAAAGTAACAGTTTTTATACATAAAAGTAATACATATATACATAAAAGTAACAGTGTTTTTTTCTATGTTTTCTTCGTTTGCCAATAGTAATACTTATTACAACTAAAATGTAACGAACGTGTTACTTATATGTAATAATGTATACATAATTGTAACACATATGTATAGAAAAAGTAATAATTCAACCATTTACATTTTTAGAGCTGAAAACACTTGATTAGTGTTACATGTAAAAGTATTACATTATCTATAGAAATATGTTATAATTTCTTTTATTAAAGTGTTACATTTACTTGTACAAACAATTACATTCATATATGAGTTGTTACTTTTCAAATGTTACTTTCTTTCAAAAAATTAAATCAAAATACACAATATTTTACATTTTTTCAAAAGCATTATTACATTTCAGTATAAATGATAATTACATTTATATATTGTTTGGGTTACATGTAATTATAGTTAGTATTACATTTGAAAAAATGGGTAAAACTTGCTTTTGTTTTTGTAAAACAGGTTTACGTTTACTTATGAACAATGTTACTTTATATGTATACAGTCATTACATTAAGTTATGGTAACTATTACTTTTGGTGAACGGCTGAAAAGCCGAAAAAATAATATAAAAACTCGAAAAAAAAAATAAAAAAAAATTGGACCTTTGGGAGGCTGCCACGTAGCGGGTCATGTCCCATGAGTCATGGGTCGACCCGTCTCATGCATGAGACGGATCCCCTTGTTCTCACTGGAGATCACCTTAGTTGAGAATAAATAAAGTGGGATTGATCGTAACCTTTCACCTTTCTGCCCAAAAAAAAAAAAAAAGGAAATAAAAATCTCTCTTTCTTTTTTAGAGAATAAAAATAAGAAAATATTTAATCACCGAAAAGCAGAAGAAAAAAGAAAGACGACAATTATGAGACAGGCCGTTGGCGTCCAGCTGTTCATGAATAATACTCCATCGTCAAATCAATGTCATCATCAATGGCATACCCGTAATAACTTTAAATCCAATGGCCTAAAACTTTGAACAAATGACTCCCTCGGTACCATTTTAAATTTCAATAATTTTTATTTTAGTTGTTTCATTTTAAATTTTAAAACTTAAAAATAATTTTTTTGTACTCTTTATTTGTGTACCCCAGATTATAATCACAATAATTATCATTAACTATTTTCTATTCACTTTCTCTCTTTTACCCAACTATATATCCCTTCGTTCCACCTCACTTGAAACTTATTTCCATTTTTCTCCGTCCCACTTCACTTGAGACTCTTCAAAATAGCCATCTTTTTATTACTCCCTCTGTCCTATTTTAAGAGTAAAAAATTTCTTAAAAGGGTGGCTCATTTTAAGTCATAATCCTAAAATAGAAAGTGGGTCCCACATATCATACTCACAACAATTATCCTTAATTATTATGCCCATCTTTTAAATTTCAAGTGAGGTGGGACGAAAAAAATAACTTTTTAGATAAACTATTTTTTGAAATTTAAAATGAGACGGAGGAATACGTCTACCACCCAAAACTTTCTCAATATATTCCCAATCTCTCACCGTAACCCATTTTCTCCCATCAATCACTCCCAACACTTCACAAATTCTAGAGTGAGAAACAGAGAAAAGAAGCAAAAAAAAACTAGAGAGAGAAAGTAGAATCAAACAAACAATGGTGAAGTCCACTAGCTTCCTCGTGATCTGTGCTGTAATCCTCATCACCCACATGATAACCATCTCATCTCCATCCGTTTCCGGGTCCCACCACCAGCTCAGCTGGCTGCCGACGACCTCCGGCGACGCCGTATGCACGGGATCCATGGCGGAATGTCTAGCTTCCGGCGATGAGTTTGAGCTGGATGAGTTCCAGATGGATTCCGAGACAAACCGGCGCATTTTACAGGCGAGGAGAAGGTACATCAGCTATGCTGCGCTGAGTAGGAACAGTGTGCCGTGCTCGAGACGTGGTGCATCGTACTATAATTGCCGGCACGGAGCTCAGGCGAATCCGTACAGCCGAGGGTGCAGTGCCATTACTCGGTGCCGGCGGTAGGCCCATCTTTTTTTATTTAAATATCCCCAATTTTTATGAGCCAAATATTAATTAATTTTATTGTAATTTATTTTTGTTTATTTTTTTGTGTTGTGGGAATTGGGATCAGTATTTATACGTAAATGGAGGAGAATAATTGAATAAATTTGATTTTAGCATTTGTATCTATAGTAATTTAGACCCATTTATCTGATTCTTTTAGTACTTTTATTAATAAAGAGTGTGTTTATTTATTATAAATACCATGAATAGTACATAATTTTGATTAATATAGTATTATATAGTATACCATAAATTTCAAGTTATGCTTTCATGAAAATCTTATCATTTTTAATTGGGTTTTCGGTTATAACAATCACCAAAATGAGAAGATTTTTAATAAAATTTGAATGCTAAAATTATTGACAAAAGCTTATGTAAAACGGTCTCATACGTGAGACGGATCTCGTTCGTTGAGAGAGTAAATAGTTTGCTCCTGTAGACGGAGCAGAGCTAACCCATTTCCTCTCTCATCGTAACCCGGTTTACGGTCTCACATTAGACTTCCTCAAAATTATTTGGTCAATTTACTCTAAATTGTTTTTTGCTTTTTTGAAGGAATTTACTCTAAATTGTTGGAAATCTAGTAACGCTTTTTTCGTATTTGAACTCTATTTTGTCATTCTCTATAGACCTTTGTCCATAAATTAATCTCACTTTTTTTATTATGTTAAATGGATTTTAAATTATTACTTATTTAAATTATTTAGGAAAATGAAATTGGTTTTCCGAGATAGAGGAGTATTAAAATAGTGAAAGAAAGATTGTTTTTTTAATGCAAACAGTGAAGGAAGTTAAGACATTGTAGAGCATTCTAAGCTTCAACTACTGCTCATTTCAAAATGTGCTCACTAAACTTTTATTTTTCCAAATCTCTTCACTTAACTCTTACATATTTTAAAATGTACTCACTCCATCAATAAATTTGTTAAAAACTTAACCACAATTAATTATGTGGCATTATTTAACTAATTTTCATTAAGTTATCACCAACATTTTAAGGGAATTTATGCAATTAATTCCCCTAGAAAATCTCAAAATCGGCCCCCTCCTCTTCAACCCACAACGGTTTTTGCCAGCTCCTACACCTCGTTCCTTTAATCTGTCCCCCATCCCCACCACCTCCTCACTCCTCTCCCTGGGAATTGAAAGACTGGCCGAATTCGGCAGATTAGGAAAAACAATTGGCCAAATTTTGAATTTTGGTGTGGGTTGGTCTTATGCAACAAATTAAAGATTTGCAATCAGGTTTGGTTGAAATTCTAATGTGGGTTTTAGATTGTGATTTGAGGTTTGTGTGAAAATTGGGTGAAATTTGTTGAATTTGGTGGTCTTCAGCGTACACATCAACATTTCGGTTAAAAACTTAATGAAGCTTGTTACTTTTGGTCAAATGACTATTTTTTTGTTAAAATTCTAATGAATTTATGACAGAGAGTACGTTTTGGAAAGTGTAAATGTTTAATAAGAACATTTGAAAAAAATAAAATTCAGTCAGCACATTTTGAATGGCAATAGTTTAATGACCAAAAAATGATTCTTGCCTACCCCTATTACTGTCTCTTTTTCTTCGAATATCATATCATTAAATGATATTCTAGAATACGTAATTAATATGAAGAAAAAAATTACAGGGTAATGATAGGATTACAAAAAAAAGTTTACAAAATGATGCATAAAAAAATGAGGTGACAATATTTTATTTATTGCATTTAGGGTGGATCCGCCACACTTTAATTATAAACATCAACACAATTATGACACTTTATTTTATAGACTACATTTGTAGCTATTTTTTGTAACTTTATTATTTCCCAAAATCTAAACCGCATTGTTCATATATTCTTTTATCCCAAAATAAGTATGCTTGTTAGTATTGTATTATTTAATTATATATTGCGTGTACAATAATAATTACATTCACATTTTTTCTTAATCTAAAATGCAACATTTATTTTAGAAATCATAATAAAAAAAATTACATTAATGTTAATGAAAAGGGGACTAATATCATAGTTCGTAGTAGTTCCTACGCCTAAAAAAACATCTCTTACTACTAGAAAAACTCTCTTTTGACATGTTAAGAAGTTTATGAATCATGTTTTACTTTTAATTATCTTATTATTTGTAAGAAGTTACCCGCATTATATTTGAGGAAGTATTGTGTGAGACAGTCTCATATATCATGATTTCAACGAGAGAGAAACGGATTTTTCCTGCCCCACTATTTGGGTTGAGCATCCGGTGTTTGTAGTTGGCAATCCACAAACACCGGATGCTCAACCAAACTCGTGGGTTTTACAAATGTTAACAAACGTAAAAAAAACAAGAAACACTATTGGCCAAAGCATTGGCTCGACAATCAACTAAACGTACCAAGAAATGATATGAACAAGAAGCACAACGTTTGTCTGAAGAAGACAACATAATCTAACTTCATCATAGACTGCCATCATGAACACACTCTTACGAAACTTCCAAATGGATAACATATGGTTCCGCATAAGCCCAAAATTGATCGAAATATTAGTTGAAGATCTTCTTTCCAAAAATAAATTTGAAGTGTTGTTGTTTAGAGATTTTGCGATCCGAAATCAGATCGACAACCAATTGAGATAAATTGAATACTTAATTAATAAATAATAATTGTACAAATATTATATTTAACTAAGCTTTGTTGTCTTTTTTTAAAGCGATGTAATAATTAGAAGACACATAAAAAAATGAAAATCTTATATATTACAAAGGCCTATCGTTTTTTTAAACTACTGTACATTGATCAAGCTTCGGTTTTAACCATCTTGTTTTTTTAGCAGTTTTAACCACTCTACTTAAAAATTAAAATACGCGTTCGATCTTCCAAGGCACCCTAATTTCATCAAAAAAATGTTTGAAAAGTCAACAAAATGTTATAAAAGTTAACAATATTAGAAAAGTTAACAAAAATTAACATGACTTAAGAAGATGCCCCCATGGAGTCTTATATGGGTCCAACATAGATCATACTCACTCTAGCCGCCCCTCTTCAACCCTTCATCCCTTTCCCACCCACCCTTTCACACTTTGACCGCCCTTCCCCCCTCCTTTTACCTCACTCCACTTCCCCAACCTTGTGTCCCCGTATTCTTCTTCCTAGATTATGTTCCCAAACATGAATTTGTCAAAGGGTATAACGGTGGTTCATGGTGGGTTAAGTTGTACTCCTCTCTGCCTCTGGAATTCATTTTGTTAATTTTGGCTAGTTTTTGTTAACTTTTCTAATATTTTTGTTAACTTTCCTAACATTTCGTTAACTTTTCTAACATTGTTTGATGAAATTAGGGTGACTAGGCAAATCGTAAGCGTATTCTAAATATAGTGGTTAAAATTGTTTAAAAAAAATAAGAGTTATTAAAACCAAAGCTTTATCAAAATACGAGAGTTAAAAAAGTCGATAGACCTATCACAAATTATAAAATTTGAATTTTACCACGAATAATAATAGTAGCACAAAAGTCACAAAAGTCAAAAACTTCATCACAAAATCCTAAGTGTAATGATGTTATTGGTGTTTATAATTAGAATGTGGCGAGTCTGTTATCGATGCAATAAATAAAGAAGAAGTCTTGTGTGAGACGGTCTCACATGTGAGACGGGTCTTGTTGAGAGAGAAAATAGGCTTGCCCCGCCCCACCCATAGGGGGGCCTAACCATTTACTCTCTCAAAGTTTTTGTCATCAATAAAATACCGTTACCTCATTATGTAAGCAAATTTTTGTGACCTTATTTTGTGTTCCTATCATAGCTCTTTTACCACTAAACCGGTAGTCTTTAATACAACGGTTAGATCGCCTAAACTGACGCCTATTTATGCTCTTTCCTGATTAAAATTTACAGAAAATGTTTGGATTCAAAAAGTAAGAAAATAAGGGGCCACCTATAAACTGCAGCCAGACAATCATCCATAAAGTACTGCACTGCTGCTCTTTTCATCATCTTTAGCTCCTTCCGTTTTAAAATTATCTTCATAATATTCTTTTTGTTACTATTGTGAATGTATTTTAATAATTTTAAGTTCATTTAATTATTTTAATAAAAATTTAAAATTTGTTATTATTACATCATCAATAATACTATTTATATTAAATTTAAAATTTTTATTATGACAATTATATCAACCTAAAATTATTGTTCAAAGTTCACTACAATAACCTTGAAAAAAAAATAGGAGTATGAAAGATCTGAAACGGTGAAATTATTACTCAAAATATTGCTCCATTCTGCTTAAAATAAATAGAAAAATAACTCCAATCCGTATTTAACATCCTTTCATCATTTCTTTCCGAAAAAGAAAACATCCTTTCATTATTATTACGTCCCACCATTTTAGAAATGACCTGTAAAATACTGCTAATATAATAAATAAAGTCCTAATAATAAACTTGACAAAAAAAAAAAAAAAAAAATAGGGTAAAAGGAAAACCTCTCACATGTACTCATCAATCCTCCTCCTCCATGTCAGCTCAATAATAGATAAGTGGACTTATATTATTCACACCCCCCATTTATTCTCACCACCATCAACTTTTAATTTTATTGTTCATTACTTATGTCCCTATCAAAATTATCATCCACCACAACAATTTCTTAACATGTTCCCAATCTTGCCCCTCAAAGTAGATTCACTACCCACCACGTAGGGTTCGAGTCGAGCTTTATAGTGTTGAGCTCGATCTCATTTAAGATTTATCTAGCTTGAGTTTTTTCTGAGCTCGAGCCCACTTGTTTGTTCGAACTCGAGTCGAAACGAGCTCACGAACAACTCGAGCCGAGTCGAGCTTTATAGTGTTGAGCTCGATCTCGTTTAAGATTTATCTAGCTTGAGCTTTTTTTGAGCTCGAGCCAAGGCCGGTGATTAGCCAGTGCAAGAGGTTCTCTTGCCTCTTGCACAGGGCCTCAAAATTTAGGGGGCCTCCATATTTTTTTTTATTTTTTTTGTAATCCTAGCAACCAATGCACTACTAGTTCTATTTTAAAATGATTTATTTTCTTAAAATATTAATCTTCCTGTCCCAAAATGATCTTTACATTTGACTATTCATACTTTTTAAGTATATGAACACTTGATTCACTATCCTTGTTGTGTTTATGCGGATTTAAGCCTAAATTGTAGAAATGAGAAGAACTTTTTGAGACAATTAAAAAAGGCAAACGAGAAAACCATTTCGGGACAGAGGGAGTAATACGAAATAACTTTAGTAGTAGTTTAGTTTACTTAATTATTCAAATAAAAATATACAATTTGTTATTAATGTACTATTATGAACTGTCAATAACAAATTTATATTTTTGTTCGGACACTTAAATTAAATTGAAATTATTGTTCAAAGTTCTTTCGTACTAATATAATAATTGTGAAAACATCATTTTGAGACTGAGGGAGTATGTAAAGTGTTGCTTCAGTCACTTCTTGAATCAGAGATGAAATCCTGTGAATATTTTGAAGCTCGGACAATCAAACGCGGGCAAAGCTCCGGCGACCTTATGGCTTTCTTTACAATCAACATCCCGCCGGATTTAATTGTTATATAAAAATTATTATAAATATTGTGTAAATTTTTATATATTAAGGGCCTAATATGCACATATAGCACAGGACCTCTATAATAATTGAGACAAGCCTGACTCGAGCCCACTTGTTTGTTCGAACTCGAGTCGAAACGGAAATTTACGCTTTGGCAATTAAATTAATCACTAAAAAGAACAAACACTTTACATACCCCTCAGTCTCAAAATGATGTTTTCACAAAAAAAGAACAGATAAAGAGTTCACACCGTTATGACGTTGCCCTAGTTGGTTAGACTAGTGCAAGATAAAGAAAATATGGTCCCACACAAAAGCTGAAAATGGAAATTTACGGTTTGGCAATTATAACGCGTAATTGAGTATATAGATCACATGTGAAAATTTAATTACGATGGACCACCCAATAACAGGCTGTCCCAAGCTGGATGGTAATGGCATCTTAACTTTCACACTAATCACCATCTCCCATTTTTTTTATAATCTTTCCGTCTCAAAATAATCTTCTCATTTATCATTTATTGTCTGAAAAAATAATCATATTTCTACAATTTCAAATTAAAAGTGTATAAACAAAACATGACTAGTGAAAAAAATATTAATATTTTGAAAAAATTTGAATAATCAAATGAGAAAGACCGCTAATTTATGTTGGAGCGGGGTACGAGGAACTAGACGAGAAATGTGTACTACAAAGCATAATCATTCCATTAAATCAAATACCCCTCTTTCGCACAATAGACACCGTGTTCTTACCTTTTTTTTTGCATCCTAAAATAACGAGTTGGTCTCTTGTAAAATGAGTTTTTCCTACTGGTTAGGAAAACCGTGTTTTTCAAAAGGGTTAATGACAGATTAGGGTCTGAACTCCAGGGGGCCGTCTAAAAGGGGCGTCGGTTTTTTTTCCCGCTAGATCAGGGCTTCAAATGTGAATTTTTCGCCAGTTAAGGGCTTTTTGACGGAAATTGTTAGAAAAGTCAGTTAAATCTCATGTGCCTCGCACGTGATCATAAATCTGGATGAAATTGAAATGAAAAGTTGCAAAAAGGGTCAAACTATAAATTTTAAAATTTGAAAGGTTAAATCCAAAACAAAACCCAATTTCATAAACCCTAAAAAATATCCCCCCCTCTCCATTTCTCCTCATTAGGGATGTCAATTTGACCGAACCCGGTCCGAACCCGAAGGTGATCCGCCCCGAAAAGTAGGGTTCGGGTTGTAATTTTCATGACCCGAGCGGGTTAGGGTCGGGTTCGGGTTCGGGTTATGATATTGACCCGCCGTGATCCGACCCGACCCGCACCCTTATGTACAAAGTCAAGATATTATGTTAGTTAATCATATCATATGTTGTGCAATTTATTTTTATAGTTGTTTTTTAGTGAGGTTTGATGATTTTAAACTAATTTCTATAACTAATTAAAATTTAAGCTTATACATAGATTGGGCCCAAGCAAATATGAGTTAAAAATTTTATAATTTTGTACGCTTCAGATCGGGTCGGGTTTCCTTATCTTCGGCTCGGGCCGGGTTCGGGTCACACCTTTTGGCATTAGGGTCGGGTTCGGTTTTGATGAAACCCGTCCCGAACCCGACCCGTTGCCATCCCTACTCCTCATACCCAGCAACGCCTTTTCTCCTCCTCTCATCTTCAACCTCCCGCCCCCACCCCTACTACCGGCTCCCCGCCACCCCTCCCACCGTCTCCTTGCATCTACACGCCACCCTTCCCCTTCCAAGCACTCCTTCCCACTTCTTCTTCCCCATCACTTTCGTCGCCGCTCACATAGAAAATGCGACGTCTCCGTCGCCGGCTTCAACTTTCAGTAAGTATCTCTCTCGCGTTCTCTCTCTCTCGTCTCTCTCTCCCTCTCTCTCTCTCTCTCTCTCTCACGTTCGGATTCCTGATTCTTTAAATTTTGATTTCTGATTTGCTTGTGTGTTCTATTTGTGTGTATAATCCATTATACCCAGCAACTCCCTTTTTTGATTTGTAAAGTTTTGATATTTGATTTTTGATTTGATTTTGTTTACTTTTTGTTTATTTTAATTTGTACTGATTTTAGAATTATTGTTGTTTGTAGTGGTAGCAGGGATGATAGTGGTGGGCAGTGGCGGTTTTTGACCGGTGTTTGGCATGGCTCTTGATGGTGGCGGTGCGGTGGTGGAGGTGCAGTTTTGGTGTGGTTGTCCGGTGGTAGTGATGGTGGTGGTGGTGGTGGTGGTGGAGAGAATGGTGATGATAATTTGATTGAAATGTAAAATTTGAATTTTGTATTTCATTAACAAATTTGACTGGAATAAGATTTTATATTTGAACAATTTTAGGTAAATGATTAGTGCTTAATCATAAATGTTAAATCTCTTAATTCAATTTGATTATCACTTTTTATACTCATAACATTTATTTTTTCTTAATCTCCGTGTAAAGTCAAACTAGGAACTTTAAATTGGGACGGGGGGAGTACTTGATTATTTAGAAAAATGATTACTCCCTCCGTCCCAGTTTAATGTTCTTAGTTTGACTATGCACGCTTATTAAGAAACTAAGACAAAAACAAAGGAAATGAGTCAACCAAAAGTAGAGAGTGAATGTTATAAATGTCCAAAAATACTATTCATGAAACAAGTGGGTGAAAGTAAGTTAGGTAAGTAATGGTTTTTTTGTAATTAAATGAACTTTTTGAGGGCAAGCTCCTCTAAAACACTATTCATTCTTTTCATTTATGAAATAAAGCAACTAAAAACCTTAAACTGAGACATACCAAAAAGGAAAGTAAGAACCTTAAACTGGGTCGGAGGGAGTATTTTTTTAGAAAAAATATTTATTTCATTTTTAAACCTTTTGAGTTTCAAAAATTTCACTAAAGCCCTTACTAACTAATATCATTACAAATCCATCCATTTAGTCGATCACGTACGAGGCACATGAGATTTAACTGACTTTTCTAACGATTTCCGTCAAAAAACCCTTAACTGGCGAAAATTTCACATTTGAAGCCCCGATCTAGCGGAAAAAAAAACTGAGACCCCTTTTAGACGGCCCCCTGGAGTTCAGGCCCTAATTTGTCATTAACCCTTTTCAAAACCTTCTGGCTATCACTTTCAAAGGTTCTGGCTATCAATCTCATATCCAGAAGACTTTATATTGATATCCAAAAGGCTTTATATTGATATCCAGGACCCTTCTGGCTATCACTTTCAAAGGTTCTGGCTATCAATATCATATCCAAAAGGTTTTATAATTATATCCAAAACCGTTGAAAAGTTCTGATTATTTACAATGCCACCGCTTTTTATTTTTAAACACGTTTTTCCTAAGCGTTTGGAAAAACGCGTTTTTCTCAAGATTTTGCAAAAATAAGTGCTTCGCGATAACATCTTTGTTTCGTCCAAAATAAATGTCACGTTTCTAAAAGAAGAATGATTTTAGTAAAATAATTTTTTAAAAGAAAATGAAAAATCAACTACAACGATTATTATGGGACAAATATAAAATAGGGTTGGTATTTGTTTTGCAGGACTGCACAGAAGAAGTCTCGAATTGAATGGTCAAGATGAAACCTATATCATATACTCCCTCAATCCCAGAAAGATAGTTTCATTTTGACTTTTTATAGTCAACAAAATTGAACTTTGACCAAACATTGGTGTCGATCTAATCATCACAACAAAATTCTAAAATGTGTTATTGATAAATCACTTAATGATTAATCAATTATAACTTTTAGAATTTCACTAGAAATGATTAGATTGACATTAGTGTTTGGTCAAAGTTCATTTTTGTTGAGCATAAAAAGTCAAAATATGACTATCTTTCTGGGACAAAGGGAGTATATGGCGTGTGACGAGCCATAGAGCGTGTCAAAAGACCATTATGTCCCTAAAATCCCATCCAATGGCCACCACCATGCACTGTCTGTCACACAGTTCGATCGCAAGCTCCCGCATCAGTATAAAACAAGGGACAATACCAATATACTACAATAAAAGTGCAAGTATTACTTGGATCCTAGTTTTTACAATCACTAAAATACCATATTCGATAAAAACACACGACCAACAGAAAGGTGCACCCACATAGGTTGGTAAACTAAACACTAGTTATCATAAGCAATAATGCCATTAAACACAGCTCAAGCACACCCACGGACACATGGGTGTGTAAACATCATACTTGTACGAATATTTCTAGTTGTAAACATGCCAATGCAGATCTGACCTTAAATGTACCACATGCGAAGAGAGTACACACATTTAATACTACGTTAGGTACTGAAAGGCGTACCTGAAATAGATAAATGTAAGATAATGGTTTATGTTCAAACTTGAAGCAAGCTAGATATTACTTGTAAATCAGCGGCCGAGAATTGACCTACACATCCTTGGTATCTTCCTTCTTGGGCTTCAGAATGGATGCTGGTGAAGGAGTTCCTTCTTGACCAATTTCGGTTCTTAGATCGTTGATGGTCTGCTCTAGTTCATCTATTCTGTTACCCATCTCATCAAGTGCAGCATTGTTAAAGAAACATTTGCTAGTAACGAATTCAAAAATAATGGCTTACAAAAATTATCCACAAGTTCCATTTCTCAAAGGGTAATGCTAGGGGCTTAAAATGTTCACAAAATCTTGGTTGGCAGTGTTTAACTTGATGTTTATCATGTGGGCCCAAGCATTAAATAATTGGCAGACCAATTAAATACTGCCAACTAGGATTTTGTAAGAACGATTTTGCGAGCATTTTGTGCCCCTAGTATTACCTTTCCTAAAAGATCAAAATGGGGCAGTATCAAATCAATATTAACATGCATTATAATGTTTATCATGGAAGTCATCTTTACTTTGTGAACTACTACTCCCTCTGTCCCATAAAGATGTTCCTATTTGACTTTTCAAACAATTTCGTCATATATTTTGCTTTCCATTACTATCCCCTAATGAACATAATTATCACGCAACTGGACTAATCTTGGCCCATCATCCACATCCATCTCATTCATATTTGGAAAGTTACTTATTTTAACCATTCAATTAGAAACGAGACTTTCTTTTAGGGACAATGAAAATGGACAGTGGGAACATCTTTATGGGACTGAGGGAGTATATAACCTTAATGTCCCCCTAAAACCCTTAATTTTCCAGCAACCAATCAGCCACATTCACCCAAACACGCAGTAGTAGGAAACGATCATATGCTTCTACTGTAAAAGAGGGTTCATATATCAATGTATAAAAAGGTTTTGATAGTGATATTACCATGATACCACTGCATATAAAATATCCGATTGCTAATATCTATGATGTGAAGGTGAGTCATAGAGTAACCTGATCTTTTGTATGAGAGCTACCACTACATATCGCAGGAATCAATTATCTTAACTTATATTCCCTCATCCCTAGTCCCATTTGATTAGTCAAACATGTTAAGGATTTAGTTTTACTTGCTTGTGCGTTCTTGAAATTGCAATGATACTTTATCATTTTCAAAAAAATGGGACTACATTTATGGGACAACCGAAAAAGGGAAATGGGACTAAATTTTGGAGGATGTAGGGGATATATAAGAAAATATTGAAGACACCTAAATTAAACAAAATCGCATAACAAATTGAGTGAGTTTTAGATCGTAAATGCCAAAAACAACAGAACAACTTGGAAAAGGATATTCTTTGAAATGATGGAGTCAGACATTGTCTGGAACCTAGTTTGCTGCAAGCAGAACAACAAAAACAACAAATGTTTAATTCCGGAACAATGTTGAATAATTTCAAGGAAACACATGAAAAACTGATAATGACAATATAAACTCACCATTTGCTGAAGAAGATTTTGCACCTGAAATAAAAATAATAAAAATTATAAAACTTGTTCAGAAGTCAAATAATGCGCCTTATTACAGATGTTAAAGCAGAGCCATAAGCACTACAAGTAATCTGTTATGTAAGAGATTCATAGTTCTCTTACCCATTTTCAAGAATAGATGCCAAGTTTTAAACGTTGTTTAACCTGCTTCCCACCTCTCCAAGTCTCAAAATTCATAATCTGGGGTTTTTGCTATGAATTGTTCTGAACTACTCTGATTCAAGAAGCGCAAAGTTCTATTTATTACTCTCTCCGACCCAAAATAAATGTCCAAAATAATTTCAAATTTGCTCTTAATCAAGAGCAAATTAGATTTTCTTTTTGGAATTCATTTTGGGACAAGCTACTGCTAATTGAGAAACCCATAGTAGTATCTCAGAACAATAGAAGTTGGAGGAATAGAAGGAGAGGACAGCAATAGAATGCTAAGAAGAAAATTAGGGAACTTACAAATATTGTCATATCAGCGGTGCTCTGCTTCGAATCCTCTGAATCTTGTCCATCCTGCAAACCAAACTGCTTACTAAATACAAAACCGTAAAGGAAACTGAATACTCAAACTCTCAAAGTTCTAAAACAGTATAGAAATAATCAACTAATACGTATAAACAGTTTCTTCATTCTTAACTGGCAAAGCAAATTAATATATTCTGCTCTCGCATTTCAGGGTAGTGCAAAGCTCACTTACCTAAGCTTCCACTTTATAGGAAGCTCAAATTTGAACAACGGACTTGCTTGAGGCACAAAAAAATACGGGATACATGAGTTAAGCCGGATATTAGGGAATTTATGGTGGAGTGGAGCGGCTGAAGTTAGAGCAACCCAATATATTGCGTTTTACTCGACGGTCTAGACAAAAAGGACTTTGTTAGTTAAAAGGAGGTACAGGTTGGCAAACATAAAAATTCATGTCCTGCCCCGTTAAGCGAACAACTCATAAGGCGAGTTAACGAACTAAAGATAGTTTGTATCTAAACTGCTCCTGAAACATTGTTCCCTTCTTCCTAGCCAGCCATGGAGAGGTAGTGATGGGAGAAATGAACTGAGAATCAAGGTTCTTTCCTAGAGCTTTTAGATTAGGGAATTAAAAGAAACAAGCCATCATAATATTTGAAACTAATGAATTCCATTAGATCTTCTTATGTTAGCTGCCATGGAAAGTAAGTTTGATATAAAACCCAAGTGTCAAAAAAGCTGTCTAAAATCACAATTGCCAGATGCGTATGCGGATATGAATGATGTCAAGAAAGAAAGAATAACCCATTCCTTAGGCTTCCATCTGTTCTAGCCTCAGTGTTCAACCTTAACTAGCTAAAGCCTTGGGTGCGAAGAAGGCCAAAAAAAAAAAAAAAAATCTCCATTTCTAATCCTCTCATACTCACCATTTCAAGAATATGTTTGTAATCAATACAGTGCACAACGCAGATGTATAATCTATGAGAGTAACTCCAGGATACACATACAACCAAATTACTCGATTATTCCCTTTGTCCTGGAATAAATTTCCTACTTTCTATTTTCGTATGTCCCAAAATATATGTCTTCTTACTAAAAATAGGGTATGAAGTTTGGTGATCTTCCTGTACTACCCATTCTAATAGGCACAAGCATTGCAATGTCATAGGAGGTGTCACTTTACCCATATGAATAGATTGGGGCAATCAAGGAACATAACTAAAAGCTTAAAAACATTAACTTGTCAACTATGACATTTATTCCGGGACAGAGGGAGTAAGTTATAAAACCAAGATACTTCAAGCTTCAATGAACACTTGTCAAATTTACTACTTCAGGACATTTCTATTAAATCCCTTCCAACTTATGCCTACAATCTTTATATCCTTTCAACTAATTCATCCACATGTGCTATAACTAAGCATGGTACGCTCAAGCATTTCTGAAATACGACCAAGTCCCGAGATACTAATATATCCCTTAATGAGTATCTTCTGAAATGTGGATTACAATTCAACAAGAACATTCGTATGGGGTATAAGCTAAACCCCTGCAAATCCAAGTAAATTTCATATGGGGTATAAGCTAAACCCCTGCAAATCCAAGTAAATTTCTACCTCCCATTGATATTCAACACAACTATACAATCTTTGTTTCACCACCCAGTTTGGTCTGATTCTACTATTCCTCCTTTTTTTTTTTTTTTTTTTTTTTTTTAACCGTATTGAATCCATTTTCCTGGTACCCAGAAATATATTTAACAAAACACGAAACTCGAGAACACATCCACACGCAGAGAGTCACATACACACACAAGTACACAACGCCAGAAATATACATTGAAAACTAGATTAAATTAACAGTGCAAGTAGAACGAAGTTAAAAAAAGAAAGAATTGTGTGAAATAATTCGAGCCCTAATTCATAATTTTCAAACAAAATTGCACGAAAACATAAACGATCATGAATGTGCGTATGCATAATTTAAAAAATTACCATTCTCCAATTTGTTTGCGGCGGCTGCTATCAACAGCGTTGGATGTTGAGAACGGTGAAACGAATCGGAGCAAATAATAGTGACTGAAATTGAATTGTTTTATTAGTTCCACAGAGTAATCGTAGGATGGGGAACGAAAGTGGTAAATGGTGATCTCGAACCCGTCCGGAACCGGGCCGAAAAAAACCGTAACCGCGCCACGAAAACCGGAACCGTGGGAACCGGAACCGTTTTGGATAAGGGCCGGTTAAGGTACAACCCCAAAAAACCCCCGAAAAAAACCGTGAACCGGAACCGTCTGAACCGTCAGTAAAACCGTTAAAAAATCATCAAAATCATTAGATTTCGAACAGTTTCATCAGAATTAACCGTTACTAATGGAAGGTTGACAAGAAAAGTTGTGTTTTGACTGATTTTTTTAGCCAAATTCAGTGAATGAATATAATAAAAATTTTGGTTGTCTCCCTCATTGTAAATTTGCCTTTAATTAATAAAATTTAAAGGGTACCGTCCATTTTTTCTTTTATATACTATCATTTATTTTATTTTTTTCTATGTTTATTTTTCAATATAATGTTGATTTAGCTTTTTTTTTAAAAAAATAAAAATCACTTATGAAATAATTTTTAAGTTGTTTATTCATTATTGTATGATAAAAAAAATAATAAAAAAAGGTACCGCGGGACCGGAACCGGATTGTGACTACCGGAACCGGTGTAACAAGGGCAGGTTAAGGTTCACATAAAAGTCGAACCGGAACCGGGACCGGAGTTGGCCATCCCTACATTTTAGTACTAGTAAATTACGAAAAAGCCTCCAGTGTATTCCTAAATTTGCAAATTTGTCTCTCATTTTTCAAAAGTGATTACATCCGTTAGTATGCTTAAAATTATAAATAGTATAACACTGTAAAATCATAGTTATGGCTATATATTCAATAATTTAGCGGGTGTGAACAACACCCAAAATCCAAAAGCGGTTTTCAAAAGTCAAATTCTTAATTCCTTAAAAATAATAATAAAAAAAAGTCAAATTCTTAATTAAGAATGGTTGTAAAACAACAGATGTCTTAATTGCCTTTTATTCAACCGTACATTTTTAAAAAAAATTAAAGTTATAAAATGATAGTCTCATTTTTTCTTAATTTTATTTTAAAATAGAGGCTATAAACTTACTAATTTTTTAAAACAAACCGTGTAAACTTAAAAAGTAAATAAAAAGTCACAAAAGTGTCACAAAATTTGATTTACAAAATAATGTGTCATTATTTTATTGATGCTTTAATTAAAGTAATGTGTTTGGTTCACGATCGAAGCAACTAATAAAATATCGTCACCTCATTTTTTAATCTTTATTTTCTGAACTTCTTTTAGAACCTCGCATTGCCCAAAGTTAAATTTTTTAAAACAGTCAAACAGACGATTTTCCCAAACCTCTTCCAGCCATATCATTTTTGTCTCGTAAAGACTCAACATTTTTCATATACCTTCCATTAATAGATTTAATTCATATCACAATTCCACAAAAATCCACACACACATGTGACCTATTTAAAGAAACATTTAAATCCTAAAACTGCCCACCCCCTAGGGATGGCCAAACGGAACCGGAACCGGACCGAAAAAGCCCGGAACCGGAGCAAACCGGGGAGTAAACCGGAACCGCCATTCATCCGGGCCGGTTACGGTTCACATAAATGGCGAACCGGACCGGAACCGGACCGAAAATCCCTTGTTTTTCAATAATTGTAAGGGGGGGACCGGAACCTAAGCGAAACCGGATTGTGCCAACCGGAACCGGGGTAAGTACGGGCCGGTTCAGGGTCACATATATGCCGAACCGAAACCGGGCCCGAAACCGGTTTTGGCCATCCATACCACCCTCTCAAACAAACCCAAACCTCATCTCTCCTTCCATCATTCAAACACACATTCCCCTTCTCCGACCGGCATCTCCGGCTTCGACAAACTTCTCCTTCCCCCTACCCTCTATATTTAATTGTTCCATTCTTTTCGGCAACAAGGTTCCCACCATCAAAGAATTTATAAGAACTCTTTCCGTCAAAACAACATCTCACTATCATCAGTGCAGATGTCCCTTCTCCTCCCCTCTCCCCCGATTCCAGCCTTTTTAGCTTGAAATCCATTATATATGAACTACTCCCTCCGTCCCAAAATGATCTTCATATTTATATTTGTCATTTCTCATTGTCCCAAAAAGTTCTTCCTATTCTACAATTTAGACTTAAAAGTGCATACACAAAACATGGCTAGTAAAGCAAATGTTCATATCCTTAAAAAGTTTGAATAGTCAAACGCGGAGATCATTTTGGGACGGAGGGAGTAGAACTTAGATCGCTTCCTTCTCCATGTTGCTCAGTCCCACTGCAGCATGCTGCATCCATTAACATTGATGCTGCATCCATTAACATTGAGTCGCTGACCTTACCAACTCCCCAACATTTATGAATCCTTTCATCCTCTCCATCCATTGCAGCCAATGCCTACGACACACCACAACTACATGCATTGTTCAGAACCACAAAGATCGGGGGAGATTGAAGAGTATGAAAATACTCTATCATGTTTAAATCTTTGTGATTATGATTTTCAAGTATATTTTATTTATAATTCGTTTGTGTATATCTTGTTTAAATTAGTTGTATATATTTAGGATTTATTTTACTAACATATTAATGGTTATCTTTGAAAAGCTGTTATGTATTTTAGGAGTGTATTTTAGGTGGACTCTCAAAAGGAAAGGATGATTGGCCAAATGAAGATCACGTGTGATTGAGAAAGAGGCCAAGAGGTCCTATAAATACAGACGCCGCATTCCTTTGCTAGTTACGGATTCTGAGCATTCATTTAGAGAATTCAAAAGTTTAGAGAGTCCTTTGTTTCTTAGAAGTTCTTCCCAAAAAGACTTCTAAGTGTTTGAGTGTTTAGTGAGTTCTAGTGATCTAGAATAATTTGATCTTTTTATTGTTTTGTTTCTTTCATTCATCTTGTACTCTGCAAGATAGTTTTCGTATATGAAAGTTTTCCAGCAAGTAATTTCTTGCTGAAGTGTTTAATTTATGTTCTTATTTTATTCCGCTACATTTCTGAATTGTTGACAAGACAACTGTCTTGACACTTGTGAGCACAACTGTACTCACAAGTGGTTGTTTTCTGGAACAGTCCTAGCCGCCTATTTCTTTCAATTGGCATCAGGAGCTCTGGTCTCGATACACTGAGATCGATCCTATAATGGCCACTATGGACTGTCCTCATACTCGTAAGCCGCCTACTCTAGATGGTTCAAACTATACCATTTGGAAGGCAAAGATGATCTTGCACATTAAAAACATTGATCATCGTGCGTGGGTCAGTATTCTTGTGGGATATACATCCCCTACTATGGAAATAGTTGATCCAAAAGCAAAAGCTTCTGCATCTGAAGAAGAGAAAAAGGAAAAAGTTTTTGTCCCAAAACTCGAGCAAGAATGGAATGCGGAAGAAATTGCCCTTGCAAATTACAATGCAAAGGCAATGGCTGCCATATCTGATCATGTTGATCACAATCTGTATCGGCTATTCTCTAACCATACAGTTGCCAAAACTGCTTGGGACATTTTACAACTTCATTGTGAAGGGTCTGATAGTGTCTGATGTAGAAAAACTCCACTAGTAATAAAAACCTAGCAAGCGTACTAGATATCGAAATACTAATACGCAGTGCGAGGGTCGATCTACAGAGACTTGTGTATCAACAGTTCGACTTTCAACAGTAAAGACAATAAATTTAAAAGACTGGTTTTGGTTTTTATCTAAACTAAGAAAGCAATTAAAATTAACTAAGAGAACAATTAAGTAAATAAGAATGAAATTACCGGTATTCAAGCGATGAGTGAAAGAATCTACGAATTGGGTTCACATGTACTTCATTGAAACAGACAATAATAACATCATCAATCTCTGTTGGGGATTCATTCACTTATATAAAATCAAGTGTTCACACATCTTTAATTTAGTACTCTTCTAATATTACACTTTCTGCAAAGTCTCTGTAATATTCAAAGAATCCATGAAAACCCTAGGAATTTATGAATCTACAATCTTGACAAGAAATCACTTTGCAAGTCTCAATTATATTCTTTAAAAGTATAGACTTTGTATACGTAGACCAATCACTTGAAATCCATATACACCGATTAATTATATGAAAAACCCTTTTAAAGAACCCAACAACAAAGATTGAAGATGAATTATTTATCACAAATCAAATCCGTACATGTTACCTCCAATCCGTAGAACGAGAAGATTAGCCAAGCATAATCATGTTGATCATCATAATTTCTTGGGAAGAAAACATGAATTTATGAATAATACTTCTTGAAATAAAAACTTGAATACTTCAATCCTTAGTTACACCTTGAAAATATGATAAAAAAAAAAAACTCTCCTCTGGCTGCTGGAGTTACTCAGTATTTATACTAGGGTCAAATAGGGTTACAAACAGAAAAATAACTAAAAACCTAAAAATACTAGGAAACTGGATATTTTCTGCCCGGCGTACTGTGCGGCCGCCCAAATGGGGGTGTGCGGTCGCCCAGTTGATCAGGTTTGCAATAGGGCCATTTACTCCATAAGTGTGCGGTCGCCCAAGTAGTGATATGCGGTCGCCCACTCATGCTGAAATGTATTATTTCTTTCTTTCCTCTTCCTTTCTGGATTTCAGTCCGTCCCAATGCATTCCTTGCCTTCCTGTACGTCTCAATTTATCCCAAAAGTACCTATTTCCTTGTCTTAACACAAATCTCCACAAAAAGCCATTAAAACATAATAAAACCCAAGATCGAGCATAAAATGAGTTACGGAATAGTACTCTTTAAATGTGTAAAAACACATTTATCAAATACCCCCAAACATAATTTTTGCTCGTCCTCAAGTAAAACCAAAAACTACAATTAAAACTAAAAACTAAAGAACATATTTTTGGGTTGTTATTCTCATATAAAGGATTTGTTAGCCACGAATCTCAGAATCTCACATCAAATGCCATCGGAAGGTACTACCAACAAACCAAATTGCAAACGCATACACACTAACAACTCGTTTGATTTTCCACCGCAGCATGATAGGATGGGTGATGTTGGTGGTCATGCAACCAAAATAAAATTAGTTTATGGGTTCACTACAGTTAATGCTCTAATCCACAATTGATGAAACACATAGCCCAATTAAGGACACTCATAAGCATGTATACATAGTTGTCAACCCGGTTACTGATATTGAAAGAAAATATGACAAAAGGCTATAGGCACAACAATGTGCAAGGCTAGGCTCACGGCTACAAATGAAGGTAAGGACATACGAAAACAAGTAAGTGAAACTAGGAAGCCTTCAATCACATACATCCTCACATAATTACGCTCTTCGCTCACCCGAATTAACCCAAGTCTCAACCCCCAAACTTATTACTTTCATACTTTAACATCAAAGGGAGAAGACTATTATATGTCTTCCTTTCTTTTGGCCACATCAATCCAATTCTTTAGCCACTTCCATTCATCACTTTAACACATTGAGAGGAAACAAACATTTTTTATTTTATTTTTTTTGGAATGAAACTAAGTGCATATTTATAGATTTTTGCACTTCTACTAACAATGATTCTCTCTTTTTTTTCTTTTTTTTTTTTTTTTTTTTTTTTTTTTTTATATTCCCTCCTTTCAATAGATAACTCCCTTCATATCTTTGGCCATATCCCAATGTTTACCCAAATCATTCTCCCAATTTCGAACCATAATTCCCATTATTCCCTAGTCCACTTCCTTGTCAAGGTGGTTTTAACCTATTCTAAGCGCAAAATGGTAGGAAATTGGGTAACAAAAGAAGGTGAACGGCGGTCTTTAATGTGCCATTCCTTTTTTAAGCTCAAAAGGGTGTTCTGTGGTGATTTTATTTAAGTAACTAGATAGACAAAATAAAGCCAAGAAAAGGGTTTAGAAAGAATTGCCATATAAATACCAAATAACCTATTGACTTGTTATTGACAACCATGCAACAATGTTCTAGGGCCCCCGAGCATACACCAAGTGATCCCATAAATTAATCCTAAGTTGGTAGCATGACCGTGGAAATAATGTAATTGAGAGGTGGTGCAATCATGCCTTTGATAGTGATAATGCGATCCCAATTCTAGGTACAATGATGGCACCTCCGATAGCTAACACGGATAATCCCTCGGGTCATCACCGACCGTGGCTAACAACCCAACATAAGAAAAGAACAAAAATTTTAAAATTTTCTATTTTTTTGGAGGGTGACAACTATATACACTCCCCTATAAACCCACAAACTCGGAGAGACACCTACCCCCAAACTCAAATCATGCTATGTCCTCATAGCATAAGGAACTAAAACATGCTTTGGGTTCAAAGGATGGCATGACACAACAAAACAATAAATGACAATAATTAAAACATACCTAGTGGGTTGCCTCCCATAAGCGCATTTGTTTAACGTCGTTAGCCCGACAGAGACCCCAATTTTACTTGGGGTTGAGATTGGCCATATTGTCCTTTGCCTTTGCTTTCCTGCCCTTTGACCACTTTGCGTGCTCTCTTGCACAAATGCCCACAATTTTCCACACAACATTACCTTTATTCATCAATTCCGAAAATGGTGTTTGGAACTTTGATGTTTCTTTGTGTCTTTTCTTTTTCTTTCTTGGGGCCTTCACCTTTTTACGATTACCTGCACAGTTAATAGAAACCAAAGTAGCACAAGATTTTATAGGGGGCGCCGACTTCTTACTGAAGTGGCCTAGGGAGTGAAACAGGCCATCATTAGGATGGTGTTCATCGGCTTTGTCAGATATAGCTATTACAGGAACATCCGCATTATCCCTAGTTTTCTCACTGCCATTCCCCACTGACTCAGACTTAAAACCATCTACCCCATGTCCCGACTGCTCATGATCCTGTTCATCTATCCTATCCACATAACAACATGACTCATCAAATATCTGTGGTTCTTTTATGACATCAAATACAGAAATTTCCACCTTATGATCAAGAACATTCATGGTTAATTTCCCATTTTTCACATTAATGTTGGTATCGGTAGTAGCCATGAAAGGGCGCCCCAGGAGAATAGGTGTTTCACGGTTATTACCAGCACTCTGTTCCGTGTCAATCACAACAAAATCTACTGGGATGATGAGCTTCTCAACTTGTACTAAAATGTCTTCCACAATTCACAAGGGGTGTCTGACCGAGTGATCGGCTAACTGAATGGTCATTGTGGTTGATTTAAGCTCACCCAATCCCATTTTTTTATAAACAAAATAAGGAATTAAATTTATGCTTGCGCCTAGATCCAACATCGCCTTCACCGATTTAGAATCCCCCACAGTAATTTCAACATTAAAACTACCAGGATCCTTGAGTTTAGGTGGAAGGTTACGCTGAAACACGGCGCTCACATTTTCTGACATTACCACATGTTCACCTTTTCCCAACCTTGGTTTCCGTGTATTTAGATTCTTGAAAAACTTCATGTAAGATGGAATATTTTTAGTGACATTCAATAATGGTAAATTAATGTTTACTTTTGAGAACATGTCATAGATTTCAGAAAATTGATGTTCCATCTTTTGCCTCATATATCTACCCGAAAAAGGCATGGGTGGTACATATGGTTTGGGAGGCGGAGATTTTTCATTCTTTTCTTCTCCCAAATCACTAGTACCATCGCCCTCTACTACTATGGACGTTTTCTCAGCATGATTATTAGAAGGAGGTAAAGAAGAACTTACCTCTTGCCCGATTACTTTACCACTCCTCAATGTGGTGATTGTCATGGCTGAATGGTCCCCTTGGCTAGGGAAGGTTCCCGGCTTGGGACTTCGTATAACTTCTGCCATTTGAATTATCTGGGTCTCAAGCTTGTTGATGGCAGCAGCATGGTTCTTCCTTTCTTGCATCATCTCCAACCTCATTTGCTCCAGCATTGTTTCGATGGATGGTTTTGGAGGTTTTTATGCTTGCTGTTGTGGTTGTGGTTGCTGTTGTGGTTGAACAGGGTGGAGTGGTTGATTGTTACTCCATGAGAGATTTGGATGATGCCTCCACCCTGGATTGTATGTGTTGGAGTATGGATTGTTGTATGGTTGCCTTGGTTGAAACCCATCTGCTGCTTGTGCCTGTTCAGAAAATTCAGAAAATTGTGCACTAGATGGACAAACGTTAGTAGTATGAGAATTCAAACCACAAGTAGCACAAACTTCTTGAACTTTGTTAGCAATAAGAGGTGAAACTAGAGATGTAAACGTAGAAAATTGATTAGTCATCTGGATAAGTGATGGGACAAATTTTATACTATTAACTCCTATGTTTCTATGAGCTTAAATAATGATTTTGGTGTATTTAGATTAGATTTTATGTAATTTTCGGCTAAAATGTATTTTTGGGGTTTATTTGTAATTCGGGAGTATTTTAGTGATTTTATATTTTTACCCGAATGTAATTTATTTTTGAGTTAAAGAGATCCCAAAATATGCGAAAGAAAGTCAAACGGGACGGAAGAAGTAGTGGGTCAATTGTTTGGTGAAGAAAAGAAAGAAAATCAAATTGCCCCAAGCCAAGCCAAGCCAACACAGGAGAGAGAGAGGAGGAGAATCAGCACGTGTGCTGATTAAAATCCGAGGCGGGAGCACGTTTGAAAAGTGTTGGAAGTTGAGGGACTGTTTTGCAATTACTGAAAATTGGAGGACCAAACTGCAAATTACTGAAACCTCATTGCAAATTCTTGTGAAGATATGCGTGGACGTGGTCTGGTCACTACAAGAAAAACCCAAATTAAAGGCATTTAATAATGTCACATTTACTCGTTTCAGTGGCATTTATGGGGTAGTGACATTATATAATCAATGTCACCTATAGTGATGTCACGGTAGATCTAAATGTCACTGTCAATATATAGTGTCATTCGTTAAAATGTCACTATGTCAAATTAGGGTCATTGATCTAAATGTCACTCTTTTAAATTAGTGTCATCATATAAATGTCACTATGTCAAATTAGTGTCATTGATCTAAATGTCATTATGTAAAATTAGTGTCATTAATCTAAATGTCACTGTGCAAAATTAGTGTCACTAATTATGTGCCACTATATTTATATATTAGTGTCATTGATGTAAATGTCAGATATTAGTGTCATTTTTTTCTAAATGCCACAGTTCAAGAAACTTGTGACAATAAACAGTGCTATGATTTTTTTTTATATACAATAAACAATTATAAATAATATTATATTTTATTCCTTAAATTATTGCCTTCATGACCACTTGATTTAATATACAAAACTTGAATAATAAATGGTAATAACAACTAAAAATATTATTGAATACTAAATGGTTTTTCTTGCCACAATAAAGTGCAAGAAATTGTCAACCGATATAACATAAATAAGCATTTTTCATAAATTCCTTGACATCTAAACAAATCAATTGTTCTAACTACGAAGCCGTGTACTCATGATCACACATTTGAAGTCGAACATCTTTAATCGATGGAGTCTGCACAATGAACAAAAACACACAAAGGGAAAAAAATTAGGCCTAGGAAAAAGGACTGGAAAGATGTTGGATTAGTAAAAAAAATGAACGTTAATAACACATAGAAAGACGTTAGATTAAAAGAAGTGGAACGTTAACAATATACATACCACAACTGGTGCTGGCCAAACAATACGTTTGCCTAAGAATCAAGTTCTCAATGTCTTGCATAATGGACCAAATGTCATCATCTGCATCTAAACAAGCCCAATGATGTTTCAAAACTTAAAAAATGAAATATAAAAATGAAGACACGCACCACAATGGAAGAAAGAACAATATCAAAATGAAGACACGCACCACAAGTATGTGAACAGAGTAACATGCACCCCCATGGTTGTATGTTGAATAAAAATCTCTTGGTATCTAGAACCAAAAATGCCTCTTGCACCATTGTTCACATGTACCCTCAACACTCCAAGGCACTAGTCTTCATAGCAACACCTTAAAGAGCTAGCAGATATCCAACCTGCGGTATTCAATAAGTAAAACTTCATTAATTTCATTCTCAACCCCATGTAGAGGTATATTGATATACATTTTAGATGTTCGTAAAACACGGGCTAACTTATTTACTTTACCTCGACAAGAGTCCACTTTACAACGACGACAATACTTTATAGTACAGTTCGCTTACGGGGATTCAATTTTTTCTCGAGTCTATATGCGTACATGCATAGGTTTTCCTTACATTCAAAGTATTAAAGCTTATCATAGTGATTACCAAACAATAATCTTGAAAATAATTATTTTAGCATACTCAAACAAAACTAAGAATTCCGTAATCGACTTGCAATAACAAAGCAAAGTGAATATAAACAATGAACAAGTTAAGTAAATTTGCTCAAGTAGCAAGGGTGCTTGAAAGTACCAAAGAATTATAATCAAAATAATTTTAATAGACTAATACATTGAGTATTTAGACTCCTAATTAGAGAATTAAACTAGGACATTACCTGCATGCATATATGCTTGTTGAATTTTTATAATTGCACCCAACCAAGTTGTAACTACTCAGGGCTACGCAACTCTTATAATGCCTGTAATTAGTACCAATTTTAACATTTTAGTATACAATTAGAATAAAGCAATACAACGTATATGTTACTTCAATACCATGGATTGCACCACGTATCGATTGATTACTTATAACATATAGTCAATTTTACCCTTTTCTGCAAAATGAAATATTTTGCAAACGAACATTAAGGACTATGAAGAAATTAAAGTGTTCAAACTCCCATACAAGAATTATATCTGCATCAGTTGCTTGAGTCCCCACTTCATCAATATTGGTCGAAACTTGAAAGGCTTTATTGTAACACCCCGAATTTTCTTATTGTATCTTAAGCATTTAATGGCATTAAATAACAATAATTAATACCTCAATTAGGGTTCACAACTGACCCTTTATTACATCATCAATTCGAAATAAATGCGGAAGCGTAACATCAAACTTGTCTTGGCAGGTAAACAACCCCAGCCATCAATGTACTTTAACTTACACCAAAATAATAAAGACTCTTAAAATAATTAGATAGAATTTCTTCAATCCGCCGTCCTTCCTACGGCTGCCCTCCTTTATTCCCCTTCTACTTAAATCCTGAAACAAAAATTTATAGAGAAGGAATGAGCGAACGAATGCTCAGTAAGTTCATACGTGGCCTCTCCGGTTACTAAGGACAGACGACCAGAACAAATACTATAAATAACTTTTACAAGGATAGGTTCAGTTACTTTTGATTCAAGACTGCAGAACAATACAGTCGTTTTACTTTTAAGATTTTACTTCCAAAGGATTATGGCACTACAATCCAAAGGGATTCATTCAAGTTCCGTCAATTCCAGGGTAACGTACATTATAACCTCAATGCCAAAGGTACAATTTGTACACCTAGCTTTTCCAGCCAATAGTGTGGGTCGTAACATATATGGTATCCACACATATATGCTCGGGGTCTAGAATCATCCTTGTAATCAGACAATTCCTGAGAGAAGGCATGTGATCACTCATGCAATCCCTAGTTTTAAGGACGAGTCTTTTCTAACTGGACTGTCCGTCAATGTCTTTTCTAACTGGACATTGGCCACTCTAACAAGTAAGTGGTTAACTTACAAGTTAAAATGAGAACATACCAAGGTACAAGTACGTGATACAAGTTTCAAACTTCGATACTTAGTAGATCAATGGGGACATCACTAAGTACGGATTCTTTCAAAGGACGTTCAATAACGCAGAGTTCATTCAAATACTATCATGCCATATTGATAGCTAACTTATAGAAAGAATATGGAATTCCAATAAACAGGAGTTCAAATACTGTAAGGAACGTAATCCCTTACCTGAATTGCTTTTCCTTGCAATCTTCCCTCTGTACAAATCTACAAGGCACCGAGTAATTTACTTTAGTACTCTCAACATTGTTAACTATTCTACTTAGTTAACTGAGAGATGTGTTTTAACTTCTTTACTTCGTTACTCCTTTCTTACGTTTAAGTTTCTAACTTTGATTTGCGAGTCAGTCCTTTAACTTTAATATAATTGTAATTAAGTCCTCAAACTTTGGGTTAATTACAATTTGGTCCCTCAACTTTGGGTTAATTGCAATTTGGTCCTTCCACTTTAGGTTAATTGCAATTTGGTCCTTCAACTTTAGATTAATTGCAGGTTGGTCCTTCAACTTTAGTTTAATTGCAGATTGGTCCTTCAATTTTAGTTTAATTGCAAATTAGTCCTTCAACTTTGAATTAATTGCAGATTGGTACCTTGACTTTGGTTTTGTTCATAAAGGTCCCCCAAGTTTCTTTTTAATCACTTAGGTCCTTCTAACTTCAAAGGTTTCCCTTTTTATTTCTTCTAACTTTAACTCTTTACAGTTTAGTCCTTTCCTGTTAGGAAACTAACTGAGATTCTTTAACCTTTCTTTTCTCGTTAATTTTCTAACCCTCAAGGTCTTCCAATTATTCCCTCGGGTTAGTTTTATAACCTTCCATTAACTCCCTTAATGGTCATACTTACTTCCCGTTATAAAACTAACGAAAATACTAACTTTCCGTCCCAATTCTTAATATTTTTAATCAAAATCAACACCCAAACCCTATGGCCACTTAGGCCGAATCCTGGTACATGAGTTTCATAAGTTTGGTTAATTTCTTTTGATACTATTTTTCCTTGTAATTTATAACATCAATTTATTCATAACCCAACAACAAAAATCATCAAAATCAACAAAATAATTCTCCCATAATGATAAGGCCATTCGGCCGAATGGTGTTATGGGGGAAAATCCATATTTTCCTTCTTTTGTTAAACTCAATTCATCCTCCATAATTTATTTGTTCAATCCCCAAGCTTTGCATAATATTAATCAATTCCACTCATGATTATAAAATCAATCTTAAAAATAAAACTAGTATTAAGATCACTATTTTTCCATAACATTTAGATCAATCCAATAACCTTTTAAAATTTTATCATTAATCACTAGCATGCAAAACTCTAATATTCATCTTATTAAATCATGCATAGTTTAGGTTCTACTACACCAAATTCATTGAAATAAATTTTAAAAGATGGGGTTTGACATTACCTTGTTAATGAACGGATTTAACTTCAACAACAATGGCGGAAATTCCCTCCCCTTCTTCCTCCTTGGTTCGGTCGGCTGCTAGGTAGAACTAGGGTTTTTCTTTTCCTTTTTGTGTTTGATTGTTTTTGATACAAACAAAAATACCCTAGCATTCACTAACTCATGTATTTATACCTTGGATTGATTATTAATTGGGTTGGGTTTATTAATTAAAAATTTTGGGCCAACCCATTCTTTTTCGGCCCACTCATTAATTGTTCTCTTAATTTAATGTGACTCATTAAATTATTAAAAAAAAATAAAAAAATGTGCGGGTATTACATTTATACTCCCTCTGTCCAAGAATGATAGTCCCCTATTTTCATAGTTTTTACGAAAGAACTTTGAGTAATAATTAAGGTTACTTTTAATTATTCTAATGGAATTTTTGAAATTCTTCTTAATACCCCATTATAAATACTATTAATATCAATTTTTAGATTCACATTAACATAATTATAAGTAGCATTTATAACTACTCAAAGTTTCATCGTAGTAACAACGAAAAAATGTGGACTATCTTTCTGGGACGGAGGGAGTAGAATATAAAAACTTCCTACGTCAAAGATTGATAGGCAAGAATCAGGAGCTCGTTATAAGCTATAAACGAATGCATTTGACCAATATAAAGCAAATTAATTGAGTTAATTTAATCCAATAAAAATAACTCAAATCATCACTTGATTAGGGTTTCATCAAAATTCTGAACAAAATAATTATCAATACATGGTAAAAGAAGAAAATACCATTGAATTGATGAAGACTACGATTACTTCTCTGCCGCTCGAATCGACAAAACTTCACTGTTTTTGGTGCCCTACTTCCCCAAAAACTCAGCGAACTGATTTACCCCTCACGTTTGCCCTTTGTTGATCGGCATTAAAAGTAAACACCACATGGGCTTTTAATTTTGAGGTGGTCTCCCATGAGAACAAGGGGATCCGTCTCATGCATGAGACGGGTCGCCCCATGACCCATGGGCCGAACCCGCCACGTGGTAACCCACCATTGGCCGATTTTTTTATTTTTTTATTTTTTATTTTTTATTTTTTTTGAGTTTTTTTTGAGTTTTTTTATTTTTTTTTCGGCTTTTCAGTGGTTTAGCAAAAAATAATAGTTACCATCTCTTAAAGTAACATTGTTCATAAGTAACATAATACTTGTTTTAAAAAAACAAAAGCTCGTTTTTACCCATTTGAAAAGTAATAACTTATGTATATGAATGTAATAGTAAGTTTATACAAATAAATGTAACACTTTGATTGACGAAATTGTAACAGATTTCTATAGATAATGTAATACTTTTACATGTATCATGATAAATTTGACCCCATTGTAACTTATTGTTTGAAAACAAATAGATATCTATACATATGTATTACAATTATTTACAAATACTATTACATATAAATAACACGTTTGTTACATTTTAGTTATAATAAGTATTACTTTTGGCAAACGAAGAAAACATAGGAATAACACTATTACTTTAAGAGATGGTAACTATTACTTTAAGAGATGGTAACTATTACTTTAAGAGATGGTAACTATTACTTTTCACAAACCGAAAAAAAACCAAAAATAAAAATAAAAATTTAAAAAAAAGCAAAAAAAAAAAAAAAAAAAATTTTTTTTTTTTTTTTTTTTTTTTTTTGGGGCCAATGAGGGGCTGCCACGTGGCAGGGTCCCCCCATGGGTCCTGGAGCAGGGTTGTGGGTCGGGTAATGGGTCAAAAAAATGACCCGTCTCACCCATGAGACGGGTTGGAATGTTCTCACACAAGTTTTTGTCTTTAATTTTAAGGACTTGGTGTATTAAGTGAGCCCAACAGTAGAGAGACATTCACGTGAAAACCCCCACTTATAAATATTCCTGCATACACTCCCTACTTTCTGGCTCATTTTATTTTTAATAATCAACTCAAATTAAGTGAAGTTTGACTAAATTATGAGCAAATTGACATCATAATTTTTTGTTTAGCACCATAGTGATTTTGTTGCATCTGTTTATATTTATGTTTATTTTTAATGAATAAGGTAGCTATAAATTGATTTATTACGAAAAATCAGAAATTAACTCGTGCCACTATATTTAAATTTGAAATTTATGTGGCATTTTATATCAATGACACTATTAGTTCAATTAGCCTCACTTAGTGTCTAAAATTTGGATTTCACTGTATTCATTATGTAGTGTCATTAGATATTAGATATTAGATATATAGTGTCATTTCTTAAGAAATGACATTAAGTAGATACAATCTAATGCTGCTATAAATCAAATGTCACTATATAAACATTCAATGTCATTTACTTACTTAATGCCACTAACTTGATGCCACTATAGGCCTTTTTTCTTGTAGTGGGTATACGGAATTCGACAGCCGTTTTGGTATTATTTTTTATTTATTTATTTTTACCTTTTTATATTATTCTTTTTCCTTATTTGAATTAGTTTTAGTTATTAGACTATTTAGAGTTTTAGGTTTTCGTTATTGAGGGGATTGATTCATTCGAGATTGAGACTGGCAAAGAGAGTATTACGTACTTTTATTTTCTTTTCTCTCGGGTGTTGAGTTTTTTCATGGAGAACTAAACTCCATTACTTTGGGTTTGAATCTTGAACCATCTTTTGTCAATTTGAGGTATTTTTATTTTCACAATTTTTATTCCTATTCATAATTTTGCTTGTTCTTAATTCTAGATCCGTTACTAGGGTTTATAAACCTGATCAATTTATTTATCTTTGTGATTGGATCTTTGCTAGAATTCTCTGTTCTGTGCCAGAATTAGGGTTTTCACTGTAGCAATTTCATGATTTATGCATGTGCCATGGTAAATTGTGATTAGGGTAAAATTAAGCAATTATCTATTTTAATAAATAGAAAGTGTTCTTGATCTTAGTTTCTTAAATCTTGAATCAATTAATTTTGCGATCTAGACTGTGCCAGTTAGATTAATTCATTAATTAGGGTTTCTAGTGAGTGTGCCACTGCTAGTAACTATTCTGAAAGAAGAAACAGAGATTGAAATAAATCTCGGATCAAGTGAATAGGGTAAAAAGTGAATTGATGTATCGATGATAATTGATTAAAAAGGTGGGGACGGAAACAAATCTGAAGTATTCTTTAATAATTGTTTTTGCTCATAATTAATTTAATTTTTGTTTTTAGGATTTAATAAATATATTTTTTCCCCCAATCTGGTCAAGTGACTGTTCGTAAATAAATAACCGTTCTTCGTGGATCGATTCTGGACTTGTCCCTAACTACATATTTTTAGAACCTAGTCCAGGTTTAATTTGTAGGTGTGCGATTTAGCCTACCAAATTTTGGCGCCGCTGCCGGGGAACGGTGTTTATTTGTTTACGTTCTTATTTTAATTCTTGTTCTTTTTCTTTTATTTGTATTTATTTTTAGTTAGTTTAGTTATTTAGTTTCTTTTTAGTTTTATTTATTTATTTCTGTTTTTAGTGTGGTACCTTCTACGGTCCACACTAGTTCTATTGATAATTGCTTGTGAATCTTGAATTAGAAAGCAGATGGCAGCGCAGACATTGAGGCAGAAAACTACCCCAAATTGGAATGAGCAACCACATGCCGTCCAATTCCCTGTCTTACCTACCGGAGTGATTTTTGAGTTGAAGCCGGGGTTGTTGAGCTAGTTACCACACTTCACTAGGATGCCTGGGGAGAATCCGAATCAGCATGTGTCCCAGTTTGTGCAGATATGTCAAAGCATGAAGCCAGCTACACTTCCTTTAGAGCACTTATTACTCAGAGCATTTTCTTTCACTTTGAAAGATGATGCTAGTACATGGTATTACCACCTGCCCCCAAACAACATTACCACATGGTAGCAGATGAAGGAAGTGTTTCTTGATGAGTTCTTCCCTCCCGATCAAATCAATGTGATGAAGCGGGACATTAGCAACATGGAGCAGAAGGTAGAAGAGACTCTATACGAGTATTATAACAGGTTCCATAAGTTGTGCAGGAGTTGCCCGTATCATGGGTTTGATGATGATCAGCTGATAGTATATTTCTATTGAGGGTTGACAGTCATGGATAAGCGGTTGGTGGATTCTTGTTGTGGGGGCAGTATACTCAACAAGACTACTGAGGAGGCTAATGAGATAATTGATGAGTTGGCTAAGAGCACTCGGACACATGGCCGGAGATCGAGTTTCAGAGAGGTTAGTGTTGTGGGATCGAGTGGTGGTGTGCCAAGTAAGCTGGAGACAGATGTAGAGGACCTTAAGGGGATGATGAGACAGTTGTTGATGGGTCCACCACAGAGTCAGCAGTACCAGACTAATCAGTATCAGTACAGACCACCATATGGGCAGTAACAGCACTATCAGAGTACCCCTCCGAGACAGTCCACAGATGATCTGCTTCACTCTTTAGCGCAGTCAGTGAGTATAATGAATGGTAATTTCCAACAGTATCAACAGATGACCGATGTGAGTATTGGTAATCTAGAAAGACAAATGGAGCAAATAGCTGATGCGGTTGGGAGACTAGAGGCTAGAGAGGCAGAGAAGGTACATTCTAGAACAGAACCGAACCCTAAGCAGAGTGCATGTGCCATGTCTTTGCGCAGCGGTAAGGAGATTGGGAAGGAAGTTGTATCGGAGGAGCTAGTGATTGAGGTTGAGCAGGCTGTGTCTGAGGAGAAGATCCCAGAGGAGGAGAAGAAAAATACACCAGAGCCAACAGTTTTTGAGCCGGATGTTCCATTTCCTGAGGCCTTGAGAGAGCATCGCAAACCGGAGCCTGACAAGGCTATATATGACACTTTCAAGAGGCTTGAGGTAAACATCCCATTTTTAGACTTATTGCAGACTGTCCCGAGATATGCTAAATTCTTGAAGGAGTTGTGTACATTGAAGAGTGATCAGAAGTCGAGAAGTCAGAAAAAGGTGAAGATGAAAGAGCACGTGTCTGCGCTCTATCATAAGAAGATGCCCAAGAAGTGCAGTGATCCGGGTATGTTTGTTATTCCTGTGTCTTTGGGTGATGATTCTGAGCATATGGCGATGCTTGACTTGGGTGCTTCAATCAATGTCATGCCTTATGCATTGTTTGAAAAACTCAAGTTGGGACCGTTACAGGATACTAGGGTTGTGATCCAGTTGGCGGATAGGTCGAATGCGTATCCTAAGGGGAAGGTTGAGGATGTGCTTGTTCGGGTTGGTAAGTTCATATTCCCTGCTGATTTTATGTTTTGGAGATGGATACGGATCCTAAGGCTCCCATTCTGTTGGGGAGGCCATTTATGTCTACGGCTCATACTAAGTTGGATGTTTCCAATGGTTCTTTGACTATGGAGTTCGATGGGGATTTAATGGAGTTCAATATTTTTGACTCCAAGAAAGACCCTAAGGATGTTCGTGGTTTATGTTTCATGGATGTAGTTGAGACAAAGGTAAAGTATGTGTCCAAGGCTTGTAGTGGGATTGATGATGTGAAGATTGGTTTGGAGATTCCTGCAGTAAAACATGGACCAAGAAAGGTGAAGAATCTTCCTGCGCACCGAAAGCATGGATTTGAAGGTGAGGAAGAATTGATGATTACTAGTGGTTCGTTGGAGAAGCATGGAGGTTTGAGCACGATGAACAAAAAGAATAAGGGAGTTATGCAGACAATTCGAGCTCAAACGGGGTGGAGTGTTCACTAATGAGGTACCATTTATTCCCTTACGTTTAAACTGTCCTTATTTTTATTCACTTTTACACACTGAGGACACTGTGTAGTTTAAGCGTGGGGGAAGGATTTGTAGTTGTATAGTATGCATTTTTGTAGTTGTATAGCATGCATTTTTCATTCTAGATAGTTAATTTTTCTTTTCAAAAAAAAAAAAAAAAAAAACGCACAAGAAAAGAAGCCCACTAGATTGAAAACCCGAAAGGGCAGTCTAGGCAAAAACCAGGGTGTGCATAAATTAAAATAAAAAATAAAAAATAGAGAGGCTAAGTGAAAACCCGAAAGGGCGCTTAGGCAAAAGGTGAGGTTTGAGTAATAAATTATCATACATCCACCGGAGAGAAGACATAAGGGAGGTTTGGAGTTTTGGGTAGGATATACACTATTGGAGTAGGAGGTTCGGATAGTGGAGTTTAGGTTAGAAATCCTCGTTCTTTTCCTGGAGATATAAGGGGGTGTTGGTGTTTTGTTACGAGGTAAGTTTTGTGCATAATTATAAATCTTGCAAAAACTTTATTTTATGAGGGTGATTGTAGTGTCAGATAAGCGTGGGGGAAATTAGGACATTTTTAGTTCCCCTTGGTTTTGGAGTGGACATTTAGTTTGGATACCGTTTATTATGGTGTTGGTATCAAGCTAAGGTCATTTATATTATTTCTTTGAGGAGTTATAAGGAGACAGAGTTTCTACACTTCAATTTTATTTGGTTGATTTATGATTGGTGGTTTAGAGGAGACTAGGAGTCATTTTTCTCCATGCTACGCTAATAGACCGGTGTTTAAAGGGGAGTTAGGATTTTACTCAGGGACGAGTAAAGGTCTAAGCGTGGGGGAATTTGATGGGACAAATTTTATACTATTAACTCCTATATTTCTATGAGCTTAAATAATGATTTTGGTGTATTTAGATTAGATTTTATGTAATTATCGGCTAAAATGTATTTTTGGGGTTTATTTGTAATTCAAGAGTATTTTAGTGATTTTATATTTTTACCCGAATGTAATTTATTTTTGAGTTAAAGAGATCCCAAAATATGCGAAAGAAAGTCAAACGGGACGGAAAAAGTAGTGGGTCAATTGTTTGGTGAAGAAAAGAAAGAAAATCAAATTGCCCCAAGCCAAGCCAAGCCAACGCAGGAGAGAGAGAGGAGGAGAATCATCACGTGTGCTGATTAAAATCCGAGGCGGGAGCACGTCTGGAAAGTGTTGGAAGTTGAGGGAATGTTTTGCAATTACTGAAAATTGGAGGACCAAACTGCAAATTACTGAAACCTCATTGCAAATTCTTGTGAAGATATGCGTGGACGTGGTCTGGTATACGGAATTTGACAGCCGTTTTGGTATTATTTTTTATTTATTTATTTTTACCTTTTTATATTATTCTTTTTCCTTATTTGAATTAGTTTTAGTTATTAGACTATTTAGAGTTTTAGGTTTTCATTATTGAGGGGATTGATTCATTCGAGATTGAGACTGGCAAAGAGAGTATTACGTACTTTTATTTTCTTTTCTCTCGGGTGTTGAGTTTTTCCTTGGAGAACTTTCCATTACTTTGGGTTTGAATCTTGAACCATCTTTTGTCAATTTGAGATATTTTTATTTTCACAATTTTATTCCTATTCATAATTTTGCTTGTTCTTAATTCTAGATCCGTTACTAGGGTTTATAAACCTGATCAATTTATTTATCTTTGTGATTGGATCTTTGCTAGAATTCTCTGTTTTGTGCCAGAATTAGGGTTTTCACTGTAGCAATTTCATGATTTATGCATGTGTCATGGTAAATTGTGATTAGGGTAAAATTAAGCAATTATCTATTTTAATAAATAGAAAGTGTTCTTGATCTTAGTTTCTTAAATCTTAAATCAATTAATTTTGCGATCTAGACTGTGCCAGTTAGATTAATTCATTAATTAGGGTTTCTAGTGAGTGTGCCACTGCTAGTAACTATTCTGAAAGAAGAAACAGAGATTGAAATAAATCTCGGATCAAGTGAATAGGGTAAAAAGTGAATTGATGTATCGATGATAATTGATTAAAAAGGTGGGGACGGAAACAAATCTGAAGTATTCTTTAATAATTGTTTTTGCTCATAATTAATTTAATTTCTGTTTTTAGGATTTAATAAATATATTTTTTCCCCCAATCTGGTCAAGTGACTGTTCGTAAATAAATAACCGTTCTTCGTGGATCGATTCTGGACTTGTCCCTAACTACATATTTTTAGAACCTAGTCCAGGTTTAATTTGTAGGTGTGCGATTTAGCCTACCAATAAGAGCATTTTCTAATTTATCTACCCTCTCATTTGATTGAATTTCATAAATCCCCTTTTGATTTCCTCTCACTCCTCTCTGCTGGGAATTTGCACCTAACATCTCAAATATGTCCCTCGCTTCTTCTGGAGTTTTCTCACCTATTGACCCCCCTGCAGCATTATCAACAGTGTTTTGATGCAAAGGACTCAACCCATCATAGAATGACTGATTTAAATGGGGTAAAGAAAAATCATGGTGAGGGCACTGGACTAACAACATTTTAAAACGATCCCACGCTTCGTGGAATGCCTCACCAGGTTCTTGTTGAAAACCTATGATTTTCTTTCTTAATGCTGATAATGAGGGATGCGAATAAAATCTCTGAAAGAAAGCTTGGTACATTTTTCCCATGTATCTATGCTATTGGGAGGCAAAGTCATGAACCAAGTCTTAGCTGCGCCCTTAAGACAAAGAGGAAAACAACGCAGCTTTAACTGGTCCTCCGTGATACCAGCAGTGATAGGGAATGTTTGCACATTGGTCAGGTATTCAAGGATGAAATTAGGCGGGTCCTCATTAGTTAAACCATGGAAACTAGGCAACAAATTAAAATATTGCCCTTTTAATTCATAAGCTTTTGCCACGGCCGGCAAATTGATACATGATGATGCGTCATCAATTTTAGGACGAAAGAAGTCCTTCATGTGACGAACCTCACCCATGTTTACGTTTACTTCTACCTCGGTGGTGGAAGTTTCGGTTTCACTTAAATCTTCTTCTGTCCCGGTGACAGAACGCTCAGATTCGATTTCTGACTGATTATTAGGGGGAATGCCCCTCTCAAGCTTGTCGATGTCGTCGTTCAACGGAACCAACTGGGGGTTCAGTGACTTTCGACCAAGCATACGCTTTTGAAAATTGAACTGTGGAATACAGATCAAGTCCCCGGCAACGGCGCCAAAAACTTGATGTAGAAAAACTCCACTAGTAATAAAAACCTAGCAAGCGTACTAGATATCGAAATAGTAATACGCAGTGCGAGGGTCGATCCACAGAGACTTGTGTATCAACAGTTCGACTTTCAACAGTAAAGACAATAAATTTAAAAACTGGTTTTGGTTTTTATTTAAACTAAGAAAGCAATTAAAATTAACTAAGAGAACAATTAAGTAAATAAGAACGAAATTACCGGTATTCAAGCGATGAGCGAAAGAATCTACGAATTGGGTTCACATGTACTTCATTGAAACAGACAATAATAACATCATCAATCTCTGTTGGGGATTCATTCACTTATATAAAATCAAGTGTTCACTTATCTTTAATTTAGTACTCTTCTAATATTACACTTTTTGCAAAGTCTATGTAATATTCAAAGAATCCATGAAAACCCTAGGAATTTATGAATTGACAATCTTGACAAGAAATCACTTTGCAAGTCTCAATTATATTCTTTAAAAGTATAGACTTTGTATACGTAGATCAATCACTTGAAATCCATATACACCGATTAATTATATGAAAAACCCTTTTAAAGAACCCAACAACAAAGATTGAAGATGAATTATTTATCACAAATCAAATCCGTACATGTTACCTCCAATCCGTAGAACGAGAAGATTATCCAAGCATAATCATGTTGATCATCACAATTTCTTGGGAAGAAAACATGAATTTATGAATAATACTTCTTGAAATAAAAACTTGAATACTTCAATCCTTAGTTACACCTTGAAAATATGATAAAAAAAAAAAAAAAAAAACTCTCCTCTGGCTGCTGGAGTTACTCAGTATTTATACTAGGGTCAAATAGGGTTACAAACAGGAAAATAATTAAAAACCTAAAAATACTAGGAAACTGAATATTTTCTGCCCGGCGTACTGTGCGGCCGCCCAAATGGGGGTGTGCGGTCGCCCAGTTGATCAGGTTTGCAATAGGTCCATTTACTCCATAAGTGTGAGGTCGCCCAATTAGTGATATGCGGTCCCCCACTCATGCTGAAATGTATTATTTTTTTCTTTCCTCTTCCTTTCTGGATTTCAGTCCGTCCCCATGCATTCCTTGCCTTCCTGTACGTCTCAATTTATCCCAAAAGTACCTATTTCCCTGTCTTAACACAAATCTCCACAAAAAGCCATTAAAACATAATAAAACCCAAGATCGAGCATAAAATGAGTTACAGAATAGTACTCTTTAAATGTGTAAAAACACATTTATCAGTGTCAAACAAACTAAATTAAGGAGATTGATGACAGAATTTAAAATTTTAAGGATGGGAGAAAATGAAACTATCCAAGACTATTATGCTAAATTAATGGATATTTCAAATGAATCCTTTACATTAGGAGAATCCATCTCCAATGCAAGGTTGGTTAGTAAACTTTTAAGAACTCTCCCAGAAAAATTTAACATCAAAGTCTCTGTCATTAAAGAAACTTGTGATACTCGGACCGTGAGTCTTGAAAAGGTTCTAAGTATTCTTACTATGTTTGAATTGAACCTTGAAGTGCAAAAAAATAGCAAAGCAAACTCAATTGGTCTTGCTAGTGCTCTAACCGTGTCCAAAGATCTTGTGCAATTGTCTAAGGATATTGATGAATTAACCTTGGAGGAAGATGAGTGTGCCCTAATAACCCAAAAATTCAAAAACGTTTTGAATAAGAAAAGGCAACAAAAGTTTCCCAACAAAGGCTTCACTCCTTCCACCAAGGCTGAACCATTCAGGAAGGAAACTAATGTAAGTGTGAAAAAACCTTCTTCTGATAACAAAAGATCAATTGAGTCCGTTCAGTGCAGGGCATATCAAGGATACGGTCACTATGCAAATGAGTGTGCAAACACACTCAAAAAGAGAGGGATGAGTATATCTTCTACGTTAAGTGATTCAGATGATGATGATGAGACAGCTAACCTGTCATGTTATCGATCACAATCTTCCCTTTCTGACAGTGAAACTGATAGTGAGAATGTACTGTCAAATGACAGCACAACTCACTATGAACAAAAAGGTTTTTTGGTATTAACCATTGTTTTTGAAAACCTGAAAATGAAGGAGAATGAAACTATTATGTGTTAAAAGAATTCTATGATGTTGAGACGATACGATAAGTTTTATGGAACTTAGAGGGATTTTAAATGTTTATGTACCATCTCCTTCATCTTCTAGTGAAAGTTTTGAGAAAAAGATATGTTGTACTTTAACTCTTAGTGATAGTGAGTCTGACAGTGAAGATGAACAGTCAACTGTCAGCACAATTGTCAGCTCAAATGGTACTAATGTGTATACCTGCTTGAATTCTACATCTGCAGGTGAAACTGAGGAGTCAAAACAAGATGAAGAAGACTGTCTCACGTATGAAGAATTACATGAGAACTATGTTGAGTTGTTCGCGGATTGGTCAAAATGAATGGAACAACTCAAAGAGTTCAAGAAGGTAACTGAAAAACTCACCGCCACTAATTTGTCTCTTAAATCTGAAAATGAGAAATCAGTGAGTGAAAATGATTTTCAAAAGGACTCCAATGGCAAGTTAGAAGTCATGCTTACTAAAAAGGAAATAGAGTGTGAAAAGTATAAAAGAAATCTTGAAAAGGAAACTAACACTCTCACAAAGCTTAACAATTGGAGAGCTAAGTTAGATGAAGTTTTAAACATGGGAAATCAAGGAAAATCAGGATTAGGCTATGGAGATCCAATTTTTGTCAAAGAAGGAGAGAGCACTTCGAAAAACAATGAGAGTTTTACTGATAATCATGTGTCTCCTCACAAAAATAGAAGAAATAGAAAGAGGAGATACGTGTGTCACCATTGTTTTGCTCCTAGACACATACGTCCATTCTGTTATAAGTTGAAACAGAAACTTGGCTTGGACAAAAACAGCGGTCACTTGGGCAGACAACTGTGGGCACAGTCTGACAATCAACTGCCCAGGCAACAGCCCAGACAGCAGCAGGCTGCAACAAAAAGAACATGGGTAAGAAAGGACGCTCTAAAGTGCCAAGTGGTGTTTACCTCCTTCAAAAGCAGTGTGGAAAGAGCATGGTACTTTGACAGTGGATGTTCTCGTCATATGACCGGTTCCCTTGAGCACTTCAAAGACTATGAAGCCTTCAAAAGTGGGAATGTAAATTTTGGTGGAGGTGCTAAGGGAAAGGTCATTGGGAAAGGTACGTTGAGTGTTGATGGTTTGCCAAATTTGCAAAATGTCTTACATGTTGACGGGTTAAAAGAAAACTTGATAAGTATCAGTCAACTGTGTGATAATGATTTGTTTGTTAAGTTTGACAAGTCCAAATGTGAAGTTTTTGATAACAAAAATGTGTGAATTCTATCTGGTGTTCGTTCATCAGATAATTGTTACAAAATTGGTAAAGATGAATCTTGTCTCTCTGCTAAATCAGATGAACTTGAAATTTGGCATCAAAAACTTGGACATGCAAGTGAGAGAAAAATAAGTGAGTTGATAAAGTTTGGGGGAGCCAAAGGTTTGCCGAATTTGGATTTGAAAAATTAAAGTGTGTGTGGACCTATTCAAAAGGGAAAACAAACAAAGTCAAGTCATAAAAAGGTTCAAAATTTTGGAACTTCTAAGTGTCTAGAATTGATTCACACTGATTTAATGGGTCCAATGGAAGTGGAAAGTATGTCTCAAAAAAATACTGTTTTGTGTGTGTGGATGATTTTTCTCGTTACACTTGGGTCATTTTCTTAAGGTAAAAATCCAACACAATTGAAGAGTTTAAAATTTGGTATGAAAAGGTGAAAAATCTGTATGGTTTAAAAGCCATTAGGATTAGGTCGGATCATGGTACCGAATTTGAAAATTCTACTTTTTCATCATTTTGCGATTCAAAGGGGATTACTCATGAGTTCTCAGCCCCCAAAACTCCGCAACAAAATGGAGTAGCGGAAAGGAAAAATCGCACATTACAAGAGATGGCTAGAGTCATGTTGAGTGCTAAAAACTTGTCTAAAAATTTTTGGGCAGAAGCAATTAATACGGCTTGTCATATAGGGAATCGTGTCTTTCTAAGAATTGGAAGTACCATGACTTCCTACGAGATTTTGCTTGGAAAGAAACCCACGGTCAAATATTTTCATGTTTTTTGATGTATTTGTTACATTCTCAATGACCGCGAGTATCTCTCTAAGTTTGATTCGAAAAGTGATAAGGCCATCTTCATTGGATATTCTCAAAATAGTAGGGCCTATAGAGTCTATAATTTTAAAACCAAAACAATTATGGAGTCTATAAATGTTACTTTTGATGATGCTACTGATCTTAATGTAAAAAAACAGCTGAGGATGATGTCACATGTTGTACTTGGGAGCCTGAACAGATTAATGATGAATCTGAACCAAAGAGTACAACAGAATCTGGAGACTTACCACTTGTAAGGACAACTGACGGTCCTAATGAACAGTCAACTGCCACGACAGATGGTCAAACAGCAGCAGATTTCAGTTCAGATTCTGAAATCAATGAAGATCAGGAAAGCAGAGGCACTGACATTGCTGCAAGGATACAGGGAGACCATCCAACTTCCCAGGTCATTGGGGGAGTGGTTGAAGGAAGGAAAACAAGAGGGAAAAGAATAAATTACCGGGAATTGGTCGGTTTGGTGTGCATGCAATCCACATACCATCAGGTAAACTCTTGTTGTTTTGTGGCTGATTTTGAGCCCAAAAATGTGTCAGAAGCCTTTAAAGATGATAATTGGATCAATGCCATGCAAGAGGAATTGATTCAATTTGAAAAGAATGACGTTTGGTTCTTGGTTCCTAGACCCTCTAACATCAATGTTATTGGGACTAAATGGATATTTAAGAATAAATATGATGAACAAGGCAAAATAACAAGGAACAAAGCACGTCTAGTGGCTCAGGGCTACACTCAATTAGAGGGTGTGGACTTTGACGAGACTTTTGGCCCAGTAGCCCGCATTGAGTCTATTAGACTGTTATAAGCAATCTCATGCTATTTAAAAATCACTCTTCATCAAATGGATTAGAAGAGTGCGTTCCTAAATGGTTTTTTAAATGAGGAAGTGATTGTTGAGCAACCCAAGGGATTTGAAGATCCTCATAAGCCAAATCATGTGTTTAAGTTGAAAAAGGCGCTCTATGGTCTAAAGCAAGCCCCACGTACTTGGTATGGAAGACAAACTGAGCACCTTATTCAACTTGGTTTTAAAAGAGGGGAGGTTGATAAAACTTTGTTCATTTTGAAAAATAAAAGGGACATTCTCGTGGTTAAAATTTATGTGGATGACATAGTCTTCAGTTCTACTTCTAAAACTATGCTTGACAAGTTTGTAAAGAGTATGACATCCACATTCGAAATGAGTATGGTTGGGGAATTGAAATTCTTTCTTGGACTACAAATAGTTCAATCTAAAGAAGGAATGTCAATTTCACAATCCAAGTATGCCAAAATTTTGGTAAAGAAATTTGGTCTCGAGAATGCTTCTCACTTAAAAACTCCCATGGGGTCATCTCAAAAACTGTTTAAAGATGAGGATGGAGAGAGTGTTGATCAAACACTTTATCAAAGTATGATAGGCAGCTTACTGTACCTTACAGCGAGCTGCCCCGATATCATGTTTAGCGTCTGCCTTTGTGCTAGGTATCAGGATGACCCCAAGGTATCTCACTTAACGGATGTTAAGCGGATAATTAGATATGTTAGTGGTACCACAAATTTGGGGTTAAACTACACGAGGGACACAAACACAAATCTTGTTGGGTATAGTGATTCGGATTGGTCTGGGAGTACTGATGATAGAAAGAGCACCACTGGTGGGTGTTTTTATCTTGGGAATAATCTTGTATCTTGGTTTAGTAAGAAACAAAATTGTGTTTGTTTATCGACTGCTGAATCTGAATACATCGCAGTTGGTAGTTGTTGTACCCAGTTGTTATGGATGAACCAAATGATAAAAGGTTATGGTCTTCAAAGTGATACCTTGATGGTATATTGTGATAGTTTAAGTGCTCATAATATTTCCAAGAATCCGGTACAACATTCCTGAATGAAGCATATAGATATTAGGCATCATTTTATTAGAGATCTCGTTGAACAAAAAATCATTACTCTTGAACATGTAAGCACAACGGATCAACTTGCTGATATCTTTACCAAGGCTTTGGATTTCGAGAGATTTTCTTCCCTCAAGAAGTCTCTCGGATTGTGTGTTACCATTTGACTCACAACTGTGCGGACAACTGTCTGCATAGACTGTATAATGGTATGTTACAGTTCACACTAATTTTTTTAAAAAAAATTGTAGATTGCATTCATCCTTGCACGATTGTCTCTTGTGATCACTTGATCTTCTTTTGTTCCTTGACTCCGAGCTTTGACCCTTGAATGTAAGACCCTTCTTGACTCGATATTGAATTTATCTTGTTAATTCCTAAAGTGTTATCATGGAGTGGGCATTCAATCTAAGGTTACGGGGAAAACAAGCTGCCTCCAGTCTTTGAAGTTACTACTCATTTAGGCAATGTGCTGACATGTTTTCATACATAACTTGAGAATCAGTGTAACACTGTATTGTGAGAGTGAAAAGCTCCTCCTCGTAACGGATTCATAAGTCATAAGCCTTCAAATGGAGTGTTCTAGAGGCTGCATGATTGAAGGTGAATCTCATTGAATTCTTACGAGTTGAAACCGAGTCATGAACTGAGTTGACCATTCTATGTCACACCAAAATTGAGACAATCTTCACGTGTGTGTTTAGGCATATTTTTTAAGTTTTTTTTTTCTCCTTGGTATTTAAATCAGCAAATTGAATTGTTTTTCTTCGTGTTACAGATTTAATGCTTTCATGTGTTTAACGATAATCTAGTAACGTGATGGTCAAGTTTCATGCAGGTTGTGAATTTTTCTGAGTTGGTGTACCTTTGTGCAACTATGGATTCTGTGGAATTATGGCAAGTATCTATTCTGGGCAAAATAGATAAACACAATGTATAGGCAAGATTTCATTTTTTTAAAATCAAAATCCTAGTCTCTTTTGGAATTTTAAAGGGTGTCCAACACTAAAAGGAGTCACACGGTTTTCTCCTTTGTCTGTGTTCATTGCCCTTCTTGTTAATTTCTCTTGTCAAATCAAGTGTAAGGTCTCATCTCCTCTATCAAAACCCCTGTCAACTACCCCTCATCTCTCCTCGTCTCTCTTAATTTCTTTTTTTCTATCTGGGTTAATTTGCACTGGTATTTCCCTCTCTTTTTGTGCGCAGATATTTATGGCGTCGTCATCCTCGTCTGCACCGGCCACCTACAAGTGCAACGTCATTGTTTCCGATTTGATCAATGTTCCACAATCAAACTCTGTTGTTGATCCGAGGTTCTTAGGGCTGCCTGAACACGCCATTGACGTTGAAAACCCTCTCTAGGTCACCTCCTTAGCCAAAACACGCAAAGCAATGGCCCCCAGGTCACGCCGCTCCGGTCGCCTGGGAAAATTGGGAACAGGGGCTTCATCTGGGTCTTTCAAACCCGACAACGCCAGGGCCGCCATAGAAACTGAAGCCCAAGCGAAAGCTAAGGCGAATGTTGCTGCTGCCAAGCCTCGACGTCACCTGATTTTGAACGAATCGGAGGATGGGGAACCATCGCCTTCTCCGTCTCCGACGCCGGCAGCTACTTCAAATTCCGGCTATGATTTTCCTTTGGTTACCCTAATTCCAGCGAAGAAACAGAGGGTCTCTAAAAAGGTCGCCCCAATCAAAGCTCCCGCTCCAACCGCACCAACTCCGTTTAGAGTTCAGATAAGGGGAGCCAAACGCAAAGCCCTAGAAATTCTAATAGTAGAAGAAGGCTCATCCTCTCAACCAGACGATTCAAGTGATAAGGATGTTGAGGTTGATTCAGATGCCACCCTTTCTGATAATGATGGTCCAATTTCAACACGAATGGGAGTTCTGAAAAATCTTGGTTCTGTGTCTACTGCTGTTGTCAAACAAGTTGATAGAAGATCTGCCAAATCATCAAGACTGTCAACTAGTCAGTAAAGTGGTGCTGGTACAGCTGGCAAGGGAAAAAGGGTACGTAAACCTTCTGCTTCTATTCCCATTGTGCCCTATAATATAAACTCCCCTCATAATCCCAAATTCTTTTACCCTGATTCTGCTGAGAGATATTCCAAGTATTTATCCCGAAAGTTAACCATTGAAAGGGAAAGGGATATGAAGGTGTTTGATAGGTTGAATGTGCTGGGTTTTTTAGGTGAGAGAAATATTAGGAAGTCTTTAGATTTTGCTTCACCATTTTCTCGTAAGTTGGTTATTGAATTTTATGCAAATCTTACTCAAGATGTTGCATTAGATACCTCCCCAAATTTTCTGAAAACTTTTGTTAGAGATAGGGTGATTGATTTTCCCCCTGCTAAAATCAATGAGATTCTCCAAACTCCCAACACCCCATTCTCTAAAATTTCTCAGAACATTGATGAGGCCGTTAGGGTAATCTCTGGTAACACCATTTTGGTTTGGCCTTCTGAACTTCGTTCCACCTCATTGTCTCATCTCTATCTTCTCCTCCATCATATCATGCTCACTAATTGGAAACCATCCTCCAATCCATCCATTGTTGCACGTAATCAAGCCTTGCTGTTACATTCCATTGGGGAAAATAAGTTTAACCTTAGTCAAGTCATTTTTGAAGCCATTGTGAGTTATGTTGAATCTATAAACACCTCCTACCGCCTTCCCCATCATTGTCTCATTTCTGCTCTTCTTGGAACACATGGAATTGTGGCAGATAAAGATGAAATCCTTATTTCTCTTCCTTCCAAAATTGTTCAGCCCAAAACCATGTTTAAGCCTCAACGACACAATGACTGGGCTAAGCCAGTTGACAACCCAGTTGTTCTGCCAACTGTGCCTTCCTCTATCCCCACAACTGTGCAGTCATCAGCCATAACTCCTCCGGATTCTTCACAAGCTGTTCTCCAGGCCCAAATTGACTCCATCGTAGCCCAAATAGCTACTCACAAAGCCGAGATCTTAGCCAAGCATATTATCATCTCAGGGTTGGAAGTCTCTTTGGAAGGGCTGCGAAATGTGTTGAATGTTGGTTCCTCACGAAAAAGGGGAGAGACTGTGAATGCAGGGGGAGCTAGTGCAACTGGGAATAATACAGGGGGAGCACTCACCATTGCTGGTTCAAGTGCTACTGGTGCTCGAGGTGATAGTGAGCTTGAATTTTCTTTTGAAAGAGATATGGATGCTGATGCTGAAACTGAAGTACTAGGAGAAGACTTGTACTATGATCTTGGAAACAAAAACAATGTTTAAATTTTAGTTTAGTTGATCTGTAATACCTTTGATACTTTGGTAATATCTTAGTAGTTTCCTATGTTATTATTTTTTGGTATGAATTCCATTAACATGTTCTTTGCAGATTTTGTTCAGAACCACAAAGATAGGGGGAGATTGAAGAGTATGAAAATACTCTATCATATTTAAATCTTTGTGATTCTGATTTTCAAGTATATTTTATTTATAATTCGTTTGTGTATATCTTGTTTAAATTAGTTGTATATATTTAGGATTTATTTTACTAACATATTAATGGTTATCTTTGTAAAGCTGTTATGTATTTTAGGAGTGTATTTTAGGTGGACTCTCAAAAGGAAAGGATGATTGGCCAAATGAAGATCACGTGTGATTGAGAAAGCGGCCAAGAGATCATATAAATACAGACGCCGCATTCCTTTGCTAGTCACGGATTCTGAGCATTCATTTAGAGAATTCAGAAGTTTAGAGAGTCCTTTGTTTCTTAGAAGTTCTTCCCAAAAAGACTTCTAAGTGTTTGAGTGTTTAGTGAGTTCTAGTGATCTAGAATAGTTTGATCTTTTTATTGTTTTATTTCTTTCATTCATCTTGTACTCTGCAAGATAGTTTTCGTATATGAAAGTTTTCCAGCAAGTAATTTCTTGCTGAAGTGTTTAATTTCTGTTCTTATTTTATTCCGCTGCATTTATGAATTGTTGACAAGACAACTGTCTTGACACTTGTGAGCACAACTGTACTCACAAGTGGTTGTTTTCTGGAACAGTCCTAGCCGCCTATTTCTTTCAGTCTCAATATGCATGTGGGATGTGCAATTTTCGTTAAAAATTTGGTTTTATAGCTGAAATATCAATACTAAAGTGAGGTGATAATTTTACTATGATAGTTGATTTTATTAATATATGAAAGGTTTTTTTTAGAAAAAAAAATGAAAAAATGAATAGGAAATAACTCTTATATTTAATCTATAAAACTCAATCAATTATGATATTTAAGTTACGAGAGTTAATCTTAATAAAATATCATAGTTTGTTTTTATTTTATATGTAAAAAAACTCTGAATAAATGACTCTTACAGTTCAACTATAAAAAGCTAAACTGATTTTATATAATTATAAGAGCGAACTAGTATCTAACTAAATACCAGTGTTCTAAAAATCGCTAGGCGGTGCGGTAGGGCCTAGCGCCTAGACCGCCTAGGCGGGGATGAGAAATTACACAAAGATTACAAATATTTTGATATCGCTATACCTAAGTCTTATTGTTGGTCTCAAAAGAGCGACAAATGTATGAAAAATAGCTAGAGGGGGGGGAGTGAATAGTTGCTTGAAACTTTTAAAACCCTTTTGTAAAGCAATGACTAATAGCGAAATATTGAGTCCATTTACTGGCTCAATACTTAATTATTATTCAGTTAGTAAGCTTGAATATAATTTATGGATTCTATAAAACTTTAATATTTTCATTACTCAGTCTTTTTATATATAATTGGGATTCTAAAATTGTTAATATATGACCATTCAAAAGAAAATATTTATATTTTATAAAATTGAGCAATGCTAGGGGCACAAAATAAGATCACAAAATCTTGCTCACAACATGAGGTGGCGATATTTTATTGGTTGCATCGATAATGGACCCGCCACACTCTACTTAAAAACACCAATAAAATTATTACACCTAGGATTTTGTGAGCAAAATCTTGTGATTTTTTTGTGCCCCTAGTATTATTCTATAAAATTTAGGCATCATTTTATTAGAGATCTCGTTGAACGAAAAATCATTACTCTTGAACATGTAAGCACAACGGATCAACTTGCTTATATCTTTACCAAGGCTTTGGATTTCGAGAGGTTTTCTTCCCTTAAGAAGTCTCTCGGATTGGGTGTTACCATTTGACTTCACAACTGTGCGGACAACTGTCTGCATAGACTGTATAATGGTATGTTACAGTTCACACTAATTTAAAAAAAAATTGTAGATTACATTCATCCTTGCACGATTGTCTCTTGTGATCACTTGATCTTCTTTTGTTCCTTGACTCCGAGCTTTGACCCTTGAATGTAAGACCCTTCTTGACTCGATATTGAATTTATCTTGTTAATTCTTAAAGTGTTATCATGGAGTGGGCATTCAATCTAAGGTTACGGGGAAAATAAGCTGCCTCCAGTCTTTGAAGTTACTACTCATTTAGGCAATGTGCTGACATGTATTCATACATAACTTGAGAATCAGTGTAACACTGTATTGTGAGAGTGAAAAGCTCCTCCCCGTAATTGATTCATAAGTCATAAGCCTTCAAAGGGAGTGTTCTAGAGGCTGCATGATTGAAGGTGAATCTCATTGAATTCTTGCGAGTTGAAACCGAGTCATGAACTGCGTTGACCATTCTATGTCACACCAAAATTGGGACAATCTTCACGTGTGTGTTTAGGCATATTTTTTTTAAGTTTTTTTTTTCTCCTTGGTATTTAAATCAGCAAATTGAATTGTTCTTCTTCATGATACAGATTTAATGCTTTCATGTGTTTAACGATAATCTAGTAACGTGATGGTCAAGTTTCATGAAGGTTGTGAATTTTTCTGAGTTGGTGTACCTTTGTGGAACTATGGATTCTGGGGAATTATGGCAAGTATCTATTCTGGGCAAAATAGATAATCACAATGTATAGGCAAGATTTCATTTTTTAAAAATCAAAATCCTAGTCTCTTTTGGAATTTTAAAGGGCGTCCAACACTAAAAGGAGTCACACGGTTTTCTCCCTCATCCAGTGCACCTCATCCTTTGTCTGTGTTCATTACCCTTCTTGTTAATTGCTCTTGTCAAATCAATTATAAGGTCTCATCTCCTCTATCAAAACCCCTGTCAACTACCCCTCCTCTCTCCTCGTCTCTCTTAATTTCTTTTTCTCTATCTGGGTTAATTTGCATTGGTATTTCTCTCTCTTTTTGTGCGCAGATATTTATGGCGTCGTCATCCTCGTCTGCACCGGCCACCTACAAGTGCAACGCCATTGTTGTCGATTTGATCAATGTTCCACAATCAAACTCTGCTGTTGATCCGAGGTTCTTAGGGCTGCCTGAACACGCCATTGACGTTGAAAACCCTCTCCAGGTCACCTCCTTAGCCAAAACACGCAAAGAAATGGCCCCCAGGTCACGCCGCTCCGGTCGCCTGGGAAAATTGGGAACATGGGCTTCATCTGGGTCTTTCAAACCCGACAAAGCCAGGGCCGCCATGGAAACTGAAGCCAAAGCGAAAGCTAAGGAGAATGTTGTTGCTGCCATGCCTCAACATCGCCTGATTATGAACGAATCGGAGGATGAGGAACCATCGCCTTCTCCGTCTCCGACGCCGGCAGCTACCTCAAATTCCGGCGATGATGTTCCTTTGGTTACCCTAATTCTAGCGAAGAAACAGAGGGTCTCTAAAAAGGTCGCCCCAATCAAAGCTCCCGCTCCAACCGCACCAACTCCGTCTAGAGTTCAGACAAGGGGAACCAAGCGCAAAGCCCTAGAAATTCCAATGGTAGAAGAAGGATCATCCTCTCAACCAGACGATTCAAGCGATAAGGATGTTGAGGTTGATTCAGATGCCACCCTTTCTGATAATGATGGTCCAATTTCAACACGAAGGGGAGTTCTGAAAAATCTTGGTTCTGTGTCTACTGTTGTTGTCAAACATGTTGATAGATGATCTGCCAAATCATCAAGACTGTCAACTGGTTAGTCAAGTGGTGCTGGTACAGCTGGCAAGGGAAAAAGGGTACGTAAACCTTCTGCTTCTATTCCCCTTGTGCCCTATAATATAAAATCCCCTCATAATCCAAAATTCTTTTACCCTGATTCTGCTGAGAGATATTCCAAGTATTTATCCCGAAAGTTTACCATTGAAAGGCAAAGGGATATGAAGGTGTTTGAGAGGTTGAATGTGCTGGGTTTTTTAGGTGAGAGAAATCTTAGGAAGTCTTTAGATTTTGCTTCACCATTTTCTCGTAAGTTGGTTATTGAATTTTATGCAAATCTTACTCAAGATGTTGCATTAGATACCTCCCAAACTTTTTTGAAAACATTTGTTAGAGATAGGGTGATTGATTTTCCCCCTGCTAAAATCAATGAGATTCTCCAAACTCCCAACACCCCTTCTCTAAAATTTCTTAGAACATTGATGAGGCCGTTAGGGTAATCTCTGGTAACACCATTTTGGTTTGGCCTTCTGAACTTCGTTCCACCTCATTGTCTCATCTCTATCTTCTCTTCCATCATATCATGCTCACTAATTGGAAACCATCCTCCAATCCATCCATTGATACCCGTGAGCAAGCCTTGCTGTTACATTCCATTGGGGAAAATAAGTTTAACCTTAGTCAAGTCATTTTTGAAACCATTGTGAGTTATGCTGAATCTATAAACACCTCCTACCGCCTTCCCCATCCTTGTCTCATTTCTGCTCTTCTTGGAACACATGGAATTGTGGCAGATAAAGATGAAATCCTTATTTCTCTTCCTTCCAAAATTGTTCAGCCCAAAACCATGTTTAAGCCTCAACGACACAATGACTGGGCTAAGCCAGTTGACAACCCAGTTGTTCCGCCAACTGTGCCTTCCTCTATCCCCACAACTGTGCAGTCATCAGCCATAACTCCTCCGGATTCTTCACAAGCTGTTCTCCAGGCCCAAATTGACTCCATCGTAGCCCAAATAGCTACTCACAAAGCCGAGATCTTAGCCAAGCATATTATCATCTCAGGGTTGGAAGTCTCTTTGGAAGGGCTGCGAAATGTGTTGAATGTTGGCTCCTCACAAAAAAGGGAGAGACTGTGAATGCAGGGGGAGCTAGTGCAACTGGGAATAATACAGGGGGATCACTCACCATTGCTGGTTCAAGTGCTGCTGGTGCTTTAGGTGATAGTGAGCTTGAATTTTCTTTTGAAAGAGATATGGATGCTGATGCTGAAACTGAAGTACTCGGAGAAGACTTGTACGCTGATCTTGGAAACAAAAACAATGTTTAAATTTTAGTTTAGTTGATCTGTAATACCTTTGATACTTTGGTAATATCTTAGTAGTTTCCTATGTTATTATTTTTTGGTATGAATTGCATTAACATGTTCTTTGCAGATTTTGTTCAGAACCACAAAGATAGGGGAGATTGAAGAGTATGAAAATACTCTATCATATTTAAATCTTTGTGATTCTGATTTTCAAGTATATTTTATTTATAATTCGTTTGTGTATATCTTGTTTAAATTAGTTGTATATATTTAGGATTTATTTTACTAACATATTAATGGTTATCTTTGGAAAGCTGTTATGTATTTTAGGAGTGTATTTTAGGTGGACTCTCAAAAGGAAAGGATGATTGGCCAAATGAAGATCACGTGTGATTGAGAAAGCGGCCAAGAGATCCTATAAATACAGACGCCGCATTCCTTTGCTAGTCACGGATTCTGAGCATTCATTTAGAGAATTCAGAAGTTTAGAGAGTTCTTTGTTTCTTAGAAGTTCTTCCCAAAAAGACTTCTAAGTGTTTGAGTGTTTAGTGAGTTCTAGTGATCTAGAATAGTTTGATCTTTTTATTGTTTTGTTTCTTTCATTCATCTTGTACTCTGCAAGATAGTATTCGTATATGAAAGTTTTCCAGCAAGTAATTTCTTGCTGAAGTGTTTAATTTCTGTTCTTATTTTATTCCGCTGCATTTATGAATTATTGACAAGACAACTGTCTTGACACTTGTGAGCACAACTGTTCTCACAAGTGGTTGTTTTTTGGAACAGTCATAGCCGCCTATTTCTTTCAGTCTCAATATGCATGTGGGATGTGCAATTTTCGTTAAAAAATTGGTTTTATAGCTGAAATATCAATACTAAAGTGAGGTGATAATTTTACTATGATAGTTGATTTTATTAATATATGAAAGGTTTTTTTTTTTAGAAAAAAAATGAAAAAAAGAATAGGAAATAACTCTTATATTTAATCTATAAAACTCAATCAATTATGATATTTAAGTTACGAGAGTCAATCTTAATAAAATATAATAGTTTGTTTTTATTTTATATATAAAAAAACTCTGAATAAATGACTCTTACAGTTCAACTATAAAAAGCTAAACTGATTTTATATAATTATAAGAGCGAACTAGTATCTAACTAAATACCAGTGTTCTAAAAATCGCTAGGCGGTGCGGTAGGGCCTAGTGCCTAGACCGCCTAGGCAGGGATGAGAAATTACACAAAGATTACAAATATTTTGATATCGCTATACCTAAGTCTTATTGTTGGTCTCAAAAGAGCGACAAATGTATGAAAAATAGCTACAGTGGGGGGGAGTGAATAGTTGCTTGAAACTTTTTAAACCCTTTTGTAAAGCAATGACTAATAGCGAAATATTGAGTCCATTTACTGGCTCAATACTTAATTATTATTCAGTTAGTAAGCTTGAATATAATTTATGGACTCTATAAAACTTTAATATTTTCATTACTCAGTCTTTTTATATATAATTGGAATTCTAAAATTGTTAATATATGACCATTCAAAAGAAAATATTTATATTTTATAAAATTGAGCAATGATAGGGGCACAAAATAAGATCACAAAATCTTGCTCACAACATGAGGTGGCGATATTTTATTGGTTGCATCGATAATGGACCCGCCACACTCTACTTAAAAACACCAATAAAATTATTACACCTAGGATTTTGTGAGCAAAATCTTGTGATTTTTTTGTGCCCCTAGTATTATTCTATAAAATTTAGTAGCATGGAATATGAATGGGTCCAACTTGTTTGTTTTGGAAGTTTTCTGGCATTTTAAACTCCTTGTCGAAATTTAAATATGGAGTCTCGCTTTAGAAACCCCAATAAACTTTAAACCCTCTTTTCGAATTTACCTAATGTATATTTTCTTAATTTCAAAATAAATGTTACTTATATTTTTTAAAAAAACAAAAGTAAATGTCATACTTAAACTTTTTTTTGTCAACTAAATTAAAATCTAACTGAAATTTTATGAAACACTAATCTTTGTGAAATATTAAAATATTATTAATAGCATTTGAAAGGTATACCAATACAAAATGTTTAAAATTTCATTAAAAAATGAGTCAAAAGTCTAATAACTTGACCGAGAAATTGACATATACTCCGTGATTATTTTAAACCAAATGTAGGTAGGAAGGAAGGGAGTAATAATCTAGTCACCCTCACCAGAAGAAGAAGAATATTCCATTTAATTTTGTACAATATGCTGAATGAAGTGAATATTTTAAATATTAAGGACAATGGAGTCAATTGGGCAATTAATTATAGTAGCATGATGTTCTCCACTAACAGTCTAGCATCATTACTCTAAACAACTGAAAATAACATAACATAATTTAATACAGTAGTATAAATAGGTTTTGTGGAAAACTAGTTTCTCCATATATTAAAAAAAAATCCGCTTTTTAATATTAGTATTGGGATAATCTCACTTTACTACCCTAGGGTTTACCTGCTGAATCATTTTGGGGCCTATAGTTTTATTTTTCTCACTTTAGGGTCTGAACTTTCATTTTCGTATCAATCTAGGGCCTAAACAAACATTCCGTTATATTTTGAATAGAAAGTTGGAACATCACATCCTAACACCTATTTTCTCTTGGGCATTTGATATTTTCACAAGAATAATTGTTGAACAATGATAGTTTGGCAGCACACCCAAATCAATCTCAGGTTCATTAGCTTTGGTTTAATTTGAGAGTTTCAGTGATATTGTTGCTCAAATTATCACTCATTTTAATGCCAAGAGTGATCAATTGACTCACAAGCTTTCTTTAAGACACTCTGTTTGTATTCTGATAGTACTTTTTTTATGTTTGGGTGATTTTTAAATTAACTTTTTTCTTTCAAAAATTTGGGGAAATTGGAATTTTATAATTTTAAAATTATCTTTCTTTCTAAGTTATAGCTATACCCAGGAAAAGAAATAATAATAATAATAATAATAATAATAATAATAATAATACTCAGAATTAAAGCAACTTTCACATTGACTCCTGAAAAGTTTGTTTGAGTCTATTAAATTGTAGGGGATTTTTTAAAAAAATAAATAAGAAGGAATTACTTTATGTGTTTTTTGTTTGGAACAGTATTTCATAAGTCGAGAGTTTGAAGGCTTAAATATACTAATGACTTGAAAAAACCAAAAACCCCCAGAGAAAATAGATTTTAGATGGCACATGTTAACTTTCCGTTTAAAATCTAACAAAATTCTTGCTTGGGTTCTGAATTGATACAAAAACGATAGTCTGGGCCCTAAAGTGAGAAATATAAAACCATAGACCCCTAACTGATACAACATGTAAACATTGGGGTAGTAAAGCGAGATTAACCCATTAGTATTACCTTTAAACCTTAAACTTTAAACCCTATAAAAACATGATTTTTTATAACTTATAGACGAACTAGTTTCCAAAAAAAAAAAATGATAATCATTTTATGACAACGAATATCAAATTCAATTGCATACTCATCCTCAATTTGTTTCAACAAAATTAAGTCATATTAATTGATTGTACCAAAGATTGTATCTCATATAAAAAATTGTCAACCATTTAGGTGGTCAAACTATATTTTAACAATAAATGTCAAAATCTTATAGTCTAATGATTTATTATTCAAAGGATATTGCATGACCATAATTGATGGTCTTTACAACAATCTATTAATGACTATGGTGAAATCAACATAATTGATTTAACATGTTAACGACAACAAATGTTTAGAGGTTGACTATCCACAAACGTTGAGAGTTTACAGTGAGCTCGCATTTACTAACACTGCCCTAAAAATTACATTTGCCAATAAATTGGCATTTCAGCCTATTAACCGCAAAAAAAAGAAGTTTTCTACTGAGCACAACTTTGCAGCGCGTAAGGATTGCATCAAGTTTAGTTAAAACTTGATCTTGTGACTTCACTCCATCATGAACTAGTATATAGTACACTTTAAATTCAACATTTTTAAACCCTATCTCCAAGACCCACGACATTGCCAAGAATAAAGCCATTGCATCTCTCTCCAACACCTGAACAAGACCATGAATGGTAAAAGTCCGAGCCGCCATAAATGCTCATTCATCATCCTCGTCAGATAGTTGATTGAGATAAACAAACAAATATTCAATAGAAACACCAAAGAAAACACACGAAATATACAAGGTCCTCGCCAAAGAAGGAAAATCACATACACTCACATTATGAGAGAAATCACAGGCTCTCATATAAATAGAGAAAAACAAATTAAAAATACAAAGAGGAGCATTTTTAATGGAAAAAAAAGTTACAATGGGGTAATATTTTCTTTAAAAATAATTTCAATCCAAACGTGACTAAAAAAATCAAAGAACACAATAATAAAATGAAAGGAAAAAACAAAAAACATGTTTAAGAAAGGTGCACTTTTGATTTCTTAGTATAGTGTGAAAAAGAGTAGTCAAAATTATTTTGTCAAAATTTATATTTGTCGGAAATTTGTCTAAATCCATGACTATCCAAAATTTTGATTCTAAATTTGGGGCCCACGTAAAATGGTATGTCCGGACCAAATTAACACAACTCTTCCATTTGCCTTGGTTTGGGCAGTGTCTTATTTACTGCTTGTGTTATATACACAGCCCCTTATTTCCACATCCCCATTAAATTACCAAAGTACCCATATATATATCTTTTTTTTTTTTTTTTTTTTCAATTTCACTCTCCCTCACGTTCGCTCCCTAACCCCCTCTCTCTCTCTCTCTCTCAGTTTGAAACAACGACGAAGAAAGAAACGAACAGTCTCTCTCTAACGTCTCTTCGAAATTGAAATGGTGAAAGTTAAAATACCCAAGACCGCCGCCGGGACAACCGCCGCCCACATCGCCGCCGGGACTAGCTCGTCTACAGCGCCTGTGAAAAAGGTAAGCAATTTTTAACCTTATTTTACATTTCTATATTCCCAATTAAACATGATTTGAAAAATGTAAAATTGAAATTGGATTCAACTACAAAATTATTCAAATTGCGAACAAAATGTACACAACACACTCTTTGGGATTATTTTTTTTTCTGTTATTAATCTGGGATGTTTGGGTTTGATGGCTTTGGTGTGTCTCGTGTATCACCACTCGAGATGCATCTCGGGTGTGTTTACACGAGACAACGTGTAAACACACCCGAGATGCATCTCGAGTGGTGTTACACGAGATGTCATCTCGTGCAAACCCACTCGAGATGCATCTCGAGTGGTGTTACACGAGATGTGATCCTTCTGAATATCAGCATTGTGAATTATCAGTCAGCATTGTGTTCATTTATTTAATCTACTGTAACTGTCGCTAATGTATTGTCTCTTATTTGTGTTTTTTGTAGGCACGTGATCCTATGACCGTTTCAGCTAGAAAGAGGAAGGCTGAAGAGCGTTTGGAGAGAGGAGAAAACCGGAGCAAGGCTCGGAATGACGAGGATGCCACAGCTGATGATGAGCAGGAGGAGAGGGAGGAGGAGGCGGCAGCAGCTGATGATGTTCAGGAGGAGGAGGCGGTGGTCGATGGGGATAGTGAGGAGGAGGAGGATAGTGATGATGGGGAGGAGGAGAGTGATAGTGATGATGGGGAGGAGGATGGGGAGGGGCAGGAGGGGGGGCAGGATGATGAGGAGGAGGAGGAGGTGGAGGTGGGGGTGCAGGAGGAGGAGGATGATGAGGATGATGATGTAGTAGAGCCGCCTAGACCTCTGAGACACGGGAGGAGGCGGGGTCAGGATGCGCCACCATCATGGCAGCTTCAGATGGACCCCGGTGGTGGGCCAGAGGATGTTTCACTGATGTACGGGTTCGGTGACCACCGAGCCAGACAGATTTGGGGTGACTCTACTACTGAGGGATTGGTGACTTTCCATACGAGACTCACGCATCTTGCACAGTAAGCTTAGCATTAATGTGAAATGTTTTAAATATTGAAGTTATTTATACCACACACTCTAAATATTCCATTAATTATCATCCTATGCTGCTTTTCTTGAGTACTGATAATATTTTTTGTTTCGAATGAACAGGTTCAAGCGTGATGAGCAGCCGGTTGCTGATAGAGCCTGGCTGGCCCTCGTAGATGCATCTGGCCTCCAGCATCTGCATGATTCCGTCATTCATAGGCCTAACCATGCCCTCCTAACGGCATTTTTGGAACGGTGGTCTCCTGAGACTAACTCGTTCCACATGCCGTGGGGGGAGATGACGATTACTTTACATGACAGTTTTCATATCCTGGGTATGTTTTTATAACATCGCTTCGATACTCCATTCACAATTATATAACTGTCTATATATATTATATGAACTGTCTACATTCATCTCTTATACTAAAATGTGTTATTGCATCTTCAATTTACAGGTATCAGGATTGATGGTGGAGTTGTTCGCTATACGGATCCAGTGCCTGGCGTATCTGGCATCTCTAGACACCTCCAGTTGAGCGGCACTGGTTATTTATTGAGGGATGTCAGGCGTCTATTTACTCAGCGTAGAGGCGGCATGACAGATGCCCATCGTGCGTCCGCGTATATCCTGCACCTATTGGGTTGCACGATGTTCGTGGACAAGAGCGGGGATAAGGTGCCCGCAGCCTACCTGCCCCTGTGCATGGATCTAGCCAGCCTCCCCACTCTTTCCTGGGGATCAGCCACTTTGGCATATATGTACCGAGAGTTGGGGAAGGCGTCCAGATCCGGATGCAAGCAGATGGGCGGTTGTGCGGCTCTCCTAGAGGTACATCTTACTCTATTCACTATCTTTTTACTGTCTACTTCCCCCCCCCTCTGTTATTAAATGTTGCATTTGAGTAGTATTTAATACTTTTTTACATACATCTCAGGCCTGGATATACGAGTACTTTCCGGGTTTTCGGCGAGTTACTGACCCCCATTGGCAGCAGGGGCAGCCGAGAGCCCGTAGATGGTCTCGTGATGATTCGGCTGGGAGGACGTTCGATCATCTTGTGCAGTATCGCCGCATTCTTGACAGGATGGGGTTGACAGTGTGAGTTATTCATATTAAAACTATTATACGTTTTTGTGTCGTTCCTTCCGATATTCTGTTGACTTTGCCTAACAATGTCTACTCACAGGTTATTTGGACTCCTTATGGGACCGGGTCGGACGCGATACTGCCTGTTTCATACTACAGGGGTGTTATACGCTTTTGTGACATCACAGAGGCGTATATGCCTGATCGTGTGACTAGGCAGTTCGGGTACCAGCAGAGGATCCCCAGACTGCCCCCCATGGCGACCGAGTTATGCGTTTTGGCAAAGGGTCAGAAGGGGTACCAGAAGCGTTACGGTGACGGAGATCAGGTTTGGCAGGAGTGGGTGGCTTTTGGCATGGCGGAGTTTAGGGCCGATGTCCGTTGGGGGCCACTATTTACTGGAGATCATCCCGTGGCTGTTCCCTTCGTGACTCCAGATTATATGTCTTGGTTTAGGGCTAGGAGTCATGTTCGGATAGCTAATCCGATACACGATCCACCCGGTGACATTCCACCTCCCCCACCTGATGTTCCACCGCAGCCTTCTGTCGCAGGGATTGCGGAGTTACGAGCTATCATACTTCCATTTTTGTCGGATCCCAGTGCCCCCGAGCACTGGCTAGTTGGTCTTAGATGGGCCGGTGAGATTTTAGGACTTCCACCGCAGCCTTAGGATTTTATTTTATTTTTGCTTTTCATTGTATTGTAAAGGACACATTTTATTCTAGTTTTTATTGACACCTCTACTAGTTTGTTAATATGATGGTATTTTTATTTTAGTTATCGTTTTAAATCCCCCTCCCGATTCAATAGTTTATTCTAGTGTTTCGTAACCCCGGATTCAATAGTTTATTCTAGTGTTTCGTAAAACCCCCCTCCCCCCCCCCCCCGAGGACATGATGTTTTGCTGTTGTTGTTGCTGTTGTGTTGTTGCTGGTGTTGAGACTACTGATGTATCTCGTGTAAACCCACACGAGATGTGTCTCGTGTGGGTTTACACGAGATGCATCTCGTGTGTGTTTACACGAAACAAGTCTCGTATAAACCCACTCGAGATGCATCTCGAGTGGTGTTACACGAGATGTTATCTCGTGTAAACCCTAAAAACCCTAATAAAGTCACAAATTTCTAACTCAATTTCCATTTGGATTTTGAGGAAAGTGATATTAATGAAAAACACTTTAAATGTCATTTAGAGCATAGAAAAAAATAAAAAAAAATAAACTAGGTAGTCGTATACCATTTTCACAACATCGGGACATTTTTCTTAAAACCCTAAAAACCCTAATAATGTCACAAATGTCTAACTCAATTTCCGTTTGGATTTTGAGGAAAGTGATACTAATGAAAAACACTTTAAATGTCATTTAGAGCCTAGAAAAAAATAAACTAGGTAGTCGTATACCATTTTCACAACATCGGGACATTTTTCTTAAAACCCTAAAAACCCTAATAATGTCACAAATGTCTAACTCAATTTCCATTTGGATTTTGAGGAAAGTGATACTAATGAAAAACACTTTAAATGTCATTTAGAGCCAAGAAAAAAAATAAAATAAAATAAACTAGGTAGTCGTATACCATTTTCACAAAATCGGGACATTTTCCTTAAAACCCTAAAAACCCTAATAATGTCACAAATGTCTAACTCAATTTCCGTTTGGATTTTGAGGAAAGTGATACTAATGAAAAACACTTTAAATGTCATTTAGAGCCTAGAAAAAAATAAAAAATAATAAACTAGGTAGTCGTATACCATTTTCACAACATCGGGACATTTTCCTTAAAACCCTAAAAACCCTAATAATGTCACAAATGTCTAACTCAATTTCCATTTGGATTTTGAGGAAAGTGATACTAATGAAAAACACTTTAAATGTCATTTAGAGCCTAGAAAAAAAAATAAACTAGGTAGTCGTATACCATTTTCACAACATCGGGACATTTTCCTTAAAACCCTAAAAACCCTAATAATGTCACAAATGTCTAACTCAATTTCCATTTGGATTTTGAGGAAAGTGATACTAATGAAAAACACTTTAAATGTCATTTAGAGCCTAGAAAAAAAATAAAAATAAAATAAACTAGGTAGTCGTATACCATTTTCACAACATCGGGACATTTTCCTTAAAACCCTAAAAACCCTAATAATGTCACAAATGTCTAACTCAATTTCCGTTTGGATTTTGAGGAAAGTGATACTAATGAAAAACACTTTAAATGTCATTTAGAGCCTAGAAAAAAAATAAAAAAAAATAAACTAGGTAGTCGTATACCATTTTCACAACATCGGGACATTTTCCTTAAAACCCTAAAAACCCTAATAATGTCACAAATGTCTAACTCAATTTCCGTTTGGATTTTGAGGAAAGTGATACTAATGAAAAACACTTTAAATGTCATTTAGAGCCTAGAAAAAAATAAAAAAAAATAAAACTAGGTAGTCGTATACCATTTTCACAACATCGGGACATTTTCCTTAAAACCCTAAAAACCCTAATAATGTCACAAATGTCTAACTCAATTTCCATTTGGATTTTGAGGAAAGTGATACTAATGAAAAACACTTTAAATGTCATTTAGAGCCTAGAAAAAAATAAAAAAATAATAAACTAGGTAGTCGTATACCATTTTCACAACATCGGGACATTTTCCTTAAAACCCTAAAAACCCTAATAATGTCACAAATGTCTAACTCAATTTCCATTTGGATTTTGAGGAAAGTGATACTAATGAAAAACACTTTAAATGTCATTTAGAGCCTAGAAAAAAAATAAACTAGGTAGTCGTATACCATTTTCACAACATCGGGACATTTTCCTTAAAACCCTAAAAACCCTAATAATGTCACAAATGTCTAACTCAATTTCCATTTGGATTTTGAGGAAAGTGATACTAATGAAAAACACTTTAAATGTCATTTAGAGCCTAGAAAAAAAAAAAAAAAAATAAACTAGGTAGTCGTATACCATTTTCACAACATCGGGACATTTTCCTTAAAACCCTTAATAATGTCACAAATGTCTAACTCAATTTCCGTTTGGATTTTGAGGAAAGTGATACTAATGAAAAACACTTTAAATGTCATTTAGAGCCTAGAAAAAAAAAAAAAAAAAATAAACTAGGTAGTCGTATACCATTTTCACAACATCGGGACATTTTCCTTAAAACCCTAAAAACCCTAATAATGTCACAAATGTCTAACTCAATTTCCATTTGGATTTTGAGGAAAGTGATACTAATGAAAAACACTTTAAATGTCATTTAGAGCCTAGAAAAAAAATAAAAATAAAATAAACTAGGTAGTCGTATACCATTTTCACAACATCGGGACATTTTCCTTAAAACCCTAAAAACCCTAATAATGTCACAAATGTCTAACTCAATTTCCGTTTGGATTTTGAGGAAAGTGATACTAATGAAAAACACTTTAAATGTCATTTAGAGCCTAGAAAAAAAATAAAAAAAAATAAACTAGGTAGTCGTATACCATTTTCACAACATCGGGACATTTTCCTTAAAACCCTAAAAACCCTAATAATGTCACAAATGTCTAACTCAATTTCCGTTTGGATTTTGAGGAAAGTGATACTAATGAAAAACACTTTAAATGTCATTTAGAGCCTAGAAAAAAAATAAAAATAAAATAAACTAGGTAGTCGTATACCATTTTCACAACATCGGGACATTTTCCTTAAAACCCTAAAAACCCTAATAATGTCACAAATGTCTAACTCAATTTCCGTTTGGATTTTGAGGAAAGTGATACTAATGAAAAACACTTTAAATGTCATTTAGAGCCTAGAAAAAAAATAAAAAAAAATAAACTAGGTAGTCGTATACCATTTTCACAACATCGGGACATTTTCCTTAAAACCCTAAAAACCCTAATAATGTCACAAATGTCTAACTCAATTTCCGTTTGGATTTTGAGGAAAGTGATACTAATGAAAAACACTTTAAATGTCATTTAGAGCCTAGAAAAAAATAAAAATAAAATAAACTAGGTAGTCGTATACCATTTTCACAACATCGGGACATTTTCCTTAAAACCTTAATAATGTCACAAATGTCTAACTCAATTCCGTTTGGATTTTGAGGAAAGTGATACTAATGAAAAACACTTTAAATGTCATTTAGAGCCTAGAAAAAAAATAAAAATAAAATAAACTAGGTAGTCGTATACCATTTTCACAACATCGGGACATTTTCCTTAAAACCTTAATAATGTCACAAATGTCTAACTCAATTTCCGTTTGGATTTTGAGGAAAGTGATACTAATGAAAAACACTTTAAATGTCATTTAGAGCCTAGAAAAAAAATAAACTAGGTAGTCGTATACCATTTTCACAACATCGGGACATTTTCCTTAAAACCCTAAAAACCCTAATAATCTCACAAATGTCTAACTCAATTTCCGTTTGGATTTTGAGGAAAGTGATACTAATGAAAAACACTTTAAATGTCATTTAGAGCCTAGAAAAAAAATAAAAAAAAATAAACTAGGTAGTCGTATACCATTTTCACAACATCGGGACATTTTCCTTAAAACCCTAAAAACCCTAATAATGTCACAAATGTCTAACTCAATTTCCATTTGGATTTTGAGGAAAGTGATACTAATGAAAAACACTTTAAATGTCATTTAGAGCCTAGAAAAAAAATAAAAAAAAATAAACTAGGTAGTCGTATACCATTTTCACAACATCGGGACATTTTCCTTAAAACCCTAAAAACCTAATAATGTCACAAATGTCTAACTCAATTCCGTTTGGATTTTGAGGAAAGTGATACTAATGAAAAACACTTTAAATGTCATTTAGAGCCTAGAAAAAAAATAAAAAAAAATAAACTAGGTAGTCGTATACCATTTTCACAACATCGGGACATTTTCCTTAAAACCCTAAAAACCCTAATAATCACAAATGTCTAACTCAATTTCCATTTGGATTTTGAGGAAAGTGATACTAATGAAAAACACTTTAAATGTCATTTAGAGCCTAGAAAAAAAATAAAAAAAATAAACTAGGTAGTCGTATACCATTTTCACAACATCGGGACATTTTCCTTAAAACCCTAATAATGTCACAAATGTCTAACTCAATTTCCATTTGGATTTTGAGGAAAGTGATACTAATGAAAAACACTTTAAATGTCATTTAGAGCCTAGAAAAAAATAAAAAAAATAAACTAGGTAGTCGTATACCATTTTCACAACATCGGGACATTTTCCTTAAAACCCTAAAAACCCTAATAATGTCACAAATGTCTAACTCAATTCCCGTTTGGATTTTGAGGAAAGTGATACTAATGAAAAACACTTTAAATGTCATTTAGAGCCTAGAAAAAAAAAAAAAAATAAACTAGGTAGTCGTATACCATTTTCACAACATCGGGACATTTTCCTTAAAACCCTAAAAACCCTAATAATCTCACAAATGTCTAACTCAATTTCCGTTTGGATTTTGAGGAAAGTGATACTAATGAAAAACACTTTAAATGTCATTTAGAGCCTAGAAAAAAAAAAAAAAAAAATAAACTAGGTAGTCGTATACCATTTTCACAACATCGGGACATTTTCCTTAAAACCCTAAAAACCCTAATAATCACAAATGTCTAACTCAATTTCCATTTGGATTTTGAGGAAAGTGATACTAATGAAAAACACTTTAAATGTCATTTAGAGCCTAGAAAAAAAATAAAAAAAAATAAACTAGGTAGTCGTATACCATTTTCACAACATCGGGACATTTTCCTTAAAACCCTAAAAACCCTAATAATCTCACAAATGTCTAACTCAATTTCCGTTTGGATTTTGAGGAAAGTGATACTAATGAAAAACACTTTAAATGTCATTTAGAGCCTAGAAAAAAAAAAAAAAAATAAACTAGGTAGTCGTATACCATTTTCACAACATCGGGACATTTTCCTTAAAACCCTAAAAACCCTAATAATCTCACAAATGTCTAACTCAATTTCCGTTTGGATTTTGAGGAAAGTGATACTAATGAAAAACACTTTAAATGTCATTTAGAGCCTAGAAAAAAAAAAAAAAAAATAAACTAGGTAGTCGTATACCATTTTCACAACATCGGGACATTTTCCTTAAAACCCTAAAAACCCTAATAATGTCACAAATGTCTAACTCAATTTCCATTTGGATTTTGAGGAAAGTGATACTAATGAAAAACACTTTAAATGTCATTTAGAGCCTAGAAAAAAAATAAAAAAAATAAACTAGGTAGTCGTATACCATTTTCACAACATCGGGACATTTTCCTTAAAACCCTAAAAACCCTAATAATGTCACAAATGTCTAACTCAATTTCCGTTTGGATTTTGAGGAAAGTGATACTAATGAAAAACACTTTAAATGTCATTTAGAGCCTAGAAAAAAATAAAAAAAAATAAACTAGGTAGTCGTATACCATTTTCACAACATCGGGACATTTTCCTTAAAACCCTAAAAACCCTAATAATGTCACAAATGTCTAACTCAATTTCCATTTGGATTTTGAGGAAAGTGATACTAATGAAAAACACTTTAAATGTCATTTAGAGCCTAGAAAAAAAAATAAACTAGGTAGTCGTATACCATTTTCACAACATCGGGACATTTTCCTTAAAACCCTAAAAACCCTAATAATGTCACAAATGTCTAACTCAATTTCCATTTGGATTTTGAGGAAAGTGATACTAATGAAAAACACTTTAAATGTCATTTAGAGCCTAGAAAAAAAAAATAAAATAAACTAGGTAGTCGTATACCATTTTCACAACATCGGGACATTTTCCTTAAAACCTAATAATGTCACAAATGTCTAACTCAATTTCCGTTTGGATTTTGAGGAAAGTGATACTAATGAAAAACACTTTAAATGTCATTTAGAGCCTAGAAAAAAAATAAAAAAAATAAACTAGGTAGTCGTATACCATTTTCACAACATCGGGACATTTTCCTTAAAACCCTAAAAACCCTAATAATCTCACAAATGTCTAACTCAATTTCCGTTTGGATTTTGAGGAAAGTGATACTAATGAAAAACACTTTAAATGTCATTTAGAGCCTAGAAAAAAAAAATAATAAACTAGGTAGTCGTATACCATTTTCACAACATCGGGACATTTTCCTTAAAACCCTAAAAACCCTAATAATGTCACAAATGTCTAACTCAATTTCCGTTTGGATTTTGAGGAAAGTGATACTAATGAAAAACACTTTAAATGTCATTTAGAGCCTAGAAAAAAAAAAAAAAAAAATAAACTAGGTAGTCGTATACCATTTTCACAACATCGGGACATTTTCCTTAAAACCCTAAAAACCCTAATAATCACAAATGTCTAACTCAATTTCCATTTGGATTTTGAGGAAAGTGATACTAATGAAAAACACTTTAAATGTCATTTAGAGCCTAGAAAAAAAATAAAAAAAAATAAACTAGGTAGTCGTATACCATTTTCACAACATCGGGACATTTTCCTTAAAACCCTAAAAACCCTAATAATCTCACAAATGTCTAACTCAATTTCCGTTTGGATTTTGAGGAAAGTGATACTAATGAAAAACACTTTAAATGTCATTTAGAGCCTAAACTAGGTAGTCGTATACCATTTTCACAACATCGGGACATTTTCCTTAAAACCCTAAAAACCCTAATAATGTCACAAATGTCTAACTCAATTTCCGTTTGGATTTTGAGGAAAGTGATACTAATGAAAAACACTTTAAATGTCATTTAGAGCCTAGAAAAAAAAAAAAAAAAATAAACTAGGTAGTCGTATACCATTTTCACAACATCGGGACATTTTCCTTAAAACCCTAAAAACCCTAATAATGTCACAAATGTCTAACTCAATTTCCATTTGGATTTTGAGGAAAGTGATACTAATGAAAAACACTTTAAATGTCATTTAGAGCCTAGAAAAAAAATAAAAAAAAATAAACTAGGTAGTCGTATACCATTTTCACAACATCGGGACATTTTCCTTAAAACCCTAAAAACCCTAATAATGTCACAAATGTCTAACTCAATTTCCGTTTGGATTTTGAGGAAAGTGATACTAATGAAAAACACTTTAAATGTCATTTAGAGCCTAGAAAAAAATAAAAAAAAATAAACTAGGTAGTCGTATACCATTTTCACAACATCGGGACATTTTCCTTAAAACCCTAAAAACCCTAATAATGTCACAAATGTCTAACTCAATTTCCGTTTGGATTTTGAGGAAAGTGATACTAATGAAAAACACTTTAAATGTCATTTAGAGCCTAGAAAAAAAATAAACTAGGTAGTCGTATACCATTTTCACAACATCGGGACATTTTCCTTAAAACCCTAAAAACCCTAATAATGTCACAAATGTCTAACTCAATTTCCATTTGGATTTTGAGGAAAGTGATACTAATGAAAAACACTTTAAATGTCATTTAGAGCCTAGAAAAAAAATAAAAAAAATAAACTAGGTAGTCGTATACCATTTTCACAACATCGGGACATTTTCCTTAAAACCCTAAAAACCCTAATAATGTCACAAATGTCTAACTCAATTTCCGTTTGGATTTTGAGGAAAGTGATACTAATGAAAAACACTTTAAATGTCATTTAGAGCCTAGAAAAAAATAAAAAAAATAAACTAGGTAGTCGTATACCATTTTCACAACATCGGGACATTTTCCTTAAAACCCTAAAAACCCTAATAATGTCACAAATGTCTAACTCAATTTCCGTTTGGATTTTGAGGAAAGTGATACTAATGAAAAACACTTTAAATGTCATTTAGAGCCTAGAAAAAAAATAAAAAAAATAAACTAGGTAGTCGTATACCATTTTCACAACATCGGGACATTTTCCTTAAAACCCTAAAAACCCTAATAATGTCACAAATGTCTAACTCAATTTCCATTTGGATTTTGAGGAAAGTGATACTAATGAAAAACACTTTAAATGTCATTTAGAGCCTAGAAAAAAAAAAATAAACTAGGTAGTCGTATACCATTTTCACAACATCGGGACATTTTCCTTAAAACCCTAAAAACCCTAATAATGTCACAAATGTCTAACTCAATTTCCATTTGGATTTTGAGGAAAGTGATACTAATGAAAAACACTTTAAATGTCATTTAGAGCCTAGAAAAAAAAAAAAAAAATAAACTAGGTAGTCGTATACCATTTTCACAACATCGGGACATTTTCCTTAAAACCCTAAAAACCCTAATAATGTCACAAATGTCTAACTCAATTTCCGTTTGGATTTTGAGGAAAGTGATACTAATGAAAAACACTTTAAATGTCATTTAGAGCCTAGAAAAAAAATAAAAAAAATAAACTAGGTAGTCGTATACCATTTTCACAACATCGGGACATTTTCCTTAAAACCCTAAAAACCCTAATAATGTCACAAATGTCTAACTCAATTTCCGTTTGGATTTTGAGGAAAGTGATACTAATGAAAAACACTTTAAATGTCATTTAGAGCCTAGAAAAAAAATAAAATAAAATAAACTAGGTAGTCGTATACCATTTTCACAACATCGGGACATTTTCCTTAAAACCCTAAAAACCCTAATAATGTCACAAATGTCTAACTCAATTTCCATTTGGATTTTGAGGAAAGTGATACTAATGAAAAACACTTTAAATGTCATTTAGAGCCTAGAAAAAAAATAAAAAAAAATAAACTAGGTAGTCGTATACCATTTTCACAACATCGGGACATTTTCCTTAAAACCCTAAAAACCCTAATAATGTCACAAATGTCTAACTCAATTTCCGTTTGGATTTTGAGGAAAGTGATACTAATGAAAAACACTTTAAATGTCATTTAGAGCCTAGAAAAAAAAAAAAAAATAAACTAGGTAGTCGTATACCATTTTCACAACATCGGGACATTTTCCTTAAAACCCTAAAAACCCTAATAATGTCACAAATGTCTAACTCAATTTCCATTTGGATTTTGAGGAAAGTGATACTAATGAAAAACACTTTAAATGTCATTTAGAGCCTAGAAAAAAAAAAAATAAAATAAACTAGGTAGTCGTATACCATTTTCACAACATCGGGACATTTTCCTTAAAACCCTAAAAACCCTAATAATGTCACAAATGTCTAACTCAATTTCCATTTGGATTTTGAGGAAAGTGATACTAATGAAAAACACTTTAAATGTCATTTAGAGCCTAGAAAAAAAATAAAAAAAAATAAACTAGGTAGTCGTATACCATTTTCACAACATCGGGACATTTTCCTTAAAACCCTAAAAACCCTAATAATGTCACAAATGTCTAACTCAATTTCCGTTTGGATTTTGAGGAAAGTGATACTAATGAAAAACACTTTAAATGTCATTTAGAGCCTAGAAAAAAAATAAACTAGGTAGTCGTATACCATTTTCACAACATCGGGACATTTTCCTTAAAACCCTAAAAACCCTAATAATGTCACAAATGTCTAACTCAATTTCCATTTGGATTTTGAGGAAAGTGATACTAATGAAAAACACTTTAAATGTCATTTAGAGCCTAGAAAAAAAATAAACTAGGTAGTCGTATACCATTTTCACAACATCGGGACATTTTCCTTAAAACCCTAAAAACCCTAATAATCTCACAAATGTCTAACTCAATTTCCGTTTGGATTTTGAGGAAAGTGATACTAATGAAAAACACTTTAAATGTCATTTAGAGCCTAGAAAAAAAATAAAAAAAAATAAACTAGGTAGTCGTATACCATTTTCACAACATCGGGACATTTTCCTTAAAACCCTAAAAACCCTAATAATGTCACAAATGTCTAACTCAATTTCCGTTTGGATTTTGAGGAAAGTGATACTAATGAAAAACACTTTAAATGTCATTTAGAGCCTAGAAAAAAAATAAAAAAAAATAAACTAGGTAGTCGTATACCATTTTCACAACATCGGGACATTTTCCTTAAAACCCTAAAAACCCTAATAATGTCACAAATGTCTAACTCAATTTCCATTTGGATTTTGAGGAAAGTGATACTAATGAAAAACACTTTAAATGTCATTTAGAGCCTAGAAAAAAATAAAAATAAAATAAACTAGGTAGTCGTATACCATTTTCACAACATCGGGACATTTTCCTTAAAACCCTAAAAACCCTAATAATGTCACAAATGTCTAACTCAATTTCCATTTGGATTTTGAGGAAAGTGATACTAATGAAAAACACTTTAAATGTCATTTAGAGCCTAGAAAAAAAATAAAAATAAAATAAACTAGGTAGTCGTATACCATTTTCACAACATCGGGACATTTTCCTTAAAACCCTAATAATGTCACAAATGTCTAACTCAATTTCCGTTTGGATTTTGAGGAAAGTGATACTAATGAAAAACACTTTAAATGTCATTTAGAGCCTAGAAAAAAAATAAAAAAAAATAAACTAGGTAGTCGTATACCATTTTCACAACATCGGGACATTTTCCTTAAAACCCTAAAAACCCTAATAATGTCACAAATGTCTAACTCAATTTCCGTTTGGATTTTGAGGAAAGTGATACTAATGAAAAACACTTTAAATGTCATTTAGAGCCTAGAAAAAAAAAAAAAAATAAACTAGGTAGTCGTATACCATTTTCACAACATCGGGACATTTTCCTTAAAACCCTAAAAACCCTAATAATGTCACAAATGTCTAACTCAATTTCCGTTTGGATTTTGAGGAAAGTGATACTAATGAAAAACACTTTAAATGTCATTTAGAGCCTAGAAAAAAAAAAAAAAAATAAACTAGGTAGTCGTATACCATTTTCACAACATCGGGACATTTTCCTTAAAACCCTAAAAACCCTAATAATGTCACAAATGTCTAACTCAATTTCCATTTGGATTTTGAGGAAAGTGATACTAATGAAAAACACTTTAAATGTCATTTAGAGCCTAGAAAAAAATAAAAAAAAATAAACTAGGTAGTCGTATACCATTTTCACAACATCGGGACATTTTCCTTAAAACCCTAAAAACCCTAATAATGTCACAAATGTCTAACTCAATTTCCGTTTGGATTTTGAGGAAAGTGATACTAATGAAAAACACTTTAAATGTCATTTAGAGCCTAGAAAAAAATAAAAAAAAATAAACTAGGTAGTCGTATACCATTTTCACAACATCGGGACATTTTCCTTAAAACCCTAAAAACCCTAATAATCTCACAAATGTCTAACTCAATTTCCGTTTGGATTTTGAGGAAAGTGATACTAATGAAAAACACTTTAAATGTCATTTAGAGCCTAGAAAAAAAATAAACTAGGTAGTCGTATACCATTTTCACAACATCGGGACATTTTCCTTAAAACCCTAAAAACCCTAATAATGTCACAAATGTCTAACTCAATTTCCATTTGGATTTTGAGGAAAGTGATACTAATGAAAAACACTTTAAATGTCATTTAGAGCCTAGAAAAAAAATAAACTAGGTAGTCGTATACCATTTTCACAACATCGGGACATTTTCCTTAAAACCCTAAAAACCCTAATAATGTCACAAATGTCTAACTCAATTTCCGTTTGGATTTTGAGGAAAGTGATACTAATGAAAAACACTTTAAATGTCATTTAGAGCCTAGAAAAAAAATAAAAAAAAATAAACTAGGTAGTCGTATACCATTTTCACAACATCGGGACATTTTCCTTAAAACCCTAAAAACCCTAATGTCACAAATGTCTAACTCAATTCCGTTTGGATTTTGAGGAAAGTGATACTAATGAAAAACACTTTAAATGTCATTTAGAGCCTAGAAAAAAAATAATAAACTAGGTAGTCGTATACCATTTTCACAACATCGGGACATTTTCCTTAAAACCCTAAAAACCCTAATAATGTCACAAATGTCTAACTCAATTTCCGTTTGGATTTTGAGGAAAGTGATACTAATGAAAAACACTTTAAATGTCATTTAGAGCCTAAAAAAAAAATAATAAACTAGGTAGTCGTATACCATTTTCACAACATCGGGACATTTTCCTTAAAACCCTAAAAACCCTAATAATGTCACAAATGTCTAACTCAATTTCCATTTGGATTTTGAGGAAAGTGATACTAATGAAAAACACTTTAAATGTCATTTAGAGCCTAGAAAAAAAATAAAAAAAATAAACTAGGTAGTCGTATACCATTTTCACAACATCGGGACATTTTCCTTAAAACCCTAAAAACCCTAATAATGTCACAAATGTCTAACTCAATTTCCGTTTGGATTTTGAGGAAAGTGATACTAATGAAAAACACTTTAAATGTCATTTAGAGCCTAGAAAAAAAATAAAAATAAAATAAACTAGGTAGTCGTATACCATTTTCACAACATCGGGACATTTTCCTTAAAAACCTAATAATGTCACAAATGTCTAACTCAATTTCCGTTTGGATTTTGAGGAAAGTGATACTAATGAAAAACACTTTAAATGTCATTTAGAGCCTAGAAAAAAAAAAAAAAATAAACTAGGTAGTCGTATACCATTTTCACAACATCGGGACATTTTCCTTAAAACCCTAAAAACCCTAATAATGTCACAAATGTCTAACTCAATTTCCGTTTGGATTTTGAGGAAAGTGATACTAATGAAAAACACTTTAAATGTCATTTAGAGCCTAGAAAAAAAAAATAATAAACTAGGTAGTCGTATACCATTTTCACAACATCGGGACATTTTCCTTAAAACCCTAAAAACCCTAATAATGTCACAAATGTCTAACTCAATTTCCATTTGGATTTTGAGGAAAGTGATACTAATGAAAAACACTTTAAATGTCATTTAGAGCCTAGAAAAAAAAAAAAAAATAAACTAGGTAGTCGTATACCATTTTCACAACATCGGGACATTTTCCTTAAAACCCTAAAAACCCTAATAATGTCACAAATGTCTAACTCAATTTCCATTTGGATTTTGAGGAAAGTGATACTAATGAAAAACACTTTAAATGTCATTTAGAGCCTAGAAAAAAAATAAAAAAAATAAACTAGGTAGTCGTATACCATTTTCACAACATCGGGACATTTTCCTTAAAACCCTAAAAACCCTAATAATGTCACAAATGTCTAACTCAATTTCCGTTTGGATTTTGAGGAAAGTGATACTAATGAAAAACACTTTAAATGTCATTTAGAGCCTAGAAAAAAAATAAAAAAAATAAACTAGGTAGTCGTATACCATTTTCACAACATCGGGACATTTTCCTTAAAACCCTAAAAACCCTAATAATGTCACAAATGTCTAACTCAATTTCCGTTTGGATTTTGAGGAAAGTGATACTAATGAAAAACACTTTAAATGTCATTTAGAGCCTAGAAAAAAAAATAAACTAGGTAGTCGTATACCATTTTCACAACATCGGGACATTTTCCTTAAAACCCTAAAAACCCTAATAATGTCACAAATGTCTAACTCAATTTCCATTTGGATTTTGAGGAAAGTGATACTAATGAAAAACACTTTAAATGTCATTTAGAGCCTAGAAAAAAAATAAACTAGGTAGTCGTATACCATTTTCACAACATCGGGACATTTTCCTTAAAACCCTAAAAACCCTAATAATCTCACAAATGTCTAACTCAATTTCCGTTTGGATTTTGAGGAAAGTGATACTAATGAAAAACACTTTAAATGTCATTTAGAGCCTAGAAAAAAAATAAAAAAAAATAAACTAGGTAGTCGTATACCATTTTCACAACATCGGGACATTTTCCTTAAAACCCTAAAAACCCTAATAATGTCACAAATGTCTAACTCAATTCCGTTTGGATTTTGAGGAAAGTGATACTAATGAAAAACACTTTAAATGTCATTTAGAGCCTAGAAAAAAATAAAAAAAAATAAACTAGGTAGTCGTATACCATTTTCACAACATCGGGACATTTTCCTTAAAACCCTAAAAACCCTAATAATCTCACAAATGTCTAACTCAATTTCCGTTTGGATTTTGAGGAAAGTGATACTAATGAAAAACACTTTAAATGTCATTTAGAGCCTAGAAAAAAAAAAATAATAAACTAGGTAGTCGTATACCATTTTCACAACATCGGGACATTTTCCTTAAAACCCTAAAAACCCTAATAATGTCACAAATGTCTAACTCAATTTCCATTTGGATTTTGAGGAAAGTGATACTAATGAAAAACACTTTAAATGTCATTTAGAGCCTAGAAAAAAAATAAAAATAAAATAAACTAGGTAGTCGTATACCATTTTCACAACATCGGGACATTTTCCTTAAAACCTTAATAATGTCACAAATGTCTAACTCAATTCCCGTTTGGATTTTGAGGAAAGTGATACTAATGAAAAACACTTTAAATGTCATTTAGAGCCTAGAAAAAAAATAAAAAAAAATAAACTAGGTAGTCGTATACCATTTTCACAACATCGGGACATTTTCCTTAAAACCCTAAAAACCCTAATAATCTCACAAATGTCTAACTCAATTTCCATTTGGATTTTGAGGAAAGTGATACTAATGAAAAACACTTTAAATGTCATTTAGAGCCTAGAAAAAAAATAAACTAGGTAGTCGTATACCATTTTCACAACATCGGGACATTTTCCTTAAAACCCTAAAAACCCTAATAATGTCACAAATGTCTAACTCAATTTCCATTTGGATTTTGAGGAAAGTGATACTAATGAAAAACACTTTAAATGTCATTTAGAGCCTAGAAAAAAAAAAAAAAAATAAACTAGGTAGTCGTATACCATTTTCACAACATCGGGACATTTTCCTTAAAACCCTAAAAACCTAATAATGTCACAAATGTCTAACTCAATTTCCGTTTGGATTTTGAGGAAAGTGATACTAATGAAAAACACTTTAAATGTCATTTAGAGCCTAGAAAAAAAAAAAAAAAATAAACTAGGTAGTCGTATACCATTTTCACAACATCGGGACATTTTCCTTAAAACCCTAAAAACCCTAATAATGTCACAAATGTCTAACTCAATTTCCGTTTGGATTTTGAGGAAAGTGATACTAATGAAAAACACTTTAAATGTCATTTAGAGCCTAGAAAAAAAAAAAAAAAAAAACTAGGTAGTCGTATACCATTTTCACAACATCGGGACATTTTCCTTAAAACCCTAAAAACCCTAATAATGTCACAAATGTCTAACTCAATTTCCATTTGGATTTTGAGGAAAGTGATACTAATGAAAAACACTTTAAATGTCATTTAGAGCCTAGAAAAAAATAAAAAAAAATAAACTAGGTAGTCGTATACCATTTTCACAACATCGGGACATTTTCCTTAAAACCCTAAAAACCCTAATAATGTCACAAATGTCTAACTCAATTTCCGTTTGGATTTTGAGGAAAGTGATACTAATGAAAAACACTTTAAATGTCATTTAGAGCCTAGAAAAAAAATAAAAAAAATAAACTAGGTAGTCGTATACCATTTTCACAACATCGGGACATTTTCCTTAAAACCCTAAAAACCCTAATAATCTCACAAATGTCTAACTCAATTTCCGTTTGGATTTTGAGGAAAGTGATACTAATGAAAAACACTTTAAATGTCATTTAGAGCCTAGAAAAAAAATAAACTAGGTAGTCGTATACCATTTTCACAACATCGGGACATTTTCCTTAAAACCCTAAAAACCCTAATAATGTCACAAATGTCTAACTCAATTTCCATTTGGATTTTGAGGAAAGTGATACTAATGAAAAACACTTTAAATGTCATTTAGAGCCTAGAAAAAAAATAAACTAGGTAGTCGTATACCATTTTCACAACATCGGGACATTTTCCTTAAAACCCTAAAAACCCTAATAATGTCACAAATGTCTAACTCAATTTCCATTTGGATTTTGAGGAAAGTGATACTAATGAAAAACACTTTAAATGTCATTTAGAGCCTAGAAAAAAATAAACTAGGTAGTCGTATACCATTTTCACAACATCGGGACATTTTCCTTAAAACCTTAATAATGTCACAAATGTCTAACTCAATTCCGTTTGGATTTTGAGGAAAGTGATACTAATGAAAAACACTTTAAATGTCATTTAGAGCCTAGAAAAAAAAAAATAAACTAGGTAGTCGTATACCATTTTCACAACATCGGGACATTTTCCTTAAAACCCTAAAAACCCTAATAATCTCACAAATGTCTAACTCAATTTCCGTTTGGATTTTGAGGAAAGTGATACTAATGAAAAACACTTTAAATGTCATTTAGAGCCTAGAAAAAAAAAAAATAAACTAGGTAGTCGTATACCATTTTCACAACATCGGGACATTTTCCTTAAAACCCTAAAAACCCTAATAATGTCACAAATGTCTAACTCAATTTCCATTTGGATTTTGAGGAAAGTGATACTAATGAAAAACACTTTAAATGTCATTTAGAGCCTAGAAAAAAAAAAAAAAAAAAAACTAGGTAGTCGTATACCATTTTCACAACATCGGGACATTTTCCTTAAAACCCTAAAAACCCTAATAATGTCACAAATGTCTAACTCAATTTCCGTTTGGATTTTGAGGAAAGTGATACTAATGAAAAACACTTTAAATGTCATTTAGAGCCTAGAAAAAAAATAAAAAAAATAAACTAGGTAGTCGTATACCATTTTCACAACATCGGGACATTTTCCTTAAAACCCTAAAAACCCTAATAATGTCACAAATGTCTAACTCAATTTCCGTTTGGATTTTGAGGAAAGTGATACTAATGAAAAACACTTTAAATGTCATTTAGAGCCTAGAAAAAAAATAAAAATAAATAAACTAGGTAGTCGTATACCATTTTCACAACATCGGGACATTTTCCTTAAAACCCTAAAAACCCTAATAATGTCACAAATGTCTAACTCAATTTCCGTTTGGATTTTGAGGAAAGTGATACTAATGAAAAACACTTTAAATGTCATTTAGAGCCTAGAAAAAAAATAAAAAAAAATAAACTAGGTAGTCGTATACCATTTTCACAACATCGGGACATTTTCCTTAAAACCCTAAAAACCCTAATAATGTCACAAATGTCTAACTCAATTTCCATTTGGATTTTGAGGAAAGTGATACTAATGAAAAACACTTTAAATGTCATTTAGAGCCTAGAAAAAAAATAAAAAAAATAAACTAGGTAGTCGTATACCATTTTCACAACATCGGGACATTTTCCTTAAAACCCTAAAAACCCTAATAATGTCACAAATGTCTAACTCAATTTCCGTTTGGATTTTGAGGAAAGTGATACTAATGAAAAACACTTTAAATGTCATTTAGAGCCTAGAAAAAAATAAAAAAAAATAAACTAGGTAGTCGTATACCATTTTCACAACATCGGGACATTTTCCTTAAAACCCTAAAAACCCTAATAATGTCACAAATGTCTAACTCAATTTCCGTTTGGATTTTGAGGAAAGTGATACTAATGAAAAACACTTTAAATGTCATTTAGAGCCTAGAAAAAAATAAAAAAAATAAACTAGGTAGTCGTATACCATTTTCACAACATCGGGACATTTTCCTTAAAACCCTAAAAACCCTAATAATGTCACAAATGTCTAACTCAATTTCCATTTGGATTTTGAGGAAAGTGATACTAATGAAAAACACTTTAAATGTCATTTAGAGCCTAGAAAAAAATAAAAATAAAATAAACTAGGTAGTCGTATACCATTTTCACAACATCGGGACATTTTCCTTAAAACCCTAAAAACCCTAATAATGTCACAAATGTCTAACTCAATTTCCGTTTGGATTTTGAGGAAAGTGATACTAATGAAAAACACTTTAAATGTCATTTAGAGCCTAGAAAAAAAAAAAAAAAATAAACTAGGTAGTCGTATACCATTTTCACAACATCGGGACATTTTCCTTAAAACCCTAAAAACCCTAATAATCTCACAAATGTCTAACTCAATTTCCGTTTGGATTTTGAGGAAAGTGATACTAATGAAAAACACTTTAAATGTCATTTAGAGCCTAGAAAAAAAAAAAAAAAAAAACTAGGTAGTCGTATACCATTTTCACAACATCGGGACATTTTCCTTAAAACCCTAAAAACCCTAATAATGTCACAAATGTCTAACTCAATTTCCATTTGGATTTTGAGGAAAGTGATACTAATGAAAAACACTTTAAATGTCATTTAGAGCCTAGAAAAAAAATAAAAATAAAATAAACTAGGTAGTCGTATACCATTTTCACAACATCGGGACATTTTCCTTAAAACCCTAAAAACCCTAATAATGTCACAAATGTCTAACTCAATTTCCGTTTGGATTTTGAGGAAAGTGATACTAATGAAAAACACTTTAAATGTCATTTAGAGCCTAGAAAAAAAATAAAAAAAATAAACTAGGTAGTCGTATACCATTTTCACAACATCGGGACATTTTCCTTAAAACCCTAAAAACCCTAATAATCTCACAAATGTCTAACTCAATTTCCGTTTGGATTTTGAGGAAAGTGATACTAATGAAAAACACTTTAAATGTCATTTAGAGCCTAGAAAAAAAAATAAACTAGGTAGTCGTATACCATTTTCACAACATCGGGACATTTTCCTTAAAACCCTAAAAACCCTAATAATGTCACAAATGTCTAACTCAATTTCCATTTGGATTTTGAGGAAAGTGATACTAATGAAAAACACTTTAAATGTCATTTAGAGCCTAGAAAAAAAAATAAACTAGGTAGTCGTATACCATTTTCACAACATCGGGACATTTTCCTTAAAACCCTAAAAACCCTAATAATGTCACAAATGTCTAACTCAATTTCCATTTGGATTTTGAGGAAAGTGATACTAATGAAAAACACTTTAAATGTCATTTAGAGCCTAGAAAAAAAATAAAAATAAAATAAACTAGGTAGTCGTATACCATTTTCACAACATCGGGACATTTTCCTTAAAACCCTTAATAATGTCACAAATGTCTAACTCAATTCCGTTTGGATTTTGAGGAAAGTGATACTAATGAAAAACACTTTAAATGTCATTTAGAGCCTAGAAAAAAAAAAATAAACTAGGTAGTCGTATACCATTTTCACAACATCGGGACATTTTCCTTAAAACCCTAAAAACCCTAATAATCTCACAAATGTCTAACTCAATTTCCGTTTGGATTTTGAGGAAAGTGATACTAATGAAAAACACTTTAAATGTCATTTAGAGCCTAGAAAAAAATAATAATAAACTAGGTAGTCGTATACCATTTTCACAACATCGGGACATTTTCCTTAAAACCCTAAAAACCCTAATAATGTCACAAATGTCTAACTCAATTTCCATTTGGATTTTGAGGAAAGTGATACTAATGAAAAACACTTTAAATGTCATTTAGAGCCTAGAAAAAAAAAAAAAAAAAAAACTAGGTAGTCGTATACCATTTTCACAACATCGGGACATTTTCCTTAAAACCCTAAAAACCCTAATAATGTCACAAATGTCTAACTCAATTTCCGTTTGGATTTTGAGGAAAGTGATACTAATGAAAAACACTTTAAATGTCATTTAGAGCCTAGAAAAAAATAAAAAAAAATAAACTAGGTAGTCGTATACCATTTTCACAACATCGGGACATTTTCCTTAAAACCCTAAAAACCCTAATAATGTCACAAATGTCTAACTCAATTTCCGTTTGGATTTTGAGGAAAGTGATACTAATGAAAAACACTTTAAATGTCATTTAGAGCCTAGAAAAAAAATAAAAATAAAATAAACTAGGTAGTCGTATACCATTTTCACAACATCGGGACATTTTCCTTAAAACCCTAAAAACCCTAATAATGTCACAAATGTCTAACTCAATTTCCGTTTGGATTTTGAGGAAAGTGATACTAATGAAAAACACTTTAAATGTCATTTAGAGCCTAGAAAAAAAATAAAAAAAAATAAACTAGGTAGTCGTATACCATTTTCACAACATCGGGACATTTTCCTTAAAACCCTAAAAACCCTAATAATGTCACAAATGTCTAACTCAATTTCCGTTTGGATTTTGAGGAAAGTGATACTAATGAAAAACACTTTAAATGTCATTTAGAGCCTAGAAAAAAATAAAAATAAAATAAACTAGGTAGTCGTATACCATTTTCACAACATCGGGACATTTTCCTTAAAACCCTAAAAACCCTAATAATGTCACAAATGTCTAACTCAATTTCCGTTTGGATTTTGAGGAAAGTGATACTAATGAAAAACACTTTAAATGTCATTTAGAGCCTAAAAAAAAATAAACTAGGTAGTCGTATACCATTTTCACAACATCGGGACATTTTCCTTAAAACCCTAAAAACCCTAATAATGTCACAAATGTCTAACTCAATTTCCGTTTGGATTTTGAGGAAAGTGATACTAATGAAAAACACTTTAAATGTCATTTAGAGCCTAGAAAAAAAAAAAATAAACTAGGTAGTCGTATACCATTTTCACAACATCGGGACATTTTCCTTAAAACCCTAAAAACCCTAATAATGTCACAAATGTCTAACTCAATTTCCGTTTGGATTTTGAGGAAAGTGATACTAATGAAAAACACTTTAAATGTCATTTAGAGCCTAGAAAAAAAAAAAAAAAATAAACTAGGTAGTCGTATACCATTTTCACAACATCGGGACATTTTCCTTAAAACCCTAAAAACCCTAATAATGTCACAAATGTCTAACTCAATTTCCGTTTGGATTTTGAGGAAAGTGATACTAATGAAAAACACTTTAAATGTCATTTAGAGCCTAGAAAAAAAATAAAAAAAAATAAACTAGGTAGTCGTATACCATTTTCACAACATCGGGACATTTTCCTTAAAACCCTAAAAACCCTAATAATGTCACAAATGTCTAACTCAATTTCCGTTTGGATTTTGAGGAAAGTGATACTAATGAAAAACACTTTAAATGTCATTTAGAGCCTAGAAAAAAAATAAAAAAAAATAAACTAGGTAGTCGTATACCATTTTCACAACATCGGGACATTTTCCTTAAAACCCTAAAAACCCTAATAATCACAAATGTCTAACTCAATTTCCGTTTGGATTTTGAGGAAAGTGATACTAATGAAAAACACTTTAAATGTCATTTAGAGCCTAGAAAAAAAAAAAAAAAAATAAACTAGGTAGTCGTATACCATTTTCACAACATCGGGACATTTTCCTTAAAACCCTAAAAACCCTAATAATCTCACAAATGTCTAACTCAATTTCCGTTTGGATTTTGAGGAAAGTGATACTAATGAAAAACACTTTAAATGTCATTTAGAGCCTAGAAAAAAAAAAAAAAAAAAAACTAGGTAGTCGTATACCATTTTCACAACATCGGGACATTTTCCTTAAAACCCTAAAAACCCTAATAATGTCACAAATGTCTAACTCAATTTCCGTTTGGATTTTGAGGAAAGTGATACTAATGAAAAACACTTTAAATGTCATTTAGAGCCTAGAAAAAAAATAAAAAAAAATAAACTAGGTAGTCGTATACCATTTTCACAACATCGGGACATTTTCCTTAAAACCCTAAAAACCCTAATAATGTCACAAATGTCTAACTCAATTTCCGTTTGGATTTTGAGGAAAGTGATACTAATGAAAAACACTTTAAATGTCATTTAGAGCCTAGAAAAAAATAAAAAAAATAAACTAGGTAGTCGTATACCATTTTCACAACATCGGGACATTTTCCTTAAAACCCTAAAAACCCTAATAATGTCACAAATGTCTAACTCAATTTCCGTTTGGATTTTGAGGAAAGTGATACTAATGAAAAACACTTTAAATGTCATTTAGAGCCTAGAAAAAAATAAAAAAAATAAACTAGGTAGTCGTATACCATTTTCACAACATCGGGACATTTTCCTTAAAACCCTAAAAACCCTAATAATGTCACAAATGTCTAACTCAATTTCCGTTTGGATTTTGAGGAAAGTGATACTAATGAAAAACACTTTAAATGTCATTTAGAGCCTAGAAAAAAAATAAACTAGGTAGTCGTATACCATTTTCACAACATCGGGACATTTTCCTTAAAACCCTAAAAACCCTAATAATGTCACAAATGTCTAACTCAATTTCCATTTGGATTTTGAGGAAAGTGATACTAATGAAAAACACTTTAAATGTCATTTAGAGCCTAGAAAAAAAATAAAAAAAAATAAACTAGGTAGTCGTATACCATTTTCACAACATCGGGACATTTTCCTTAAAACCCTAAAAACCCTAATAATCTCACAAATGTCTAACTCAATTTCCGTTTGGATTTTGAGGAAAGTGATACTAATGAAAAACACTTTAAATGTCATTTAGAGCCTAGAAAAAAAAAAATAAACTAGGTAGTCGTATACCATTTTCACAACATCGGGACATTTTCCTTAAAACCCTAAAAACCCTAATAATGTCACAAATGTCTAACTCAATTTCCGTTTGGATTTTGAGGAAAGTGATACTAATGAAAAACACTTTAAATGTCATTTAGAGCCTAGAAAAAAAATAAACTAGGTAGTCGTATACCATTTTCACAACATCGGGACATTTTCCTTAAAACCCTAAAAACCCTAATAATCTCACAAATGTCTAACTCAATTTCCATTTGGATTTTGAGGAAAGTGATACTAATGAAAAACACTTTAAATGTCATTTAGAGCCTAGAAAAAAAATAAAAATAAAATAAACTAGGTAGTCGTATACCATTTTCACAACATCGGGACATTTTCCTTAAAACCCTAAAAACCTTAATAATGTCACAAATGTCTAACTCAATTCCCGTTTGGATTTTGAGGAAAGTGATACTAATGAAAAACACTTTAAATGTCATTTAGAGCCTAGAAAAAAATAAAAAAAGATAAACTAGGTAGTCGTATACCATTTTCACAACATCGGGACATTTTCCTTAAAACCCTAAAAACCCTAATAATCTCACAAATGTCTAACTCAATTTCCGTTTGGATTTTGAGGAAAGTGATACTAATGAAAAACACTTTAAATGTCATTTAGAGCCTAGAAAAAAAATAAAAAAAAAATAAACTAGGTAGTCGTATACCATTTTCACAACATCGGGACATTTTCCTTAAAACCCTAAAAACCCTAATAATCACAAATGTCTAACTCAATTTCCATTTGGATTTTGAGGAAAGTGATACTAATGAAAAACACTTTAAATGTCATTTAGAGCCTAGAAAAAAATAAAAAAAAATAAACTAGGTAGTCGTATACCATTTTCACAACATCGGGACATTTTCCTTAAAACCCTAAAAACCCTAATAATCTCACAAATGTCTAACTCAATTTCCGTTTGGATTTTGAGGAAAGTGATACTAATGAAAAACACTTTAAATGTCATTTAGAGCCTAGAAAAAAAAAAAAAAAAAAAACTAGGTAGTCGTATACCATTTTCACAACATCGGGACATTTTCCTTAAAACCCTAAAAACCCTAATAATGTCACAAATGTCTAACTCAATTTCCATTTGGATTTTGAGGAAAGTGATACTAATGAAAAACACTTTAAATGTCATTTAGAGCCTAGAAAAAAAATAAAAATAAAATAAACTAGGTAGTCGTATACCATTTTCACAACATCGGGACATTTTCCTTAAAACCCTAAAAACCCTAATAATGTCACAAATGTCTAATTCAATTTCCGTTTGGATTTTGAGGAAAGTGATACTAATGAAAAACACTTTAAATTTCATTTAGAGCCTAGAAAAAAAATAAAAAAAAATAAACTAGGTAGTCGTATACCATTTTCACAACATCGGGACATTTTCCTTAAAACCCTAAAAACCCTAATAATCTCACAAATGTCTAACTCAATTTCCGTTTGGATTTTGAGGAAAGTGATACTAATGAAAAACACTTTAAATGTCATTTAGATCCTAGAAAAAAAATAAACTAGGTAGTCGTATACCATTTTCACAACATCGGGACATTTTCCTTAAAACCCTAAAAACCCTAATAATGTCACAAATGTCTAACTCAATTTCCATTTGGATTTTGAGGAAAGTGATACTAATGAAAAACACTTTAAATGTCATTTAGAGCCTAGAAAAAAAATAAACTAGGTAGTCGTATACCATTTTCACAACATCGGGACATTTTCCTTAAAACCCTAAAAACCCTAATAATCTCACAAATGTCTAACTCAATTTCCATTTGGATTTTGAGGAAAGTGATACTAATGAAAAACACTTTAAATGTCATTTAGAGCCTAGAAAAAAAATAAAAAAAAATAAACTAGGTAGTCGTATACCATTTTCACAACATCGGGACATTTTCCTTAAAACCCTAAAAACCCTAATAATCTCACAAATGTCTAACTCAATTTCCGTTTGGATTTTGAGGAAAGTGATACTAATGAAAAACACTTTAAATGTCATTTAGAGCCTAGAAAAAAAAATAATAAACTAGGTAGTCGTATACCATTTTCACAACATCGGGACATTTTCCTTAAAACCCTAAAAACCCTAATAATGTCACAAATGTCTAACTCAATTTCCATTTGGATTTTGAGGAAAGTGATACTAATGAAAAACACTTTAAATGTCATTTAGAGCCTAGAAAAAAAATAAAAATAAAATAAACTAGGTAGTCGTATACTATTTTCACAACATCGGGACATTTTCCTTAAAACCCTAAAAACCCTAATAATGTCACAAATGTCTAACTCAATTTCCGTTTGGATTTTGAGGAAAGTGATACTAATGAAAAACACTTTAAATGTCATTTAGAGCCTAGAAAAAAAATAAAAAAAAATAAACTAGGTAGTCGTATACCATTTTCACAACATCGGGACATTTTCCCTAAAACCCTAAAAACCCTAATAATCTCACAAATGTCTAACTCAATTTCCGTTTGGATTTTGAGGAAAGTGATACTAATGAAAAACACTTTAAATGTCATTTAGAGCCTAGAAAAAAATGAAAAAAAATAAACTAGGTAGTCGTATACCATTTTCACAACATCGGGACATTTTCCTTAAAACCCTAAAAACCCTAATAATGTCACAAATGTCTAACTCAATTTCCATTTGGATTTTGAGGAAAGTGATACTAATGAAAAACACTTTAAATGTCATTTAGAGCCTAGAAAAAAAAAATAAAAAAAATAAACTAGGTAGTCGTATACCATTTTCACAACATCGGGACATTTTCCTTAAAACCCTAAAAACCCTAATAATCTCACAAATGTCTAACTCAATTTCCGTTTGGATTTTGAGGAAAGTGATACTAATGAAAAACACTTTAAATGTCATTTAGAGCCTAGAAAAAAAATAAAATAAACTAGGTAGTCGTATACCATTTTCACAACATCGGGACATTTTCCTTAAAACCCTAAAAACCCTAATAATGTCACAAATGTCTAACTCAATTTCCATTTGGATTTTGAGGAAAGTGATACTAATTAAAAACACTTTAAATGTCATTTAGAGCCTAGAAAAAAATAAAAAAAAATAAACTAGGTAGTCGTATACCATTTTCACAACATCGGGACATTTTCCTTAAACCCTAAAAACCCTAATAATGTCACAAATGTCTAACTCAATTTCCGTTTGGATTTTGAGGAAAGTGATACTAATGAAAAACACTTTAAATGTCATTTAGAGCCTAGAAAAAAAATAAAAAAAAAATAAACTAGGTAGTCGTATACCATTTTCACAACATCGGGACATTTTCCTAAAAACCCTAATAATCTCACAAATGTCTAACTCAATTTCCGTTTGGATTTTGAGGAAAGTGATACTAATGAAAAACACTTTAAATGTCATTTAGAGCCTAGAAAAAAATTAAAAAAAAATAAACAACTTGTCATTTGGAGTTTATGACATCTCGTGTAGTTATACACGAGATGGTCAAGTTAATCTCGTGTAGGTATACACGAGATGTTTAAATTCCATAAACCTTTTTCCGCGACCATTGCATGAATTTGACGATTAAACCCTACAAAACACACCCATTCTGAACAGAAACCACACAATAGCCCTTTATCATTCAAAAATTCAATCTTTAAGTTCATAACATGGATTACTCACATAATAACATGGATTCCTCACATAATTCTCCACAAAATTCTTATGATTGTATTGACCTTGATATGATAGATTTTCTCGTTGATGAAAAAGAAGAAATCTTACAAAATATTCCTCCACATCAACATTCTCCAAGTTTCAATGATCCTAGCTTCGATGAAGTAAGTTTTTAATGTTTTTTTGTGTTATGTGATCAAAATCAAAATAAAAATTCCATCTTGTTTTAAAAATCCCATCTTGTTTTAAAAATCCCATCTTGAATTAAATCACATGATATTTATTTATACAATCTTCAAATACACATAACAATAACAATGAAATATCAGATCAAATTCCAGTTTTCAATTTTTTTTTTCAATCTGTACAGGGAGTATCTCGTGTAAGTCTACACGAGTTTCATCTCGTGTGCCACTACTCGAGATTAATCTCGTGTAGACATACACGAGATGAAACTCGTGTAGACTTACACGAGATAGATGTATGCTGGGGTTTTGAAACTGACTTTTCATCTCGTATTTTGCAGGGTCCATTCCCGGATACCAGTGATGAATTCACGACATCAGAAATATTTCAAACTCGGGATGCGCTTCTTGCACATGTACGGGAAATAGCGAGGGGTCGAAATATACACCTAGTTATACACAGTTCGAGGAATAGACGTGGAAATAAACTAGCATATGCTTACATCACATGTCATTTTGGTGGACAACACAGGGCCGGAAGATCAAATAACATTAGGAAGACTAGTACAAAGAAAAGAGATTGCAGTTTTAAACTATACGCCACAGAGAGGGGTGTTGATGGGTCATGGGGTTATGTTGTGAGGAATGGCATACATAATCATGCCTTTCCTTTGTACCCGGAAGGTTTTCCTCTCGGGAAATTGACACCTGGGGAATATGACGCTGTGTGTACCGCAAGTGAATGTTCAGTGCGTCCAAATGACATTGTGGCAATGCTAAAGATGCAGGATGAGAAGAACGTGAGCACTCCGATGCACGTCCGGAATGCCGTGTCAAAATATAGAGAAGGGGAACGACAAGGGAGGAACCCGCTACAACAATTCCTTAAGTTACTCAGAGATAATGAATATACTAGCTACACGAGGGAAGACGCTGAGACTGGCATGATCGAAGACATATTCTTCTCTCACCCATTAGCAATGAAGATTCTGAACTGTTTTCCATATGTTGTACAGGGTGACTGCACTCACAACACCAACTGCTACGGACTGTACTACTTGCAGTTTGTAGGTTTTACTTCCACCGGGCATAATTTCACAATAGCGTCTGCGTTCCTCAGGCATCAGAGTACGGGTGATTACGAATGGGCATTGAACAATTTGCACAGTCTGTTTACACCTCCCCGGTTGCCTACAGTTTTTGTCACTGATCGTGAGTTGGGTTTCATCAGCGCTCTCCGTACAGTTTTTCCCCACACCGCACACTTCTTGTGTCGGAGGCATATCGAAATGAATGTTAGAAGGAAAGGGTTGGAGCATACAGGTAGCGAGGACTTCGCAGAATCATTCATGAGGACGTTCAATTATGCAATCTCAGCCCCTAACCCCGACGAATGGGACTTACGTTGGGCAGAGCTTCGTGACCGTTTCAGATCTTATCCTGCACTATTGGATTACCTCCGCGAGACATGGCTTAATTTGTACTCTCAGAATATTATGTCCATGCACACGGATGTGTTAACACACTTCGGGACCCGTACCACAAACAGGACTGAGGGTGAGCATAACAGGTTGAAGAAGGCATTGGGGAGTGCTTCTTCTACTTTTGACACACTGTTTAAAAAGGCTCATAAAATCATAGATATCCAGCTAAAAACTATCAAACAGGGTATGAATAGATCAAGGACCAGATATCCAATTGATTTGAGAACCCGCAATCTATATCGCAACATATTCACTAGAGTGTCAACGGTAGCCTTTCGCATTATCAGACAAGAGCATGATCGAATTCAGAAAATCAAGCAGCGTCATAATGGGGGTTATGTAATCACTGAGGCTGCCTGCGGGTGTTACTACAGGCGGACACATGGACTTTCATGTAGTCATGAGATTGCACAGATAGAGGAGTGTCAGGGACGGATTGAGCTGTCCACGATTCATGAGTTTTGGAAGAAGTTGGACATTGAAGTAGACAACCCTTCATCTAAGGAGCCTGAACCGGTAAGGAGACAGTTATTCAAAACGATGGAGCCGGATCATATTTCAAAGCCGAATGAACCCCGGGCCGGAAGTTCCAGAGAACTTTCAGATTGGGAGCATACTAACAAATTTTTTGGAGTCCCCGCTACACCATCCTCGACTGGCAAAGGGTATATATCTTCATTCAATTATGTCTCAAATTTTTTGCTGTTGTATTGTTGCTGTTGTGCTGTTGTGTTGCTGCTACTGTTTAACTGCTGCTGATATGTCTCGTGTAAGTTCATACGAGACATATCTCGTGTTGTATTACACGAGACTTGTCACGTGTAAAACCACACGAGATATGTCTCGTGTGGACTTACACGAGACACATCAGCAGCAGCATCAATTTTTTTTTAACACTTTTAAACAACAGTATGAATGCTTCTCACTCTTTTTTCTTTGCCCTATTTCAGGTCTAGATGTGCATTCATTGCATCAACCCAAGCGAGTTTGGAGTCCACCCGCAAACGGAAATCACCTTCAGGACCCACACCATCTACCCCTGCTAGTACTCCTACGGATCATCCACCAGTAGCTCCTTCCGGTCGTGGGAGAGGACGGGGTCGAGGCCGAGGTCGAGGTCGAGGACGCGATCAGGGTCAGGGTCAGGGTCGTGGAGAGGGAAATGGACAACCCAATTATACTAGTTTATACAGCTCCCCGTATGTAGAGTCTTTTCCGCCTTTCATTACCCCGCGTATTGGAGGCATCATAGATGTGGCATCAGATGGACATTGTGGCTATAGAGCCGTAGCAGCACAGTTATACGGAGATGAGGAGAAGTGGGCTGAAGTGCGCACAGAATGTTACAATGAGGTGCTTGCTCGCCAAGACCTTTACGAAAGAGTTCTACCTTGGATATCGGTAAGAGAACTCTTACGTAAGATTGCTTGCTATAGCCGGACGACGCCCAGTGATTATTGGATGGAGCTCCCAGATCTTGGGCACATCATTGCCACGAGGTATAATGTGGCGTTCATTTCTTACTCGACTAGCGGTGGTATGTTATGCCTTCCAGTGACTGCACCAGTACAACCACCGGTGAACACAGTTGTGGTGGGACAAGTCAATGGAAACCATTTTATAGCGGTATGAAACTTAATTGTCTCATCTATATTAGTTATATTTAGTTGTCTTACTTATATTCATTATATTTCATTGTCTTGTATTTAACTGTTATTACTTTTGCAGCTGCGCATGTTAGGCAATGATTACCCAATACCACCACCACCAAACCTTTATCGGAACCGCTGTGATCCAACCGCAAGCCAACTACTCCTCCCATACCAAGATAGGATAGCAGAGTTCAGTCAACTCTATGAGGAGGATACCGATGCAAGAAGACAAAGAAGATTACATATAGGATAGTATATGTGTAATGGTTTTTGATTTATCCAGTTTGTATGAATGTTTGAATTATATGCTTATCCTTGTTAACACTTTCATTTCGTATACAATTAGGCGATAGTATATGTGTAATGGTCTATTGATGTTTTGTGGAGATGTCCTATTTGAGAATCAAATTTCATTCCAAGTTATGTTTATTGTTGCTTTTGGTGTTGCGGTTGTGGAAAAGCAGCCTCAGATGCCTATGTCGTGTATACTTATACGATATGAGAGCTTACATCTCGTGTATACATACACTAGATCTCACCTCGTGTGTACTTACACGAGATGTATCTCGTGTATATGTACACGAGATGTAAGCTCTCATATCGTGTAAGTATACACGAGACGTGCAAGGGCATCGATGGAATTAAATGGGCTGTGTATTTACCGGGCTGTGTATATAGTTTTTGCCCTTATTTACGTGCAAACATGTAATGTCATGTAAAAAATCATTAGGCTATTTTCCCCTTTGCTTATGTAACTAGTTCAATCTAGCCCTCTTGATCATCAACTGCAAAAATACTACCCAAATAACTTCCCTAGTTTTCAACATTTTATTTTCTCGATAAACTGGAAACAGTTAAAAGCAACTGAAAAGATTACCAGCAATATGAGTACTTCATATTAAATTCAAATGCGATTCCACTATTGATCTACAATTTCACAATTACGTAATATCTTAATTCATTTACTATAATTTTTAGTAGTAATTACTAATTAACATGCCTTGGACGATGGACCATTTCGTGAAAAAAGTTACATATTTAAGGCTGTGGGGAAGTAAAGATCCTTTTGATATGTTCTAGAGCTAATGTCAAACTTGGATTCAGTTATATGATCAATAAGTTTATTGATTTTTATAATGTCTATATGCAAGACTTGATGATTACATTGTCTTGATTAAGTCTACTTTATACATGAATATATTCTAAATTTATGTATCCATTTACTAGTTATAAACATTTCTCCTATGACATGCTTATGGAGTTGTGATATGCAATTAGTATTAGTAGTAAAAGATTGACACTTGATTTACTCTCATACTCGATTTTTTAAAGTATCTCTAGGTAAGGTATCCTAGACCCCTAACTAAGAGAATGGATGGGTTAAGGTAGAGATCCTTCCATATGATCGTAGCGGTTCAGTCGATTCAATTATGTCGCCTCTTTTCTTCCTAGCTTGCACAGTTCAATTACAGGCGTCTAACTAAGGCAACAACATTAAGATGTACTATATATACTACACATTAATGGAACTGAAACTATGTAACTCCATTCACTTCCATTCACTTTATCAAGCAGACTAAACTGCAATACTCTTAGATACCTAGAGGACAACACAAATCAATGAGATAGTTAGGAGAGCAAATCTAATCATTAGTCGTGATATGATCAAATTCATATTATATTTACTGATCGTAATATAGCTGGGCATGCGTAAAATAGCTTGCGTTTGCAATTTCATAGATAAGATGCTAACACGAACGAACACTTGACATAGTTGAAGGGATACAATCAGCAAATCATCAAAATTGAAGGACCAAAAAAACAAATTTATCTTTGTCCGAATGCTTCTCCTTCCTCCGATCTACCCTCTCTCTCCACCGACATCAATTCACTCATAGAAAAAGCACATCATCATTTTTTCAAATCTCCAATCTTCAAAAACCCTAATTTCCCCATCTCCGATCTCATCAAATTCCCCTAGTCATTAACACTTTTCAAATACCCATCAAAATTATGAAACAATCTGTCATTTTGGACTCAATCTGTTCGTAGGCCCAACAATTCATCAAAAAAACCCATTTCCTTTCCCGGATTCTCTCCCGAGATCAAGTTTTGTTTCAATTTGGGGGTTCAGAGAAAATGCTGGAGCGGGTTTTCGGACCTCGCCGGAGCCGCCAGTTCCAGAGAATCGTCCGGAACGGCAAGCTCACCGTATTATGCCTCGTTCTCACCGTCATCGTCCTCCGTGGAAACCTCGGCGCAGGCAAATTCGGCACTCCGGAACAGGACTTCAACGAGATCCGGGAAACATTCTACCATGTCCGCGGCAAGCGCGTAGAGCCACGCCGCGTCCTCGAAGAAGCTGATTCACAATCCGCCGCCGGCGGGAATGACGACGCCGTATCAACGAACAATTACGCGACGTTTGATGTAAACAAGATCTTCGTTGATGAAGAGCCGGAGGAATGGAAGGATCCGAACCAGCCGTACACTTTGGGTCCGAAGATCTCAAATTGGGATGAACAAAGAGGTGATTGGCTAAAGAATAATCCTAATTTCCCTAATTTTCTTACGCCTACTAAACCTAGGGTTTTGTTAGTAACCGGGTCTGCGCCGAAGCCCTGCGAAAACCCGGTTGGTGATCATTACTTGTTAAAAGCAATCAAGAACAAAATTGATTATTGCAGAGTACATGGAATTGAAGTATTCTATAACATGGCTTTACTTGATGCTGAAATGGCTGGTTTTTGGGCGAAATTGCCATTGATTAGGAAGCTATTATTGAGTCATCCTGAAATCGAGTTTTTATGGTGGATGGATAGTGATGCCATGTTTACTGATATGGCTTTCGAGGTTCCATGGGAACGGTATAAAGATCGAAACTTGGTGATGCACGGATGGAACGAAATGGTTTATGATCAAAAGAATTGGATTGGTTTGAATACAGGAAGTTTCTTGCTAAGAAATTGTCAATGGTCTTTGGATCTTCTCGATGCGTGGGCCCCTATGGGTCCGAAGGGGAAGATTAGGGATGAAGCGGGCAAGATTTTGACCCGTGAGTTGAAGGATCGACCAGTTTTCGAAGCTGATGATCAGTCAGCTATGGTATATTTATTGGCTACACAGAAGGAGTTGTGGGGTGATAAAGTTTATTTGGAGAATCATTATTACCTTCATGGGTATTGGGGGATTTTGGTTGATCGTTACGAGGAAATGATCGCGAATTTCCAACCCGGTTATGGTGATCATCGATGGCCTCTTGTGACTCATTTTGTGGGTTGTAAGCCTTGTGGGAAATTCGGTGATTATCCGGTGGAGAGATGCTTGAAACAAATGGATCGTGCTTTTAATTTCGGTGATAATCAAATTTTACAAATGTATGGATTTACGCATAAATCACTTGCTAGTAGGAGAGTGAAGAGAACTAGAAATGATACTAGTAATCCTCTTGAGGTTAAAGATGAGCTTGGGTTGCTTCATCCTGCTTTTAAAGCTGTCAAGGTATCATCTTCTTGAAGGAATACGTAACGGGTAAAGAATTTGCGTGGAATTAAGGTTGTAGGTTTGTTTCCACCTCACAATTTTTTTACTGTGCAATTTAAGTTATGATACGTTCGGTTATGTATCTTCAGTGTTTGTTACATGTTATAGGACCTGTTTATTGTATTCTTCACATTTTTTTGTTGTTGTAACTGGCTAGTTAAATTATATTCAACTTGAATGAATAGCAAAGTAACTTTTGCGAGTTTTTCTCAAAATCTCGAGTACCCTCTTATCTATTTTTATTTTTTTTTAAATTTCTTCTTTTATTATTATCTAATACGGAACGGAGTATCTATTTGGAATAATTCCCTTAGGGCCCCCAGTCCCAGATTTAATTACAGAAAAAGAAACACCCAGATGAAATGCCTGATGAGGACTTCAGCCGAGATTGTATTTCCCCCCACACCCCTGGACTCCTTTGACCAGTCAAACATAACTCCTAAATACCAAAACTACCCCTACCCCTCAAACAAAACCCTCACCTCCCCTCCCTCCTCTCACACTCGTACCAGAACACACACACACCGATCTCTCTCTACGCTCTCTCCGGCTTCCCGTCTTTCTCCAACGACCGGCGGCTCCCCATATTCTCCGGTGACTGGCGATGTTTTCTTCTCCCTTTCTCTTTCCAGATCCTCAAACACACACACATTCTCTCTCTCGAAACATTCTCCCTCTCTCCCCTCTTCTCCGGCGACCGGCAGTTTTGCCGTCTTTCTCATCTCCAATCCGCCTGATTTGGCTCGGATGCTCTAGATCCGGCTTCGTTTTCATCTGCCTCATCATTGTCGCAACTCCGGCGATCTTCCTCATAACAAATCGACCAGATCTGGTCGGAATGCTCCAGATCCAGCTATATCGTCACCTACCTCATCGCCTAAGCAACGTATGCATCCCGTCCTACTCCTCGTCTTTGTTTATATCCTCTCTAACTCTCTCTCTCTCTCTCTCTCCGTCAATTCTTTCCTAACGTTTTGCCGGTCGATTTTTTTCCAGGTACGGCAAAAGGCGGAGACATTCACAGCCGTAATAGTATGGCTTAGTTACATAAATAGCTTTTTCAAAACTCTCAAATTATGGAGTACTTATTGTTTAAGGATTACATTTTCCAGAATTGAAAGACTTGAAGTTCCACTAGAATTGAAAGTTAACCAGATTCTTGTAACTTTTCGTGACCTTAGCAGCTTGTATGGTTGATGGTTTCATTGAATTTGTTTTGGCCTAATTCATTGTGTTTAACAGTATAGTACTTATTAATTTTAGTTTTATAGTTTAAATAATTTATTTTAGTATATAATTCTAATAAAATGACTTATATTTTTGGTATAGACTTGAAGTATTTGTGTAATTTTGTGGATTCTTTTTGTTGGATTTATAATTTTTATAGATGATTTATTAGCCGATTTTTTGAATACCATTTTTTCTTCTACTTATGAGATTGTCGTTGCATGGTGCTGATTATGGAGTTGATTGAGTTTGTCTTTTGTATATAAGACTTTCTATGGTTAAAAAGGAAAATGCTAAGAAATAAGACTTTTGGTCTTATGAACACGTTCAATGAGACTTTAGTCTTATGAACATGTTCAATGAGACTTTAATCTAATAAACACGTGTTCAATGAGACTTTAGTCTTATGAACAGGTTCAATAAGACTTTATGTTATGAACATGTTCAGGTGAACATGTCAAATAAGATTTTAGTTTTATAAACAAGTTTAATAAGACTTTAGTCTTATGAACAGGTTTAATAAGACTTTAGTCTTATGAACACATGTTCAAATGAACATGTTTTAATGAGACTGAAAATAGCTCTTATAATACACATTATTATTCATAAGAGCAAAGTCTTATGAACAGCTTAAAATAAAACTTTAGTCTTATGAACATGTTCATAAGACTTTTGACTCTTATATGTTAATTATGTGTCAGTTATAAGAGTTTGACTGATGTTTGACCAAGTTTGACCAAATTTGACCCAAAAAAAAATATTATTATTTTGTGAAAAAATGAAAAAAAATATTTTTGTAACTCTTATACGATAATTATGTGTAAGTAATAAGAGTTTGACTGCTGTTTGACCAAAAAAATTTGTTATTTTTTTTGTAAAAAAAAATGGAAAAAATGATATATATATATATATATTTTTTACTCTTATGTGTTAGTTATAAGAGTTTGACTGTTGTTTGACCAAGTTTGACCAAATTTGACTAAAAAAAATATTATTTTTTTTGTAAAAAATGAAAAAAATAATTTTTGTAACTTTTATATGATAATTATGTGTTAGTTATAAGAGTTTGACTGCTGTTTGACCAAGTTTGACAAAAAAAAAATATTATTTTCGTAAAAAAATGGAAAAAGTGAAAATTTTGACTCTTATGTGTTAGTTATAAGAGTTTGACTGCTGTTTGACCAAGTTTGACTAAAAATTTTAATATTTTTTTTGTAAAAAAATGGGAAAAGTGAAAATTTTGACTCCTATGTGTTAGTTATAAGAGTTTGACTGCTGTTTGACCAAGTTTGACTAAGTTTGACCAAATTTGACCCAAAAAAATTACTCCCTCCGTCTCAAAATAGATGTCGTTTCAACCACTTTACACATATTAAGAAATACAATTAATGTATGTGAAAAAGCCTTATATACCCCTAAAGTAATGCAATTACCTAGGCAATTAAATAACTATTTAAGAGATAGTCCACTATCATTAATAAGGGTAGAATTGGTATACAACAACAAAATAACCTTGAAAATAGTAAAACGATATGTATTTTGAGACAAAAATTAACTCTCAAAACGACATCTATTTTGAGACGGAGGGAGTATTATTTTTTTGTAAAAAATTGAAAAAAATAATTTTTTAAACTCTTATATGATAATTATGTGTAAGTTATAAGAGTTGACTAAAATTTGACCAAAAAAGTAAAGTTGGTAAGAGATATAAGGGTATTTTAGTCTTCTTACATCATTTTGCTAGTGAGGGGTGTATGAGGAATTTTCCATCTGGATTTTCCTTATTTGGGTTTGAATCTGGGCTCAGGGGCCCTAGAGTCCAAAGCCCTATCTATTTAGAGCATGTTTTATTAACTATCAATCATCGTTTTAAGACTCTTCATAATTCTAACTTCGTTTTATCTTTGTGTTGGTCCCAAAGGGGCAACAAGGGTATGAAAAATGCTAGAGGGGGGGGGGGTGAATAGCGTTTTGAAATTCTTTTCAAACCCTTTTGCAAATCAATGGCTTATGCGCACAGTTCTCAAATAAGCTAAGTATAGCGCGCAGTGAGAGTGTGAAATGCACAGCGGAAGTTTAAGCAGCACCTGCGCATGAAAAAGCTGCGCAAGGATAAAAACGCACGCGCTAAGTTTTGCCTTAAAAAGTTGGATAAAATGTTCTAAGGCAATAAGCAATAACAAACACAGCAGCAATAGCAGTAATCTGATAAGATCAAACAAAGCAGTTATTCAGAAATGATTAAGCAGGAAATAAACAGCGAGAATAAAGAACAAGCTATTTGGAGAGGTTCGATCAATGAAAGATCTACGTCCTCTACCAAGATGGTTAGTCTTGGATTTTCTAATGGAGATCTTATTATATGAGAGAGTTACAAGATACAACAATGAAACACAAACTATCTCAAAGATCTATAATCTATGAAGAACAAATCCTAGACTAAACCGGTGTATCTCAAGAAGTAAGATCTAAATTATCGAAGCTTCAAGAGGTGTGTGTGTGTTCAGAAATTCTGGGCTCTATGAATCTATGAGATGAAGAGCACGAAAAATTTTGGTGATTTTAGGCTTAGGATCTGGGCAGGAGTTTGAAGGTATGAAGGTTGATCTTGAATCTGTGAATAGTAACCAGCAATCTTCAGAACTTCAAGGATATTAGAAAGCACAAACTCTAGCAACTTGGAAATAAAGATGAGCAGGCTATTTATAGCAGAGAGCTTAAAACTAGCCGTTAGAGCTCTGAGCAAGGACGATGAGCTGGCACGATATGATTGGTGCACAGGTGTCCTTTATAGCCGTTGGGGCTCTGATCAAAGTTGATGACCTGGCACAATATGATTGGTGCGCAGGTGTTTCAGAGCCGTTGGAGACTGAGCATGAAGAACAAATTCAAAAGCTTCTTCTAGAAGGTTGACAGCTGTCTTCACTTGAGATATTTCTTTGAAGCGTGTCTCCACCGTTGGATCTGCTGAGTGTGCTTGCTTTGTCGTTTCTGCACACCTCAGCATTTTTAATAAGCGTGCATCTTCTAAGCGCTTTCCAAGTTATGTAATCTGAATGTATCGAAAACTGAGCAAGAATGCATGCTGCGCAGAGGAGATCTGCGCAGTGATGTCCTGCGCAGGGAAGTCCTGCGCAGAGACCACAGTCTTGCTTAGATCTTCATCCCTTTTCGCTCCAAGCTTCAAGAATATGAGGTTGTTGAAAGATAAGCATAAGGACCAAGTTAATCTGCTCTGCTCATAGAGGTCATGCGTATAGATAATGATCAAGTGATGCTATGCGCGCGGAGAATAAGCAGGTAATGCTATGCGCGCGGAGAATGAGCAGGTAATGCTCTGCGCATGAAAATGAGCAAATGTTCACGGCGCATGAAGATGAGCAGATGATGCTCTGCGCTGCGCATGGAATGCTCTGCGCTGCGCATGGAATACTCTGCGCATTATACTTGGTCTTCAGTAAATGAAACCTCAATTCCAAGCAAGCCCTAACCGCTAAGCCTATTCTATAAAATTGGACTTAGCTAAAAATAGAAGTTATAAAACTTCTTACATAGGATCCTAAAGTCCATAAAAATACTTAGGTGATGGTATCAATCAATTCTAACATAATTTGGGAGGGTTAAGAAATAAGCATACCCAACAATCTCCCCCTAAATGATTGATGCCATTACCTACTATAACAAAGGCAATTCATTGTACTTGATAATAACATGTCCATAAAAATGTGAATGGTAAATCATGCCTCAAGTCAATGCACACACTAGCCAATGTTATAGATTTCTAGTCGAACCAAAAGATATAACTTACAATATAGGAAAGACAGAAATATCATTCAGTGCATACAGATAATATGAGTTTAGGATTGGTATGCATTTAAACTGAATGTTTAAAACATCATGCACAGAAAATATGAGCAGTTAAGTATATGCGCATGAAGTTTGAAATAATGCGTTCATTGTTCCTCAAACAAAAAGTTTGAATTGAACAAGGTTTTGGGAAAAGCAATGATGCATTAAAGTTTGGAGTTCACCTTTGAGAGAGCTCTGCGCACTTCATCTTGTAGCTTCCCAAATTGCTTTGGGCAGAGCTTCAATTATTTGAAGCGGGAGCATCAAATCGGAACTTTTTGCCTTTGATAGATTACTCTCCCCCTTAATCTCTCCCCCTTAATGCCTTTGTTCTCTCCCTATTTGCCTTTGTTAGATAACTCTCCCCCTTAATGGCACAATCAATGCCTTATAGCATACTGGCCTGCGCATCGAGCGTAGCATCCTGCGCATAGTGACCACTTGAGGGATCTAAGGGAGCAGACACCGGAAGAATGATATACTGAGGTCCACGGGGTATGCGCGTGAGGTTCATGCGCAGCAATATAATGTGCAGAGTTTCTTTGAAAACTCATAAATATTTTGCCTTGTGCGCAACATCTTGTGCGCTTCATATGCGCAGGCGCATGAGGCAATTCCTAACTTAGAATATTATCAAGTAAACACAAGATCATTAGTATTGACAAATCATATGGACAAGATTTAGCTAAGTTCAAGCATACCCATTTCTCCTCTCAAGAAAGCAAATCTATTTGCGTCAAGAGCCTTTGTGAGGATATCAGTAATTTGATTGTCTGTGCCCACGTGCTCTAAATGAATATTTCCTTTTCCCACGTGGTCCTTGAGAAATTGATATTTGATGTCGATGTGCTTTGTCTTTGAATGCATGACAGGATTGTTGGAGACTGCTATGGTGGACATGTTGTCGCAGAAAATTGGACAATTTCTTCATGAATTCCATAGTCCACTAATTGTTGCTTCATCCATAGGATTTGGCAGCAACAGCTTCCAGCAGCAATGTATTCAGCTTCTGTAGTGGAGATGGACACAGCATATTGTTTCTTGCTTGCCCACGCAACAAGTCGATTTCCAAGAAAATGACAAGTGCCACTTGTGCTCTTCCTGTCAATTGTGCATGCTGCGTAATATGCATCTGAATAACCTAGCAAATCGAAATTCGAATCTTTGGTGTACCAAAGTCCAAGGTTAGTAGTTCCAGAAAGATAACGAATAATGCGTTTAACAGCAGTTAAGTGCGCTTCTCTAGGGTCCGCTTGATAGCGCGCACAGACACAAACACTAAACATAATATCTGGCCTACTAGCAGTAAGATAAAGGAGAGAGCCAATCATACCTCGATATAAAGTTTGATCCACTTTCTTACCTTTTAAGTCTTTGTCTAGCTTATTGCCCGTGGCCATTGGAGTGTCGTATGCTTTAGCATTCTCAAGTCCAAATTTCTTGATCAAGTCTTTTGTGTACTTGGCTTGATTTATGAAGATGTCATCATTCAATTGCTTGATTTGAAGCCCGAGGAAGAATGTGAGTTCTCCCATCATGCTCATCTCAAACTTGCTTTTCATGAGCTTCTCAAAGCGCTTACAAAGTAACTCATTAGTAGAACCAAATATAATATCATCGACATAAATTTGAACAAGTAAAGAATGATCATTATACTTAGCAATAAAAAGAGTTGTATCGATTTTACCGCACTTGAAGCCTTTCTCTAGCAGGAATTTTGATAGAGTATCGTACCATGCTCTTGGAGCTTGCTTAAGTCCATACAAAGCTTTCTGAAGTTTGAAGACGTGATTTGGATATCTGCTATCTTCAAATCCAGGAGGTTGAGCTACGAAGACCGTCTCTTGGAGTTCACCGTTGAGAAATGCGCTCTTCACATCCATTTGATAAAGCTTGAATTTCTTGTGAGAGGCATAAGCTAAGAAAATTCTGATAGCTTCTAGTCTTGCCACAGGCGCAAAAGTTTCATCATAGTCGATTCCTTCTTCTTGCCTATAGCCTTGCACAACCAACCTAGCTTTGTTCCTGGTGATGCTTCCATTCTCATCCATCTTGTTTCTGAATACCCATTTTGTACCAATAACGCCTTGATCATGAGGTCTGGGTACTAAGGTCCAAACCTTGCAGCGCTCAAATTGGTTAAGCTCTTCTTACATAGAAGTAACCCAGCTTGAATCTTGGAGCGCTTCATCAATCTTCTTTGGTTCGATTTGAGAGATAAAGGAGTGATATTCATCATCAAAGTTTGATGCTCTCCTAGTACGAACCCCTACATTGAGATCACCAATGATGTTTGAAGTTGGATGATCTCTAACTTCACGAACCTCGGGAGGTAAGTTAGGTTGAGTAGTAGGAATACGAAGATCTTCAATGGGTACTTCATTTGTTCCAGCATCAAGGTCATCGAATGTGATTTGCTGAAGCGGAGAAACATTATGCGCAGGAGGAGGTGTTTGCGCATCAGGAGTTGCCACTTCTGGCGCAGCATCGGGTGTATGCGCATGCGATGGACTTGCTTGATTCTGATTTTGATAATCATTCTGCGCAGGTGCAGTTTGAGGCTGCGTACCTGTCTCATCATTCTCAACAGAATCATCAGAATCATTTGGAGCCAAATGTGGCTCAAAGAGAGAATGCTCATCAAAAGTAACATGTACAGATTCTACAATTACTAGAGTAGTTCTATTAAAAACACGAAAAGATTTAGAATGTTTGGCATACCCAACAAAAATACATTCATCTGCTTTGGCGTCGAATTTACCTCTATGATCTTTGCCATTGTAGAGGATATAGCATTTGCAGCAAAAAATCTTGAAGAAAACAATGTTGGGCGCTCTTCCTCTCCATAACTCATATGGAGTTTTGTTGTAGGCTTTATTGATGAGGGATCTATACTGAGTAAAGCAAGCAGTGTTGACAGCTTCTCCCCATAAATACTTTGGAAGCTTAGCTTCTGCTATCATTGTTTTTCCAGCCTCAATCAACGTGCGATTCTTTCTTTCCACAACGCCATTTTGTTGAGGAACTCCAGCAGCAGAGAAATTGTGATCAATTCCATGGTCATCGCAGTATTGAGCAACACCGTTATTCTTGAATTCAGTTCCGTTGTCTGATCTCACGCTCACGATGTCGTCTTCCTTTTTGAGTTTGGAGCCTTCGGAATAGCGAAGTCAAGATATCATAGCAGTCATCTTTGGATATCATCATTTCGACCCATGTATATCTTGAGTAGTCATCCACCACAACTAAAGTATTTCTTGTTTCCTCCAATGCTTGCGGTGGTGACAGGTCCAAACAAGTCCATGTGAAGCAGTTGTAAACATTTGGAAGTTGAGGAGGCAATCTTGCTGAAGAAAGACTGCTTAGGTTGTTTACCGAGCTGGCATGCTGCGCATTTTCTGTCATGATGGTCAGCTACTTTGGGAAGTCCTTTGACAAGATTTTCCCTTCCTAGCTTAGCCAAATACTTGAAGTTCAAATGACTTAAGCGCTTATGCCATAGCCAGCTGCTTTCACTAACATTCTTTGCTACAAAATAGAGATTAGTGATAGAATCTATAGCAGTAAGATCAATAATGTAAACATTAGTCTTACGAGTCCCAGTGAGCAAAGTTAGTCCGGATATGCCATCTTTGATATAGCAGTGCGTTGCAGTGAAGTGACATTCCAAACCTTTATCTCAGAATTGTGATATGGAGAGTAGGTTGTGCTTGAGACCTTCTACGAGCGCAACTTTCTCAATGCATACTTTATCTTTTCTGATTCTTCCATATCCAACTATGTGCCCTTTGTTGTTATCTCCAAAAGTTACAGAGGGACCTCTTCCTTCATGCACATCTTCAAGAGCGGTGATATCTCCAGTCATGTGTCTAGAGCATCCACTGTCGAGGTACCATATATGCGCTTTAGCTTGTGAAGAGTGCGCAGTGAAGCAGGAGACCTGAAAGATAGACATTAAAGACGCAGGTCCCCTTTATTCTTGGGTCCTAGAGTTAGCAACTTTTGACAACCCACTCCTGTCTGACCTTAGGATTTTTACGTCCCTTGGCATTAGGAGCAAATCGCAAAAGGCATTTTGCAGCCTTGTGACCTAAACCATCACACACAACACAATGATGAAAGCTACTTATAGATTGGGTTTTTACAAACTCTTTACTTTTCTTTGGCGCAGCATTCATTACTGGAGCAGATGAACTTGCTTTAATAAATATCATTTTCTGAGGTTTGGGTGCGCTTTTCTTAAGAATGCGCATCTAGCGTTGGGGCGCATGGCTTTCATGCGCATGACCCTTTTGCGCAGATTTGACATTCGAAGTTGAAGCGCAGCCATAGTCAGAATATGAGAAATCATGCGCAGGTTCAACTTTAGACTTACCCTTGGCTTTCACAGTTTGCTTCTTTGGGTAGACATAATGGAAATTTTGTCACTGGACTTTCTCCTGTCCTTTACCCATTGAAGCAAAATGCTTTGCTTTAGGAATTTCAATAGTTTGCTGTGGTGTAAATTCCTTTTCCTTTTCAGAGTAAACTGCGCATTTAAAGTTGTCACTAGTTGAGAACCCCAAGCCTTCCTTATCTCCACTGGCTTTTTGGGATTCTAGAATTTGATCCATAGTGACACGAGATTTGGTCCACTCATCAGTGATCTTTGTGAGATCAGCTACTTGAGCAGCCAATTCTTCGTTTCTTACTTTAAATAACGCATTTTGATCTGTCAAGAAACGGTTCTTTTCAGTAAGAGGAGTCATGCTCTTAATCTGCCCCTTAAGGAGGGTGATCTCAGATTTTAAAAGAGTTTTCTCCGTCTTAAGCTGTGAAATTTCTCAAATTGATAAGTCCATTGCTTCTTTCATAGAATTAAATCTTTTGATTACCTTTTCAGCTTGTTGAAATACAGACTCGCGTTCAGCAGCAGAGTCATTTTCTTTTACAATTTCAGCAGGAATTTCAAGAGATTCTTTACGCGAAGGCGCAGCTACAAATTTCTTTGATAGATCTGCTCTGGCAAATAAGTACTTGCCATTCTGTCTGCTTGGAGTCAGATGTCCCATTTCCACCAGTTCTGTGATGGTGGGACCTTTCTTCTGAATTGAACTTGGCGCAGCCTTTGTGTCCATATCGGGATCATTGTCTGAATCGCTATCAGCATCAGCATTGGCCACTAAGCAGAGCAGTCCATCCTCAGAGTCATCATCATCACTGTCTTCAGTGTCCCTCTCTATCCAAGTCTTCAGTTCCTTTTCTGCGCAGTCTTCTTCAGCAATCATTCCGCGCTGCCTTGATGATCTCTGCGCAGTATTCCTCTTCATGTACTCATATTTTGGAGTGGGACATTTTGAAGCAAAATGACCGGGATTTCTGCAGTTGTAGCAGACCAACTCTTTATCTTTCTTTGAGTCCCTTCCACGAGAGAATTTAGCAGGTGGTTTACTCGAGGATCCAGGTTTAGAGAATTTCCTGAATTTTTGGAATCGCTTAACGAACATAGCGAAATCATCATCATCCATTTCAAGTAAAGAGGAAGTAGAGACTTTGTCTGAGGTTTGAGCTGGAGCTGGTTCCTTTTGCGCAACATAGGAAACAAGTTTTCCTTTGCTTTCAGTTTCGTCGATTCGGTCAAGCTTTAGCTCATACACTTTTAAGTTAGCGTACAAGCTGCGCAGAGGCCAAGTATCTAGAAATCCAGAATCTTCCAGATGACTTGCCTTGTGCACATATCTGGAACCTAGCGCATCTAAGAATTGAGAATTGATTTCTTTATTAGTGACAGTAGTTCCAAGAGATTTACAAGAGTTTACAACAGCACAGAAGCGATCATATGTTTGTCTCAAGGTTTCACCATCCTTTCTCATGAAGCAGTTGAATTTTCTTTGCACCACAAATCTTTTGTTTTCCTTGCTTACTTTGTCTCCATTCACATATCCATCAATAGCGTCCCATAGTTCCTTTGCAGTTCCACCGCTCACAATTTGATTGTGCGTGGAGAGTTCTAGAGTGCTAAGAATGATGTTCCTTGCTCTTCCATAATAGCCAACCCATTTCTTTTCTTCATCAGTCCATTCCTCCTTGTTCTTCTTGATGGTAGGATTTTCCTTATTTGTAGCAGCATCAGGATTAGCCTTCATTGGAATGTAGGGTCCTTCAAGAACGATGTCGTGGAGGATTTCGTCGATAGAAGAAAAATGAGTGAGCATGCAGTGCTTCCAGATTTCGAAGTGATCTTCATTCAGCACTGGAACATGTGAATAGTTAGCCATTGCCCAAGATTTTGAAGCCATCTTGAACCGGCACCCAAGCTGTTAAGATTGAAAAACAAAACAAGTTTTATGAAGGTGTTTGCTCTGATACCACTTGTTGGTCCCAAAGGGGCAACAAGGGTATGAAAATGCTTGAGGGGGGGGGGGTGAATAGCGTTTTGAAATTCTTTTCAAACCCTTTTGCAAATCAATGGCTTATGCGCACAGTTCTCAAATAAGCTAAGTATTGCGCGCAGTGAGAGTGTGAAATGCACAGCGGAAGTTTAAGCAGCACCTGCGCAGGAAAAAGCTGCGCAAGGATAAAAACGCATGCGCTAAGTTTTGGCTTAAAAAGTTGATAAAATGTTCTAAGGCTTTAAGCAATAACAAACACAGCAGCAATAGCAGTAATCTGATAAGATCAAACAAAGCAGTTATTCAGAAATGATTAAGCAGGAAATAAACAGCGAGAATAAAGATCAAGCTATTTGGAGAGGTTCGATCAATGAAAGATTTACGTCCTCTACCAAGATGGTTAGTCTTGGATTTTCTAATGGAGATCTTATTATATGAGAGAGTTACAAGATACAACAATGAAACACAAACTATCTCAAAGATCTATAATCTATGAAGAACAAATCCTAGACTAAACCGGTGTATCTCAAGAAGTAAGATCTAAATGATCGAAGCTTCAAGAGGTGTGTGTGTGTTCATAAATTCTGGGCTCTATGAATCTATGAGATGAAGAGCACGAAGAATTCTGGTGATTTTAGGCTTAGGATCTGGGCAGGAGTTTGAAGGTATGAAGGTTTGAAGGTTGATCTTGAATCTGTGAATAGTAAGCAGCAATCTTCAGAACTTAAAGGATATTAGAAAGCACAAACTCTAGCAACTTGGAAATGAAGATGAGCAGGTTATTTATAGCAGAGAGATTAAAACTAGCCGTTAGAGCTCTGAGCAAGGACGATGAGCTGGCACGATATGATTGGTGCGCAGGTGTCCTTTATAGCCGTTGGGGCTCTGATCAAAGTTGATGACCTGGCATAATATGATTGGTGCGCATGTGTTTCAGAGCCGTTGGAGACTGAGCATGAAGAACAAATTCAGAAGCTTCTTCTAGAAGGTTGACAGCTGTCTTCACTTGAAATATTTCTTTGAAGCGTGTCTCCACCGTTGGATCTGCTGAGTGTGCTTGCTTTGTCGTTTCTGCACACCTCAGCATTTTTAATAAGCGTGCATCTTCTAAGCGCTTTCCAAGTTATGTAATCTGAATGTATCGAAAACTGAGCAAGAATACATGCTGCGCAGAGGAGATCTGCGCAGTGATGTCCTGCGCAGGGAAGTCCTGCGCAGAGACCACAGTCTTGCTTAGATCTTCATCCCTTTTCGCTCCAAGCTTCAAGAATATGAGGTTGTTGAAAGATAAGCATAAGGACCAAGTTAATCTGCTCTGCTCATAGAGGTCATGCGTATAGAGAATGAGCAAGTGATGCTATGCGCGCGGAGAATAAGCAGGTAATGCTATGGCGCGGAGAATGAGCAGGTAATGCTCTGCGCATGAAAATGAGCAAATGTTCACGGTGCATGAAGATGAGCAGATGATGCTCTGCGCTGCGCATGGAATGCTCTGCGCTGCGCATGGAATACTCTGCGCATTATACTTGGTCTTCAGTAAATGAAACCTCAATTCCAAGCAAGCCCTAACCGATAAGCCTATTCTATAAAATTGGACTTAGCTAAAAATAGAAGTTATAAAACTTCTTACATAGGATCCTAAAGTCCATAAAAATACTTAGGTGATGGTATCAATCAATTCTAACATAATTTGGGAGGGTTAAGAAATAAGCATACACAACACTTTGAATCTTTGGTAACGATCAAGTTTGGGAAACACAGTCTCGATGAACGTAGGCTAGCCATCCAAACCTTGATCAAATCTCAGAATCACAAGATCAAAACAAATGGGAATGATCAAACCACAAATCCACACCATGACCAAACAAATCCCCGCACCAGACCCGGGGGTCCGGTCGGGTCCTTTGCTTGGTCCGGTCGTACTTTTTGGAAAAATCAGTACAGATTTTCGATCCTCCCCAAACCCGAGCCACGCACCCACTCCAGACCCGTAGGTCCAGCCGGGTCATGTACTGGGTCCGGTCGAACCTCCTGGAAAATCAGAATAGTTTTTCAAGTTTCAAAAATTTGTCTCAAAATTGTTTTCCCCCCGATTCAATTAGGTTTTGGTGTTCTTGATGATCCAATCATCATGAACATCAGAACCTTGAATGAACAATTCATTCATGAATCTCTAGAATATCAAAACTTTGATCAAATCAAAAATTGATATTCCTAACAATTTTAAATCCTCCATAATTTTATTGCGATTGAATAGTGCAATTAAAGTTTATAAAACAGTAAACCACATAAAACTCATATAACACATAAACATCATAATCCAATATTCAAATCATGCTAAGCACATAAACAATTTATATACATACAACATGATTATGTATTGAAATAATCAACATGAACGGGGCTCTGATACCACTGTTGGGTTTCGAGGCAACATGCGCAGCGGAATTAAGCATTTAAAATTTAATGAAACCCAAAGCCTATAGATCCATTCATATGATTATAGCAAATACATCTACAATGAATACTAGAATACTAACCCTTGAAGCGTGTGGTTAACAATCTTGAATTCGGTGGAGCTTTTTGAAATTGATCACGAACAATCACGAACAAGATCACGAAATTGTAGATAATAATCGGCACCCTCTAACGGTATCCACACCACGAACGAATATCAAGAAACACTTGATCTTGGTTGCTAGACCAATTTGTGAAACCACTTTTCACAATAAACTATATGGAATTAATATGTGTGTTCTTGTTCTTCACTTTGAAGATCTTAGAACAAGAATAAACTCTCTCAAACTCTTTGGAGGATTTCACAAAAGTACTAAACTGATTAGGGCTGTTAGAGGTCGTTTTTATACTTGTTAGACCTATTCCAAATAGGTAACAAGTGGTCAAACCCGAGACAATACGGACTTAGGAAATTCCCAGCCGGAACCGACTGGTCCGACCGGGTCACTAACCTGGTCCGCCCGGATCACATGAGGTCCGACCGGGTCCTTAACAAGGTCCGGCCGGATCCTCCCTGTTTCCAGTTTTCTCCCTCTAATTCCTAATATTCCTCAAAGGTCCTTCGACCCTTAATTCTATTTAAGTCCTTTATAAGATTCGTTCTAATGTGTGTGACCCTTTAGGATTATACTAAGTTGGCAATGGGTGTGAACCCATAAGATATGATTAGGTTCTAGAAAACCGTCATACCTACCCAATTAGCATACCTATATAAGTTCGTATCCTTTTTTATAGAACATATTACAATCTCTTTGTTTCACGATGTCTATTGAACGTAAGCCATGGTCAATGGTCAACTTACAATGTTCGATGCTTTCTCGATCCCGAATGTATTGATACAACAAATCATATTTGAGCACGGCCATGCATTTCATCAATACCATTCATCGAGTGGCCAAAGCTTGACATCTCTCTTGACGAGGAACAAATCCCATCTTGACTTATTACTCTTCCCTACATGATTCCGATTATGCCAATCATATTCTTTAGAACTACCCGGTTAGGAGTAACTTTGAATATATCAAACATAATGTTCATCAAGGGGAAGACTGTAATAATCTCAGGTCTAAAGATTCAAGTATAACTATATGAGATTTAATTATGACATTGTGACCATGACATAAATCTCATACGGGTCAGTCCAGTATTAGTTCTCCAACAAATACCCATAAGTTTAATTGTATCCTATACACCATAATCGTCATATGATTATCTATTAAACTTATACTAACAATTAATTATAATTATCAGAGACGGGTATTATTATAATAAACATGCAAAGGATATAATAATCAAAATTCAATATCTTTATTAATATATAATCAATAGATAACATTAATCGTTCTCATAACGTGCCTAGAGCATACAACACCAACAGACTGTAAGCACAACGGATCAACTTGCTGATATCTTTACCAAGGCTTTGGAATTCAAGAGATTTTCTTCACTTAAGAAGTCTCTCGGACTGTGTGATACCAGTTGACTGCACAAGTGTGCAGACAACTGACTGCTTAACTGTATAATTGTATATGACAGTAAACACACACAAAAAAAAAAAGTCTGCATTCATTCTATTGCACGATTGTCTCTTGTGATCACTTGGTTAACTAAGTTCTTTGACTCTGAGTTTTGACCCTTGAATGTGAGACCCTTCTTGACTTGATAATAAAATTATCCTGTTAATTCCTCCGTGCTGTTTATCATGAAGTGAACACTCAATCTTAAGTTTACGGGGAAAACAAGCTGCCTCCAATCTTTGAAGTCACTACTCATTTAGGCAAAATGCCGACGTTGTTTAATACATCACTTGAGAAAGAAAAGTATGGTGGCACTGTATTGAGAGAGTGAAAAGCTCCTCCCCGTAACAAGTTCATTGCCTAAAATGACTGTGTTCTAAGGCTACATGATTGAACGAAAGTCTCATTGAATTCCTGTGAGTTGAAACCGAGTCATGGACTGAATTGATCATACTATGTCACATCAAAATTGAGAGAATCTTCACTTGTGTGTTTAGGCATAATTTTTCTAAGTTTTTTCTCCCTTGGTATTAACATCAACAAATTGAATTGTTGTTCTTTTGTGTTAAAGATTGATGCTTTTCATGTGATTAACGATAGTCTAATGGCGTGATGTTCAAGTTTCATTGTGCAGTTGGTGGAAATTATGGTACATTGTGGATAAATAGATTCAGTTGAATTTGGCAAGTTCTAATTCTGGGACAAACAATTTATCACAAAACATGGAAAAAGTGTGAATTTTAAAATCAAAATCCTTGTTTGTTTTGGAATTCAAATGTGTACTTCAAAGTTGCTCGGTTCTCCCTACTCATTGGCCTACCTGAATTCTTAGGAAGAATCACTGTCCTCCCTTGATATTTCCTCCATATCAATTCTGGTTGTGAATTATGGTTTAGTATATCTCCTTTCTCATGTTTACTAGCTACATTTCTCTCATCTTATCTTGTTCCTATTCTGTAAATGCACTCTCTATAACATTTTTGCAGATATATCCGAGAATTCAGAAGAATCACTGAGTGATTGTGACACAAAATGATTGTTTGCCGCTGCTCTGATCAAGCTCAGGCATTTTTGTTGATAAGCATCCAGCTGGTGCTAAGCAACTTGTTCGTGCAACTGTGCGGACAAATGGACAGTCAACTGGTAAGTCCGCTACTGTTTTAAGGGGTAAGTACATCTACTGCAGAACTCTCTGGTCTATAAAGGTTTGCTGCGATATGGGTTGAGATTAATGATGCTCTTAGAGGTTTTTTTTTTGTTGGGGAGATTCAAATTTAGGGGGAGTGGAAGATATTCACAATTTTCTTTCTTTGAGTTTGATGGTTCTTCTCAAAAAGTGGGGGAGAAAGATGTGTTCTAAAGATGTATTTAGGGGGAGTAGAATCCAATGTACATATTCAGGGGGAGAGATTATTGTTTTGGATGTTTTGATCAGAACCACAAAGATAGGGGAGATTGAAAGAGTATGGAATACTCTTATATTTTATTTTTGTATCTTTGTGATTCTGATTTATTTAGTGTATATATATTTAGAGTTTATTTAATTTAGGAATTATGTGTATATTTAGTTTAATTATAGTTTATGTAAGTGTTTATATTAGGAGTAGTTTATTTTTAGGATTTATTTCACTAACATATTAATGGTTATCATTGGAAAGTTGTTATGTATTTTAGGAGTGTATTTTAGATGGACTCTCACAAGGAAAGGATGATTGGCTAATTGAAGATCTCGTGTGATTGAAGAAGCGACCAAGAGATGTTATAAATACACAACGCCAAACATCCTTATTCTTCACGGATTCTGAGTATTCATTCAAAGAAGTTAGAAGTTTAGAGAGTCCTTTGTTTCTTAGAAGTTCTTCCCAAAAAGACTTCTAAGTGTTTGAGTGTTTCGTGAGTTCTAGTGATCTAGAATAGTTTGATCTTTTAATTGTTTTGTTTCTTTCATTCATCTTGTACTCTGCAAGATAGTTTCGTATATGAAAGTTTTCCAGCAAGTAATTTATTGCTGAAGTGTTTAAATCTCCGTTTTAATTATTCCGCTGCGTTTCTGTGTTTTTGAGATTCTGTCCGTTGACAGTTGACAAGACAACTGTCTTGACACTTATGAGCACAACTGTACTCACAAGTGACTGTTTTTCTGGACTGTCCTAGCTGCTTATTTCTTTCACCTTTGAATCAATAAGCGTATTGGTTAAGGATAGATCCGCAACAAGTTCGGAAATTCCTGGGACTGAGAATTGTGAATTCCTTTTGGAAAGGGATAAAGATTTATTGAAGAATAAGGAGTGTGTTGTCCTTATGAGAATACAATTGTTTTATCTCTAAGAAAAAGGAAATCCTTTTGATACAAGGATTAAGGTTTAATTAGGTTTCTTATTGGTACAAGGAATTGTTCAAGAATTAGGAAAGTTGTTTCCTAATGAGAATATAATTACTTTGTACACAAGAAATATGATTCCTTTTTCCTTTGGGGTTTAGTTATTTATGTGACTATAAATACAACCCTTCCTCTAGCATAATAATCAACTTGTAAACTTGTCAACTAGAGCTATAATTAGAGAGTAGTTCAAGACACTCAAGAAGTTAGACAGAATTTCCAAATCTATAATTCTAGATCTAGGGTTTGCACAATCAGGAATTATTGTGATCAATAATTCGTACAACTAGATTATTGAGATTTGTATATGTGATCTCCATATTAATAATATATTCTTCCTCCGCCCGTGGACGTAGCCAAGTTGGTGAACCACGTAAATCTGTGTTCTTGTGATTGCTTTATTTTCTCATCAAGTCTCATTTAATTACTCTAACAATAATAACTTGTTTGAGACGATTTCATACGTGAGACACGGGTTTTGTTGATAAAGTAAATGGTTTATCCCCTATGGACGAGACAGAGCTAGCCTATAACCTCTCTCGTCGAGATCCGTCTTACGTGTGAGACCGTCTCACACAAAATTTCATCTTTTCCGTTGCTATTATTAGTTAAGCAACTTTTGATTAATCATCTCTAGCAAGACTTATATTAATCCATTTTTTGTTGATTTGATGGTTACTTTGACATATCATATTGCTTGAAATTGGGAGAAAATCTAGAGGGAATATGGTTGCCTATGAATGTTGTAGTTGAAGGATCTGTAACTAGTATTAGAATAACCATATCTCAAGATGTGAGAGACACAAACATTTTATCAACTGCAATTGATTAAACATTCACTAATACACAATTGATCAAAAGAAACAACAAATAGTTTAAAACGTTGATTGGTCTTACCCAAATAAACATGTCTTATGAAAGTTATGGGTATAAAACTTTCAATAAGAAAAATGTTTACGAATTACTCCCTCTGTCCCTAAATGAGTGTCCAAATTTCATTTTAAAGGACACTGAAAATCTCAACTTTTTGAACAATTTGGTAACAACGATTCATATATAATCTTGTAATCTCCTTTCCAAACCTTTAGTTTTGCACGTATAAAGAAACCGGTGAAAAAAATTTCGAAAAAAAACGTTTAGAGAGAAAGTTATGTTAAAAAAAGACACTCATTTTGGGATAAAAATTTCTTGAAAATGGACACTCATTTAGGGACAGAGGGAGTACTAGATGAAAATCTAAGCTAATTGATTAAACATTCACTAATACTCAATTGATCAAAATAAATAACGAACCCAAGAAACATATCTTATGAGTATAAAACTTTTCATAAAAAAAATGTTTACGAATCACTAGATGAAAATTTAAGCTAATGAAAGAAGAAAACTAATAAATACAAAAATCAAGTTCTACACCTATCAAACAACTAAACCCTTAGGTTGAATAAGCCAACGACGGATTTAGAACAACAATCAGCACGAGTGATTAGCGAACTTGAACATAAACCCAATGCTAATTATGAACAAATGAGAAAGCTATAACACGTTAATGCCATAAATAACACTACATTATCATTTATCAGTTGTTTAACGCAAATCTAAGCACAAAATTACTTATAATATTATAGAAATTACAATTCCTCAAAATCAATGAGGTTTAGAAAAGATATTTGGCGTTTTATAAGTTATTCAAAGAAAAAACAAACAAAAAACAATAAAACCTAGTTCGAAAACAGTGAAATCAGTCATAAATGAGTTTTTTTTTTCAAAATCATTGAGGTTTAACACACATTATGATGTTTATCGGTTATTTCAACAAGTATCAAACAAAACCACCAAAAAACAATAAAAACCTAGTTCGAAAACAGTGAAATCGGCCATAAATGAGTGAAATTTTTCAAAATCGTTGAGGTTTAACACATATTTTGAAGTTTATCAGTTATTTCAAACAGATACCCAAAAGCAACAAAAACCTAGTTCGAAAATCGTCAAATCCATGAATCTACTTCAAAAACCGCGAAATCAAGACATAAAAGTGAAATAAACTTGAAAATAGATGAATAGAAGTACGTTACCTTCGATTATCACGGTTGATTTTGATTGAAACTCGATTGTTTTGACCAGAGACATTGTCGGAAAAAGAGAGAGAAACAGTCGAGAGAAGAGGAAAGAGCGTGTGACCTATTTAAAAATGATTCTTTCCTTTTATACGGTCAACAACTCAAAAGGTTAAAATGGTCATTTCATTTTTATCAAACGCCAAATTAGAAGGTCGAGATGGTCCAAGGACGTATTGGGAGGTTTTGTAAATATCAGTCTTATTATAGTATGAATAATACTAGGGGCACAAAAAACTCACAAAAACTTGCTCACAAAATCTTAGGTGTAATAATGTTATTGGTGTTTTTAATTAGAGTGTGGCGGGTCCATTATCGATGCAACCAATAAAATATCACCACCTCATATTGTGAGCAAGATTTTGTACACTTATTTTGTGCCCCTAGCATTGCTCTTATAGTATTTATTTGGTAGAGGGACTTATCGGTCAAAATCGCCCAAAAAAAAATGAAAAGAAAAAGAAAAGCGACACCGTGTCCGTGACAATGCTACACTGCTACGAGTAGCTTTCTGTTGAACAAACTATAAAACTGATTCCCTCTCTCGCTACCCTCCTCTTCAACTTCCTGCTTTCCTTACTACACAAACCCTAAATTTCTTCATTTCATTTGCAAATATACAGTTGTATCTGTCCATCTGCTTCATTTGCTGTGCTTTCTAGAAATCATAACAATGGAGACTCCTCGTCAAGAGCAGAAATTCGCCGTTGCTTCCATTTCTGACCTTACGTCCATTCCTCCTCCGGCGACGTCGTCGTCAACATCTCCTTCCGTTTTTGCTCGGTTCAGCTCCGATTCCGGTTTTCCGGAGCTTCAGTTCGCTTCCGAGGAGGACGGAGCAAATGTAGATATCAAATTCGACCTCCGAACTACTCAGGTTATTACTGTTACTGTAACTCGTTCATCGTCTATGATTTAATATTATCGTTTGGTTGCCTGGAAAATTTGTGTTGATTAGTGAACTAATGTGTTTGATTTGAGGTAAAATGCTGCATTAATTGTGGAGTTGAATGCAAATTTGATGTGTTTAGGCTGCTTGTATAATTTGTAAATTATGTTGAAATTAATTATTCTCGTGTATTTGATTGGGAATGAATGCACGAATAAAGCCTTAATGATTGTAGAGTTCTGAGTTTTAGGCTAGGTTTGTTCACAGGATATGATTTATTAGAAACTGTTTTGGTGTTTTTTGTTTGCAGGAGAAATGAAGTTTTAGAAATTAGAATCATCTCTTTAAGGAAAATGCCATACTAAGTTGGCATCTCTAAAACATATTGTACAAATAACTTTTACTCTGTTGACTCGGTTTTATTCTTAGAAATTTATTTTTCGCTCTTTCGATATCTGAAAGTAACTTCGTAGAACACCTTCCATTTGATTTTCATTTCGTCAGTATTATCACATGAAAAAGGCTTTCAGAATTCAATTTTCGTGAAACAAACTGAGCATTATTACTGTGATTTATCTGCTCCTTTATTTCTAATTGATTTGTGTAAACTGAAAACTATGTTTTTGTCCATAATTCTCTCTCTTAATTATATCCTTTCTCCAAACTACTCGAGATTGGATAAGTGATTGTTTCGCATCTGGCCGGTCCAAGGGAATGCATCTACCGACATATTGTTCTAGACTTTTGGTTTCTATCTAGGCGTGCCATTTCCATTACCTTGATACTGCCTCCATTTTATTAGAAAGTATTACTTGAATGGGATGGAGAGTAAATGAAAAACATGCAGAGAGCATTAAGAACACTGTATTGTATTTGCTCTTCGAGATTTTTGTTAATACTAGTTAGGATTGATGTTTTCTAATTAGTTGTTTCATCTACGTCATTGTTCTAAACAACATGTTAGCATATCATTGCCAGTTCTTAGATGCTTGATATTTGATTTTCCACTTAACAGTTCTATTTTCCTTTCGGTGATGTTCTACTTAGAGTATTTGATTTTCCACTTAACAGTTCTATTTTCCTTTCGGTGATGTTCTACTTAGAGTGCTCTTTTGAAAAAGCTTGCCATTCCTATGAAAATGTAGCATTACTTCTCATAGTAATATATGGAGTAAACAAGTTGGATACAACAAAAACTGATAATAGTTAGCATGTTGTTGAATTTGTCTATAAAACTTACTGTATGTCTTTTGAAATAGGACTCATTGAGTAGAACAGGTGACTATCTGTGAGTTTTGTGATTTCAAATGATCTCAAGTTTTCCTCTCGTTTATCTTCCTAATCGAGTTAGCATGTTTTTGAATTTGTCCAGTTCTGAAATTTCTTAATTATTCCACCACACATCTGTCTTAACCTGATAACAGTTCTTCGTTTCATTTATATATTCCGAAGATTAGATTGATGAACATTTTCTTATTAATGGTAGCTACACGGCATCTTCCTGTAAAGGATCTCTGAACACTTGTTGTGTTTCTAGCAAACTTGAAACAGAAAAGAGGTGTAGGGAATAGATTAGAGCAGGGGATCATCTTGAGTAAGAAATTGTTTTATCCTATTGTTTTAGTCTAGAGTTAATCTGATTGCTGTGAGAAGTCACGATATCATACATTCGTTGTGCAATACCCAGAGCTATGTATGGAGTTTTTTTCTTTTGTATTTCTTAAATCATACACTTGCACATATTTTACATTTTATGCTTTTCAGCTTTTCAAGTTAGGTCCTCTTCAATCCCTGTGTGCATCTGAAGGTCCGGAAAGCACTAAAGAGGTACAGAAGCTTGTTGTCAACTGATACATCTATTGTTGATTAATTTAGACTTCCCTCTTAGCGAGTTTACAGTTTCAGCCCTTCTCCGAAAATGGAACATTAAGATTATTATTTTTTTGTTAATCTTATTTATAATTTCTTACAATATTCTTGCAAACGGAAATGGTTCTTGTGATATATTTCTTCCAGTACTATGATCGATCAATATAATCGTGTACCGGTGCTAGTTGCTCAATGCCTACTAATGTTTTTACTTTTGAAAACCAGACAACCTATTCAAAGGGAATCACATTTCAGTTTAGAAAGGAGGAGGAATGTATTTCCTTTGATTATGCATTTGAGCATTGGAAAAAGGAAGCCGTTCAAGGTCTGTAATTTTTTTGTGAAAATATACGAGTAGATGAATATTACATTTAGTATTGCATGTTATATACAGTTCTTTAGCCATGATTGTCACAATCTTCTTTTATTTACTCGTTCATCTGATATGAATGTAAAAGCTGTACAATTAGGTTGGTAACTCAATTTTTCTTTCATCTTTTGGCTTGAAGTTATATGCACAGAGTTTTAGCAGCACTTAGCTTTTTGAACAAAGAGAATCTTCTACTTTTTGTTGCACATGCTTTTAATTGCACGTGCCTAGGTGCTCGCAGTACTGCAGATTATTTTTAATCATCATCTCCTCTACTTGGCATATAGGAGAAGCACATGCAACAATCTAGTTTGGTTATTGTCAGTCCACATGACATGAGTAACTAGTACTGTTCCTCTTTGCAGGATATCATTTTCCAAATGCAACTGAAGTGGCTTCTAAAAGCAAGTTTCATGATAAAATTGAGGCCTCTTCCGCCAAAATGTATTTCCATCACTATGGAAAATTGCTTACTCATCAAAATATGTTGCAGGATTATGAGAGGACAGGTTATTATACCAACGAGCCATTATAGTCTGATTTTGTATACTATCATTTGCATTTATTCACAATTTTCTCGATTAAAAGCTTATATGCCCATCTGTCTATGCAAAACCTATTCACCGTCTTCACTTCTATGATGATTTCATATTGGTTAACACGTGCAAATTGAACATCTATGGGGTCTTACAATCATTAAAATTTATAATGTTGTTGCTTCAGGAGCCTATTATGCTGCTGTCACTGAGAATCACGCAGATTTTGTTGGCCGTGTAGTGGTTGATGTTGGTGCTGGAAGTGGTATACTGTCCTTATTTGCTGCGCAGGTGCCTTCACTATCTATGCAGTACTTTACATGTAACAATTCAGTATTTTATTTTCTTCTTTTTTTCCCCCTTTTTTTCTTTAGTTTTTCAGTTTTTCCTATTGTTATGTGACTTTGCTGATCTTGTAGAGTGACATCTCTCTCTCTCTCTCTCTCTCTCTCTCTCTCTTCACTTCCTTACTTTAAAGGCGGGGGCAAAACATGTTTATGCTGTGGAAGCATCAGAAATGGCAGAACATGCTCAAAAACTTATTGCTGGAAATCCATTGCTGGGACAAAGAATTACGGCGAGTATATTTATTGTATGCAGTTGGATCTAATCAGTAAAAGCCTGAATTTGTAACTCATTCTGTGTGTAATTGTAGGTAATCAAGGGTAAAGTTGAAGATGTTGAGTTACCCGAGAAAGCTGATATTTTGATATCTGAGCCCATGGGTACATTAATTAAATCATAATTGTTGTTCTCATATTAGATGCCTACTTTTTTCATGATGTTAAATACATACTAAAATTACGTAATTTCTATATATTGAACTCGAGAATTGAAGCGAAAGCCCCATAAAGAAGGAATGCATCTACAGTATTCTATTCAGTGTCCTCATGAATATTGCCTATATATAACTTGTTCTCAAACATGCAATCACTTCAAGTAAAATGCATATTTTCATGTGATGTAACTTGCATAAGAGGGTTGAGTTCTTTTCCCTTATTGAAAGTTGATTACATTTGAAATAACAATCTTCATTTAAGACTTGGGTAGATGGTAGTGGAGCTCAGTAATACGAACTGTCACAAGTTTGCATAGATACGTGTGCGTGTGTAGGAATTAAGACCTAGAAGATTCTATTAAATGGCCTTTTGTTGAGTCTTTTCTTATCTTCCATTTCACCATATCTGCCATGAGGACTCCATACTTTTGAATCACTTGCCCTTTTGTTTTGTTGTGTTTTGTTTTCTTCCTTGTCATTGTAATGGTTATTTTCTCTTTAGCATGGTTCTTTCTATCCCGTGTTTTGAGGTGGAGGGGGTTTTTGTCAGTCGATGCATGTATTTTCATTCCTACTCTTACCTTTTGCAGGAACCTTGTTAATCAACGAAAGAATGTTGGAGTCTTATGTGATTGCAAGAGATCGGTTCCTTGTTCCTTATGGAAGCATGTTCCCTACTCTAGGAAGGTAATTGTTACCTAATACTCCCTCCGTCTCAGGTTAGTGTAAACTTATTTCCTTTTTCGTCTGTCTCAGGTTAGTGTGAACTGCCCAAAAAATAGCAAAGAATCTTTACTATTTCACCCACTCATTCTCTCTCTTACTTTACTTTTACACTCACAAAACTAATCAACTTACTATTCCTCCCACTCATTCTCTCTCCTATTTAATTTCTCATACTCACAAACACCTCCTCCTTCCATTATTTATCTCTCTTACTCTTTCTTAATTTGTGTGCCCAACATTTTGGTTCACACTAACTAGAGACGGAGGGAGTATTATCTTAATCTTATTATAGTTGTGGTCCTATCTATTGTATGTAAACCATCTTAATTCTAAAAACTCAAAATTATAAATGAAATTTACTTCTGATTTCAGAGTTAAATCATTGAAGAAGAAGGTTTGTAACAGCTAACTTCAGATTCGGGCTTGACTTTACTCCTAAACTGTGTGCTTGCTTGTTGTTCCTTCATATTATTACATGCATGTGATGCACCTTAGCACCTCCCTTGCCTCTATGCCTCTGCCTCCTTACAATTGTTTTAATCATATAAGCGGTCATTTCATTCGTCTTACTTTTTCTTTTTGTCCCTTAGAGGGATGGGAAGCTGATTTAATCTGATCGTTTGAAGTTCTCTGCTCTTGCAGAATACACGTGGCTCCATTCAGCGATGAATATCTCTTTGTCGAGATGGCAAGTAAGGTATGTGCTCGCTGGTAATTCTTGCTCTCTTTTATCTTTCTCTCATTATGTTTCTCTTCTTCTTCCTTTTTTTTTCTCTCTGTTAGAACTTCTATCTTTCATGCCCACACATCCATCAATGTGATTGTACTCATATGCCTTTATATTCTATTTTTGACAACCAGACGGATTGTCTTTTGTATGGTATATATGTGGTTTAGTGAACCAAACAAAGCAGTTTGAATGTCATTTGAACCTTTAGTGCTTGTTCAGTAAGTTTTGAGATCTCAGATAGTTGGATGTAGTCATGTAGAGGTGTCAGTTTGTTTGGTACAATGATAAGGGTAACTTGACCGGGCTTTTGGTGGTATTGAGGTCATCCCCTGTAGGGGACGAATTCAATCCTGGTCGTAGCCTTTGCACAAAAATAAAATAGGATAAAAATGGCTATGTTGGATACAATCCAATGTAAATAAATAATTGGGGTTGAATCCCGTATTTGTCTGATACCCCCCCATGAACACCCAACACCCACCAATTATCCATCAAAGACTATCAAAATGAATAATGATAATATACGAGATTGATATATACATATATGTTTATGTGTGTGTGTGTGTAGTAAAATTTAATTCGAGTTTTTTCTATTTTCTCTCGCATCAAATTGAACTATAGATATATATGGACAGTTTTCATGCATTACCCTTATCAGTAACTTGTTGGGTTTGTGGTTGGATATCCATACCGTTATTGTGTTAGGTACTTATCGGGTACCCATTTAAAACACATTTACAATATCGGGTACTTGATTGGTTAACCGGATAAGTCATTTTTTAATGGGCAAAACGGATGGCTAACGGAACAGATAAAATTTTGCCACCTCCTAGTTGGATGGAAGGGGAATTCTGTAATAGATTTTGGTTTATATAACCAGTCGAAAAGGTCTTAACTAAAGCAGACTACAGAAAATCTGTATCAGAAGCTTATCCCAATGGCAAGGGTCAATTCACATTGGCCTCAGGTTATGTATGACTTAGAACTTCAGCAGACTTTGATGATTGTCATTATCTTTTAGGTTATGATTGGCACATAGATACCAAGCCACAACGTTGGATTTGGATTTGGATTCATCCTACTCTTCCAATTCCAAATCCTAGGCTTAGAATTTAGGTCGCTAAACATCCTTTGTATAATATCAATTTCTATGACATATCAGCTTGCTGCGCAAATATACATCTAAGTTGTTGTACGTGTTGTACAGGCCCTCTTTTGGCAACAGCAAAACTTTTATGGGATTGATTTAACACCCTTACATGGAACAGCATTTCAGGGATACTTTTCCCAGGTAAGTCCGGCTTGCAATTGTATTATTACGTTTGAATCTTCCAGCAGTCAGGTCTATAGCATATGGTTGTTTGGAAATTAACTATGATGGGAAAGACTAATGTTTGCTTTTGACCCTTAACTTTCTTTCACACATAAGAAGTCTCCTTATTCCTGGAGAATATCTTAGAAGTTCTTGCTCACAGATCTGGTTATTTTCTAGCTTTTCTTTTGTTTTTGCCATAAAATCTGGTCTTTTGGAAGATGTCCGTCTCCGAAGTTTTATATATGTAGAAGCCACCCTGTAATCCTTAACTTGTACAGCTCATGTACAAGGACACTTTTGCATCAAACTATTTCAAGGAGGTAGGGTTAAGAACATCTCTCTTAGGCTCCGTTTGTTTGGAGGAAAACATCTTCCGGAAAACATTTTCCCCATTTTCCGGTGTTTGTTAAACACCGAAAAATGGGGAAAATGTTTTCCAGGGAAATGGTTTTCCTCCATTCCTAAGGAAAACGTTTTCCTTACCTCCACCTAAGGAAAACATTTTCCGGAAAATGCTAACACTTGTTTTAGCTCCAATTTTTGTTTTACAAAAATTATTTTTTAAATATACTCAGTTAATTAAAAAATGTCTAAAAATATTTTATTTTTATGAATATTTTTCAATATGTTAAATTATTAAATTTAGTCCATTATAATTATAAAACTACATTTTCATTACTTTATAATTGAAATTGGATATAATGACTAATTTATTGATTATTTCTTTTTAATATATACTCTAGGTGATCAAAATTAACGTATCTAAAAAAATTTTCCGGAAAGTATTTTCTTAAAATTCACCAAACAGTGGAAATTACATTTTCCGGAAAACATTTTCCAAGAAATCGTTTTCCGGAAAACATTTTCCAAGAAATCGTTTTCCGGAAGATGTTTTCCTCCAAACAAACGGAGCCTTAGGATCATGTTAGCCTTTTCGTTTTTTATTGTATATCCTATGGCCAATGAATTTCCTTCCCTAACCATTTACTTGATCTTATACAGCCAGTGGCTGATGCTTTTGATCCAAAACTTTTGGTGGCCCCTCCTGTATCTCACGTGATAGATTTCACCACTGTAAAGGTATTATTTCTTGTGCTCAGTAACCATAACAGTTTCTCTTGGTATGATCTTGAATGAGAATTGTGAGGCATTTGAAACAAAAAGATAAAATTTCGTGATTCACTGGTATGGAAAAAATATGAATCTTGGAAGAAAGTTGCTGAAATTAGAGGTGTGACTTGTTTTACAGCAGATTTAAGGTACATCCTCGCATATATATATATATATATATATATATATATATATACTCCCTCCGTTTCATTTAAGTTGCAACATTTTGCCGTTTTTGGCATTTCACTTAAGTTGCAACATTACCAAATAAGGAAAGTTTTTATTACTTTTATAATCCTCCACTCATTCTCTCTTCCTCCCAACCACTCATTATTCTCCTTTCTTAATTTCTATGCTTCACAACCCATGTTGCAACTTAAATGAAACGGAGGGAGTATATGTGTATATATATATATATATATATATATATAATTCTGTTATTGCTGTTATTTTCAAGTGTATGTCCATAAGGTTGGGGGTGGTGGTCATGGCATTGGTGGAGGGATGATTTTTTGTGGTTATCCTGAATTTTTATTTATCTGAGAAAATTTTGTCACGGGCAATACAAAAGTAATTGTGCTCTTCATATAAAGTTCTTTTTTCATCATATTTGGTATCAAATTTAGTACCATCAGTTACATAATAAGTCTCCCTTTGACTTGGTGCACGTAATAAGAGAAGTAAATTGATTCCATTATCATCGTTAGTATGTGTTAGAATTTTCAATGTTCCCGATGTGGGGGTGGACCCATTAATTAAATGATTAATCAATTAAGGCTAAAGTGTAATTGTGAAAAGTTGGATCATTGTTTGGAGCGGCCCAAATAGGAGTAACAAAACAGTTACATACAGGTTATCCTTTTATGGCAGCACAGTATTTGTCCTTAGTTTTCTGTTTTCAACACGGTCTCTACTGGTTGTGATTTGCTTTCCTTGTTTAACAGGAGGAAGACTTGTACGAAATCAACATTCCTTTGAAATTTACGTCCTCAGTGGGGACAAGAATACATGGGTTGGCTTGCTGGTTCGATGTTTTGTTTAATGGAAGGTATCAGCTCATTGCTTATCAATATTTTCTGAATCTGCATTTGCCATAATTCATCTATGATGGGTGATACTTGTTGTCCCCAGTGCTAAATTTCTTTTATATGCAGCACTGTACGAAAGTGGCTGACTACTGGTCCTGATTCACCTACAACCCATTGGTACCAAATACGCTGTGTGTTACCTCAACCGATATATGTAATGGACAGACACGAAATAACCGGTCAACTTCATATGATTGCCCACAATGCCCAGAGTTACACAATTCATCTAACAATGTCAGGTTGGTTTCTTCAGTTTTCTTTTTTCTTTCTCTCTCTTTTTTTTTTTTTTAAATAAGAAAATTACTCCTCAAGTTTTTTTATTGATCAGTGGCTAAAGCTATTACAAAGGTGCACTTGAGAGTGCTTTTGGTGGGGATCGAACCCCTGACCTTTCATATAGAAAGGGATACCGGATGCCGCTATTTTTTGTAGGAATCAAACCCACATCCTCAAAGTCCCCTTTTTTTTTTTTTTTAAATGGTGCCTTTACCACCAGTCTGTCAAACCTTTACTTCAATACAAAAAAATGGAGTTAGTTGTACTTCTGTTACTGATAGCTTTATTCAGTAATATAACAAGCTGTTTTTGTATAGCGAAAGTGTTGGGGCCGGATGCAGAGCAAGGAGGAATACAACAAACTTCCTCGTGCATATATAATTTGAAAGAGCCTTATTTTCGCATGTCCCAGCCACAAGCCTATTCAGTGGCCGCCCAATATCAACAACCATATCAGCTATTACAATCACAGGTATAGACTAAATCTGACCTCTAATTCCCTGTGGAGCCTGCTCCCCCTCCCCCTTTGTTTCCGAATGGCTTTAATTGGTGTCGGCTTCTTTCTTTAGTCTTTCTCCAATATGATACGTTTCAATCTAGCTGCCTAATTATATTATAATCAAGAATCTTAGATGACATCCTATGCTAACGTTCTATCGTAGAGAAAATCGATGACATCTCAAAACCGTATGAATATTTGTGTGTTAAATACCCCCATATTAAGCGTATTTGAGCAGGTGAGATTAACATACTTATGTGAACATGTGTGGACAGCGTTGACGAGGTTCACAGACTATACGTTTCTAAGGAATTCATTCCACATGGGATTGGAATCCTCTGTTATCTTGTCACATCCTTTCATTTTCTGACAGAAGTTTAGACATATCTGAAGGTCAGCAAACATAGCCAAATTGCCATGTATATTAGACCAAAGCTGTGTAACTCATTGAATGTTGGTTGACAACTTTGCCTGATATCTCGTTATCCAATCCATAATTGCATACTGAGGTTGGCGTACTTTACTTGTGGGCACAAATAGCAAAATAAACCATGTATATTGGACCAAAGCTGTGTAATCATCGAATGTTGGTTAGCCACTTCGCCTGAAATTTTCTTATCCAATCTATAAGTGCATACTGAGGTTGCCGTGATTCATCTCTGTTAATTTGCTGGTTAGTCTATGCCGCTGTTGGTTAAGTTTCATGATTTTGCTTTTGAGGTGTCTGTATCTTCCTATGATATACACACACAACTACACAAATATAGTGATCAGTTAAAAAAAAGAATGTAAAAACGTTTTACAGCTTTTGGGAAATTCCAGTTTTCTAGTGTGGTATTGGGTCTAAGCTACAGCACATCACACGTGCATGGAAAATACACAAAAATATCGTCTCTTGGTTACAAACCCAAAGCATTAAAGTGCCTTCCACTCTTCCAGCCTCCCCAAGTTAAGATCTTCAGTCGCTAGATTTCGCTTCGCTGATATCAAAGTCCATAAAAAATTCCATCTTTTAGGGTCGGTGTTCAGTGACAGGGAAAAATTAGCAATAGTTTCTGACAGTTTTGTGTTTTAGTCTCTTGACACTGACATTGATGACATGATTAGCTCAATGGAGGCTACTTTATACACAGAGTAATCCTACCGAAAAGGATGTACAACATATGTCCTATCTATCTTTTTAATTTCTCCTAAAAAGATACTCTTAGTTCAAAACTTAAGCTATGAATCTCCAAATTACAATTTTATTTCTTTTGTTTCAATTGCATGATCTCTATCTTACATGTCACACAACTTCTATGCAACTTAAAGGAAATTTATTGAAATAAAGGTGTGTTTTTAAGTACTAGTTTGCCTTTTCAAGTTAGACTATATTTTGGAATGGATTGAGTAACCAAGTACTCAAGGATGTAACTTGTTTTTAGTACCTCATAAAGTAGACTAAAATCATGATTTTTCATAAGTGGGGATCTTTTTCTGGAAAGGATGTAAAACCAAAACTTTGTGTTTTCTTAGAAATATATAACCTTGTTTTGCAAAACCAAATGTTTGGAAAGAGTGAAAATCTGGGAAGAAACGTGTTTTACGCTAAGTTAGCGTAAAACACCTTTTTAAAAATGGCGCGGTGGCATTTTTGTAATAAACATGAAGTTGTTCGTAAGTGTCAGTGTTAGTGTTAGAAATTGTCAGCCATTGTACACTGGCACTTATTAACACAACCACTAGCACTTTTGATAAGTGCCAGTGGCAATGTTGATAAGTGCCAGTGTAATGACTAGCAATTTTTAACACTACCACGGGTACTTAAGAAAAGAGCCTGTTTCATGTTTATAAACGTCAGTTTTGAATCACAGGCTTTTTGTAATATTAACACTGGGAATTTACGATTCTTTCCAGTATTTACGAAAATGCCACCGCTTGTTTTTAAGAATAAGCGCCAGCGTCTTTGAAAAACACGTTTTTTCTTTCCCTAAGGTAAAACACGGTTTTCACAAGACCTACTATTGGAAAGAGGATTACATGATTATATACGAATTTATGCCACTAAATTGTGTGAAATGTAGAGATTTTCAGATGTCCCTTAAAATGAAATTTAGACATTCATTTAAGGACATGGAGTATAATTCTTTATTCAATGGGACCCACATATCATACTCACAACAACTATCCACTATTATTCTTTACCCCACTCTCTCTCCTACCTCACTTTTCATACTCACTATTTACTCCTTAATTCACGTGTACACTCAAAAGTGTGCACATTGTTATGGGATGGAGGGAGTAGAAAATAACCTTTGTTCAGTTTTTTGTTGAAACCCCTCCGTTCTCCCCTCCCCCCCCCCCCACAAAGATAAAATAAAATAATAATAATAAAAAATCCATTCAAACGTCCCAGTGGTTGCATAGTAATAATGTTTGTGCAAATATATGAAGGTACAAACGAGTAGAGCTTCAAAGAATTCCTCCAAAATATATTCAAAAAGTATTCAAGATAAGTATGATGGCTTGGATGATAATGAGCAAAGGGAGATCTTCCTTGATATTGCATTTGTGATTTCAGTTCAGAAAATGAAATCAGAATTCTGATGGAAAGATATTTACTCACCGGTCAGTAAGTAGGAACAATCTGAGGATGCATGATTTGCTCCGGGATATGGGAAAGGATTTTTTTTTGCGAACAATTGCCTAGGGAGCACGTTAAGTGCAGCCGTTTCTGGAGTCACCAAGATATAACTGACGTACTTATGGAAAACAAGGTGAGAAGGAAATACTAATCCTTAACTACTACTCCCTCCGTCACTAAATGAATGTCCATTTTCAATTTTTTTTTGTCTCAAAATCAACGTCCCTTTTGTAAAAAACTTTTTCCCAAAATATTTTTATTCAAAAAAGTAAATATTTTTAGAATATCCACTAAATGAATTTTGGACATTAATTTAGGGATGGAGGTAGTACTGGAATTCTCTCCCTACTCAACCAGCAAATATAAACCTATTTCTCACTTCCTCTCCTTCAAACCTTATGCCTGTATGTTTGAAATCTTTATATATAACATGTGTGTGCGCGCACGCGCGCGCGTGTGTGTGTGTGTGGTGCGCGCACGCGGGTGTGTGTGTGTGTGTGTGTGTGTGTGTGTGTGTGTGTGTTAGCTCTTTATCAGGGAACAAAAGCAATTGAAGGTGTTGTTTTAATCGCCCCAACAGAAAGAAAAATCCACTTGAATACTGGTGTATTTTGCGACATTGATTAAGTTAAGGTTACTGTATTTGGATAATATCAGTCTCGGTAGAAGCTTTAATCATGTATCTGAAGATAGTAGATGGATCAATTGGCAAGACTGCCGTTTGAAGCATCTACCTTCCAGTTTGCAAATGGAACATCTTGTCACCCTAGACATGCAGCGCAGTAAGATGAGCACAGTTTGGCAGGGAAACCAGGTATTTTTTTTATACCAATATTCTACCCCGCTCTAACTCAGATGCTTTTACAGTAAATAATGTCGACACTCACATGCACAGGTAAACATAATAAGACTAGTTACCAATCCACTTTCCTGGAAGAACAGACTCTGTCAAAGAAACCGGGTAAGATGTTCAATTCTGAAATATTTTGTGCACTGCCTAATTATTTTTCCCTCTCATTTTATCGTAAATTATTGAAACCCAGACTGTAGCTTATCATGCAAAATTAAGGACACGTTTGTCTTATATTTGTAAAGAGTCGACCTTCGTGCTCAGGTTGATGAAATAAAAGACACTTCATCTAAGAGGTTCACATCGGATTTATTTGATGTAGAGTGGCAGATTATATATATGTTACACCTTTGCTATATTGTTACCAGGGTGAACAATGAATATTTTTAAGTTGACTTGGGCTGTTCTTTTCATGTTCACTTAAATCTCTCGCTTTCGTCAGGGACTTTTTTTTCTGTGTGTGTGTGTAAGAGCGACCGCAAAGTGAGGTGTGCTTAGTAAAAGAGCAAATTTGGCATTCATTTGGGGACGGAGGGAATATATGATAGAACTTCATAGGATTTTCCCCCATTACCCAGAGTCACACAAATCATCTGACGATGTCAGGTTGGTTTCTAGAGTTAATGGTACTTCTGTTTCTGATAGCTTTCTTATGCAATACGTTTGTCTGTTTAGCGAGAATGTGGGGTCCGGGTGTTGAACAAGGAACAATACTACAAACTCCTCATGCAAATATGATTTGACAGAGCCTTAATATCACATGTCTCAGCCACAAGCCTATCAGCAACCACATCAGTTGTTACAATCACATGTATAGACTAAACCTGGCCGCTAACGTGTCGCCTTTTTTAGCCTCTTCACCAATATGAGAAGTTTTAAGCTAGTTTCTTTTTCTTTAATCTAATTAAGAATCTTAGACGACATTTTAAAGTTCTATCTTAGAAGAAAATGGATGACATCCCAAAATCCTATGAAGTATAGTGTAAAATAGCCAAAATCTTACTTGTCAATTTGGGTCGGATGAAGTATATAATTATAAAAAGAAACCAACACTTAGCTAACTTAGGTGGCATTTGAATTTTTAATGGTAAGCCTTGAAATCTGATTTCACATCTGAATTTGACTGAATTCATAAGAGGCAGTATCTTAAAACTTATTTCTAAATTACTCAAGGTGTTTGATTATTTATCTAAATTTAAATCTGAAATTAGAATTACGACATTGAATTGAGTAGAGAGAGGATGAACGGTTGTTGATCTAGTGTTTCATGCTTGGGTTGGGTATTTTTTGGAATTACGAGTTTATGGAAGAGATATATATATGAAAAAATCATTTAAGAGGCAAATAAGTGATAGTTTTACATCTGAAAATTAAGTGGAAAATAAGAGGCATTCGGATCTTAAAGATGAACTAAACATGTAATCTCAACTTTGACTTCAAATTCAATGTGAGTGAAGTACATGAGACTGGTGAGGACTCATTTCTAAAACTTAATCCAGTAAGTCCATTATTTTTCTTGTTTCTCAGAATTTGATCTTTCTTGAACGTGTCATACAGATTAGCTTTGGTTCAATTTAATTTAAATATATACAAGTGAAAATAAATATCAGGAAGGTTGAGTTTTCAAATAAGACTATTTTCTTTGGGACGGACGGGACTAGTACATTGTAGTCATTATATGTAATATCTCTGATTGCTAATTGAAGTATTGGAATACTGCTTTACTCAGTTTATTGCAACAATGAAGCATTTGATAGTGGTAAAGTTGATTCAAGAATTCTGAAGTTTGAAAATCCTAAATACTGGTCAGACGTGTGGGATTCTTGCAACGGATTGGTCTTGGCTTCTGATTTGTATGGTAGGCTGTGTTTGCTTAATCCAACAACTCTCGAGTCTTTAGTCTTACCCGCCTTGCCTTTTGACCAAGATCCTGTTTGTGGTCAAACAATGTATGTGCTTGGTTACTCTGTTAAAATTTCTTGCCACAGTTATGCTGGTGACGATGCTCAATGTAGATATACAGCTCTTTGTATCTATACGCTGAAAGATGGTACTTGGCGGAGGCTTGAGAATGCCAGCAATGCATATTCTATGTGTTCTCTCGGTCCAAGATGTAGGTGTCGGACATCTTCATTGGTTATGCACCAGGGTTTCAGACTCTTCAGCTGTGATTGGTTCATTTAATGTAGAAGATGAGATTTTTAGTGATTTTTCATTGCCTTTTCTGCTCAAAGAGAGGATATGGTTTGGTAATCTAATGGTTTCTGAAGGATGTCTTTGCATTCTTGTTTCGTACCCTTTGAGTTCTTGGCCAGAAGAGAAGATGTTTGGGTGACGAACGAATATGCAGTGAAAGAATCTTGGACCAAAAGTAGTAGCCAAATTTGTTACTCGAGGTAGGGTACGCAAAGTACTTCAATCCAAAGAAGTTTCTGGAATTCTAGGTCCGTTTGAAGCTAAGCAATTTTTTATGAAAAGCCTTTTCTCAATAAAACGCGCAACATGAAGATGTGCTCGGAGTATGATCACCAATCAACTTTACAGGTATTACAAATAATTAAGCATTTATGTTTCACTTATGCGCGACTTTCATTATTATTATTATTATTATTATTATTATTATTATTGTTATTAAAACAGTGATCATGATTTATAATGGATGAGTATGCTGATTATTTAGTGTGAGAGATTATAACCTTTTGATATAATCAAAATGATACCTTTTTTATTGGTCGTTTATTAAATTACATGATTTGTTATTGATTAATAGTATTCTTGATGGTGATTGGTGCATCAATTACAAATTTTCGAATTAATCAAAATGAGACCCTTTTTTTTTTTTTTTTTTTTGGACAGATTGTTTATTACTAGTATTATATTATGATACATAGAAATGCCCATTAGTACTCTCGCGATCCCAATAGAAGAATGTGTATTCATTTTTGGGTCGGTACTTTGAAACGCAACATTTGCCTTTTAGGCAACTTTTTAGCAACAAAATACTAAGCTGATTTTGTTTTCTCGACTTTGATACTACTACCTCTGTCCCTAAATGAGTGTCCAAATTTCATTTTAAGGGATGTCTAAAAATCTCAACTTTCGGTACAATTTAGAGGCTAAGATTCATATATAATCTTGTAATCTCATTTCCAAACATTTAGTTTTGCACGTACAAAGAGACCAGTGAAAAAATTTTCGAAAAAAAACATTTAGGAACAAAGTTATTTTCGAAAAAGACACTCATTTTGGGACAAAGATTTCTTGAAAATGGACACTCATTTAGGGACAGAGGGAGTACTATTTATCACCCTCTACATCTCAAATAGTGTCCATTATCAAGAAAAAATGTCGCAATTGGGGTTTTAATCTTCGAGTCAAATTACTAGATTTGCCTTGTCCTAGTGTCGTGTCCTCATTTGCATTTGTTATGAATCAATGTGACCGTTACAAGTATTTATGTATTTGCACTGCTCACTCCATTTCTATATAGTGTCCGTTTACTTGGAAGGGTGGAGTTAAGTACCTATTTCATCCTTGAACTATTTAAGTTTTTACTTTAACGTCACTAAACAATTTTTTTTTACCATTTATCCTTGATCTTTATATCTTTCATTGATTATGTGATCCTTCTGTTAATGTTCCAAAGTCCGTTAAACCGCTGATGTGGCATGCTGGTGGGGCATTGCTTGCTTATGTGGAACCGTGTATATGAAAATTTTGTTATTCCAGAAGTCAAGGGGATGAAAGTGAAAAATATTAAATTTGATAACCTAAATATATTTTATATAAATAAGGAGGGTTTTAAATGTATATTGTTATAATAACAAAGCCTTAGTTATTCTCCTCCTTCCCCAACAACGCTAACAGCCATACGGCCGCATCCCCTCCACCTCCGGTGACGTCATCCCCTCCACCTCTGGTGGCGTCACCCCCTACTACCGCCCCTACACCTTTCAAGTCCGACTTTCTTCTTCTTTTCATGAACCCTAATCAATTTTCTCTTAAACCCCCAAATCCCTCTCTGATTCATAACCCACCTCCAAATCTTCTCCAATTCGTAACCCCCCAAATCCCCACTGAAAACCATCACAACCACTCTACCATACTTAATTCGTAACCCACCTCCATCTCCATTATCCCAAATTCGAATCATCCCTAAATTGTGTGCCGACAACGCCGTTGAATTGTAGGTTTCTTGTTACTAGATTAGTACTCCATCCTACTATCAAGCTCCATTACTAGATTTTGCAACGACCGATTGAACTGGTTTTGATAATGATGGCTAAGTTGAAGATGACGGTAATCGACGGAGAAGACGACGGGGGACATTATCTAAGCCAGAGTCACGAAAGGTCTTGGTGGACGGCGTATGGGTTGGCGGTGTGTGGCTGGTTATGCGTAGGAATTGGGGATCGACGGCTTGGGTCGAAGGGGAGGAAACTCGAGTGACAGAGGAGTTCCCTGCGTTTGACTCAGCTATGGTAATGGGGTTGGTTGCAGATATGATAATTAGGTGGGCTATAGGGTAGGGTTTTTCATTTGTGGATCACTCTAGTTTAATATCATGTACAATTTAAACCCCTCATACTTCCACATCAGTGTTTTAAGTGATTAATCATCTCCACATATGAAAACACATGATGTCATCATTCCACATCAGCAAAGTTAACGGAAAAATAAACGCCAGTTTAACAGAAGGATCACATAATCAATGAAAGATAAAGGTCAAGGATGAAATCGTAAAAAAAAAATGTTTAGTGATGTAAAAGTAAAAAATTCAATAGTTCAAAGATGAAATAGGTACTTAACTCTGGAAGGATGTATTGAAAAAAAAAATGCGACTTTTAAGCAATTTTAGCCGTAGATATACTTTTCCTCATGATTCACCTCATACAATTTAGCGTATTCCAAGTATGGAATATGATATTTGTTAAACTTCAGTTACTTTCTTAAAAAAATGAAACTCATTTGTGTTAGAACATAGCTTGCATTACAAGTCACTTAGTAATTCCATACATAAAATCATACATATAATGTTATTATAAAGTGTAGTTAATAATAAAATGTGTAGAATTCTTGGATGTATGATTATCTAATTGTGATGGGCAAAAGGGTAATATAACATCATTAAGCTTGAAAGGGTGTGGTCCCTAAATGAAGTGTCTCCATGTTTACTATTTAAAGACCCTTCTATCAAGCCTTAAACATACTTGATTCTTACTTTCTCTCATCTAAATTCACTTCATATTGATAGAAGACTATTGAGAGATTAAGAGACACTCATCATTTAGAAGATCCATTCTCCCTACATCTTCTTCTTCTTCATTTCTCCCTACAACATCTATAATGGATTCAACAGGTAATACTTCGCTTCCGCCTTCATCTCTTCCTCAATCTCTTTTCAGAAATGAGTTTGGCATTCAGGGTTAAGATTGTTCCAACAATTGGTATCAGAGCCCGCTCGTTTCTGTTTTGAGTTTGAGTTCTTTTTGGAAAGCCTTAAAACGCTTTAAATTTTGATTCATTTTTCTTGTTGAATCATCAAGTTTAGATGTTATTTAGAAGTACTAATTTGTTCATATAGTGCTGATATTCATCATATAAAGTTTTAATGAAATGGTTTGAAAAGGTTTTGTTAAATGGACACAATGGTTCAAGTTTGACTATCCCTTCATAACATGATTATGTGTAATGCTTAATCGTGTGGATCTACTCACTTGATTCCATTGTTTTAAAACAAGATTATCCCTAAATAACATGATTTTATGTTATATAGAACATACCATGTAGATCTACTTGTTATTCATGTCATGAGAAAGTTTTTAACAAAAATTCAGAAAAGTGCAGAAATCGACTTGCTCGGCCGAGCACATGAAATGGCGCCAAAATAGAAGGCAAAAGTTTCTGATTAATGGTGCTCAGGCGTGTCCTTTCCTATGCTCGCCGAGCAGCTCGGTCGTGCGTTTTGTTTAGCGCGGCCGTGCACTATATGTCGAAAAACAAAGTTTCTGTGAACAGTGTTTGCTCGGCCGTGCACTTCTCTATGCTCGGCCGAGCAGACACTATTCACAGGTTTTGGAATTTTTATGTTTCTGCACTACTTTGTTTTCCCTTTTGAACAAAACATATATTTTTTCAAACCTTAAAGCCTTGATTAATTATATGCTTAAATAATTTTATTCATTGTTTAAATAATATTATCGCCTAAGTGATTAACGTTATTTAAATCCAAAATTATTAAAGTGTTGAATGTTTAAGTTGATATGTGAATGACATGAATTTTCCAAAGAAGATCTTGACATTTGACTAAACTTGGGCATTCATGTGGTAACAAATGAAATGAACATTAAGCCGGTTTTGTTAAATGCTTATGTCGGCCCAAAGGAAGATTAAGCATTTAATTAAAACATTGTTCAAATTGCTTGTTACCTAAGGCTATCATTTATGAGTCAACTCGCAATTCAAAGATTAGTTTTGATGTCTTGTTGATTTCCTTGTTGATGGTTTTCGTTGATATAATTAATCATTTATTCATTATGTAGTTTCTTATTTATGTTTTGTTTTTTCATTCTTTTGTTCTTAAAAAAAAAAAAAAAAAAAACCAACAGATTTACTTATTGTTTCATCCGTTATTACTGCTATGAGTACCGTACCGATGCTAAATGGGATTAATTTTAAAACTTGGAAAACAAATAATTATGATCTTGGGCTATATGGACCTAGAACTCTCATTAAGAGATCCGTTTCTCTTCTTATTGCTTAAGTGTTGAGAAGTGAAAATAATCTAACCGCGTGAGCCTAATGATAATAAAGAATGTTGTCTCGGAGACCTTTTGGACAGTGTCTCCGAGGATGTTGATGTTGAAACGTTCCTTGATACCCTTGAGGAAGCTTGTTTCCTTAAGGTATAAGGGTACCGGGAATTTAAGGGAGTACATTTAGAAATAGTTCACCTATCGACAAAACTAAAAGCACTTAAGTCTGAGATATCGAAAGATATTCTTATGCATTTAGTTTTGATCTTTCTTCCTTCTCAGTTTGGTCACTTTGAGGTGACCTATAATTGTCAAAAGATAAGTGAAATATTAATGAATTACTTTCACTTATGACACAAGAGGAAGATAGGCTAAAGCGATTTAGAACTAAATGTGCTCATTTAGCATCTACCTTTTCTCATGGGAAAAGAGAAAAGGGAAAGAAACTGTGGTTGCAAGTAATGAGATGTCTAAGGGATCATCTAATGATCATAAAGAAATGCTTCTTTTGCAAGGACCTCACTAACATGAAGTTCGATTACCCTAAGTATCACGCTTGGCGTGAAAGGTATATCATTTGGTCTAGTTTGTATTGTATTGAGGCTAATTTGGTTTCAATTCCTACATATACACGGTGATTGGATTTTGGTGCAACCAATCACATAAAGGATGTTTAAGTAGGATTGCCTAAATTACCGAACACCTAGTAAAGATGAAGAAATTCATCTATATGGAAACTAGGAATCTGGTTGAAGTTATAGGCATAATGATCCTTTAGGTTATTGTTAAAGTACTAAGTATTATTTGTATTAAAAATACATTCATTGTACCATCATTTGAACGGAATTATGATATCTATCACAATATTAGACAAGGAAGGTTACCCTTGTTCTTTTGATAATAATATATGTGATCTTTATTTTAAATTCTAAGGTTATTGGTACTAGTACTTTGTCAAGTAATATTTATTTACTTGACATTATTCAAACAATAATTGAGTCCCATAATAATGAAACCAAAAGTAAAAGCGAAAGTTATCAAGTGAAATTTTATTCATTATGACATAGGCGTTTTGGTCATATCTCCGAGAAGAGAATTGATAAGCTTGTGTCTAAAGGAATCTTGACCATACTTGATATTCTGGAAGAGACTTTTGCATTAATGCCTTAAAGGAAATTTACAAACATTAAAAGAAAAGTATCTTCGAGAGCATCAAGTGTCTTAGAACTAATACATTCAAATATTTGTGGACCATTCATTACTCCTTCATGGAAAGGTCAACAATACGTATTTACGTTCATAGACGACCACTCTTAATATGAATACATTTATTTACTGCATGAAAAGTCTCAAGTTTGGACATTTTCAAGTCTTATAAGGTCAAAGTTTGAAATCAACTTTGAAAGACTATTAAGAACGTTAAGTCCAAATCACATGGTGTATACTATGGTTGGAATGACGGTCCGAAGGAACAATGTCCGGGTCCTTTTGCTCGCTATTTGAGGAGTGTGGGATTGTCTCTCTCTACATTAAGCCGGGTACGCCTAACATAAATAAGTATAACATAGACATAATAGAATCCTTAAGGATATGGTAATAAGTATGTTCCTTGTACTTCTTTTACCTCACTCATTATGGGCGATACATTAAATACCGCAACCTATATTCTCACTAAAGCTCCCTCTAAAGCTACTAATAAAAGCCTTTTTGAATTATGGACAATTAAGAAACCATCCTTAAATCATCTTTGTGTATAGGGTTGTCTAGTAGAAGCTAGGCCTTATAGGCCTAATAAAGGCAAACTGGATGCTAAGACTATTAGTAGCTATTTTGTGGGGTATGCCAAAGAGATCTAGGGGATATAAATTTTACAACCCGAAAACTAGAACCTTTTGAAACGAGAAATGCTAGGTTCTTTGAGGATGTTGAATTTAGAGGAGAAATTTGGAATAGTTTTGAATTTGAAAAGGAATAGGCATCCATTTTATACCTCTTCCCTTAGTTCCAATTGGAAATCAAGTACTTGTACCTGAAATTCAAGAGGAACATACAATTCAAAATAATGATTCCCCAAAAATATTGAACAACATGGAAATGTTGGTCATAAAAGGAAATTCAACAATCTCAAAATAAGGAAGAACCTGTGCCCTTAAGGAGATCCAATAGAGTAAGAAGAAGTGTTATTCCGGATAATTATAAAATGTATCTTGCCTAGAATGAAGGACGCTTAGGTTTAGTGGGAGATGAGCTTCTCACCTTCCATGAAACCATTAATAGTCCTAATTCTCATAAAGTGAATTAATGTCATAAATGAAGAGTTAAAATCTATAAAGATAACAACGTTTGGGATCTTGTCCTATTACCTAAAGATGTGAAACCTATTATGGGTCTTTAAAGACCAAAAAGAATTCACAAGGTAATATGGAAAGATATTAAGCCGTTTAGTTGCTAAAGATTTTACTCAAAAGGAAGACATTGATTATAAAGAAAACACCTTTTCCGGTATCTTCTAAAAACTATTTTAGGATCATTATGGCATATATGGCATATTATGATCTTGAGTTTTCATCAAATGGATATAAAGACAAGCTTTCTCAATGGAGACATTGAGGAAACTATTTATATAAAGAAGCCAGAAATGGTGACTGATTTATTAAATAAATCCATTTATAGGCTTAATATAACTTCTCGTTAATGGTACTTAATTAAGTTATTCTTTCATTTGGTTTTGAAACGAATCTTGATTAAGATTGTGTATACCATAAGTTCAGTGGGAGTAAATTTATAATTTTGGTCTTATATGTGGATGATATTTTGCTTGCTAGTAATAATTTTGAACCTTCTTAAGGAAACTAAGAAATTTCTTGTTTGAAATGAAATATCTTGGTGAGGCATTTTTGTATTAAGAATCCAAATTCACCGTGATCACTCACGAGGTGTTTTAGGATTATCACAAAAAGGCCTATATGGAAAAGGTATTACAAAAGGTTAAGCATGCAAAACTGTAAACCAATTGACACCCCTAATTTTAAAAGGAGACAAGTTTAAAAGTCTCAAACAGTGTCCTAAAAGTAATTTTGAATCCAATTATATTGAAAATATCCATTATACATCAGCAGTAAAGAAGCTTAATGTATGCGTAAGTCTTATATTTATTGTTAGGAAGCTTGGTCAATACCAAAGCAATCCGGAAGAGAACATTAGGTAGCAGCCAAAAGAATGATAAAAATATTTGCAAAACACTAAAGAACTACTTGCCTATATTTGAAGTCGGATCATCTTGAGATCATTAGGTATTCCGACATTAGTTAAATTATATGGCTGCATAAGTTATTATGGGACTGCCAATTGTCAACAAGTGTCGAAAGACCGCTTAATTTTATTGTGACAATCAGGCGGCAGTCTTACAACAACAAGAGTTCATCAAAGTCTGAAGGATATAGACATTAAAGTTTCTTGTTGTAAAGGAAAATGAACAAAGAAATACAACTTATAGAAACAAACTCCATTTTAGAGGATCCATTTATGAAAGCGTTATTTTTAGTGTTTCACATGGGTGTAACGATCTTGATAACATTTGGTATAGTGGGAGTTTGTGTTGTTCTTTCATTAATTGTTCTCTTATTTAAAGTTTTTTGATCTCATTTGGTTAAGTTGGACTAGTTGGAAAAATATGTTGATATTCATTATGATTCCATGCTACACATCTACACTTTTGATCTATGTCATTTAGTTGGATTTGTATACGTGATTACTGTGGGTTTAGTTGCGAATCAATTACAACGACTGCTCCTTTAGTCCTTATACTTGAATGACTAATGGACGAGATTGTTATAGATGATAATAAAGTGCGCACATAAGGGTTGTCATTTGTGTTATATTTATGGTTTTAAAGGAAAGACTTGTTTTGCAACCCAAGTGGGAGATTGTTAGAACATGGCTTGCATTACAAGTCACTTAGTAATTCCATACATAAAATCATTAAGCTTGAAAGGGTGTGGTCCCTAAATGAAGTGTCACCATGTTTACTATTTAAAGGTCCTTCCATCAAGCCTTAAACATACTTGATTCTTACTTTCTCTCATCTAAATTCACTTCATATTGATAGAAGACTATTGAGAGATTAAGAGGCACTCATCATTTAGAAGATCTATTCTCCCTACATCTTCTTCTTCTTCATTTCTCCCTACAACATCTATAATGGATTCAACATGCAATACTTCGCTTCCGCCTTCATCTCTTCCTCAATCTCTTTTCAGAAATGAGTTTGGCATTCAGGGTTAAGATTGTTCCAACAATTTGGGCTTGAGCTATGCCCTTGTCTATCAACAGTTTGCCCGTCCCGTCCTCTTCCTCTTTTTTTTTTTTTTTTTTTTTTTTGGTGGGGGATGGGGAGGGGGGCTAAATCTGGCTAGTATCTGAAGGCTAAGTTATGGTGCCATCCTCCTTGTCATCTCTTTGTACGAAGGTGCATGTACTTCATCCGTCACATAATAAATGTAGCGTTTGAATTGTCAACGTTTTCTAAGGAATGTGCTTTACTTGTTTGCACATTCCTTATACAACGCTAAAATTGCACTACGCGCTAAAATTGCACTACGCACTTTTCTTATTTAGAAATGCCACATTATTTTGGGGATATATCAAAAAGGAACGTGTGGCATTTATGATGGGACGGAGTGAGTAGTAAGTTATGGAGTCGTTCTTGTTTGCGTAGTACTTGTATTCCCATTTCTATTCTTTCCCATTTCTATTCTTTCCCATTTCTTTCGTCGTGAAGCAAATAAATGGCTAGTCATGTAGTGTATACACATATTCGCTCTAGATCCTCATCTCATTCTTTGAGCAATTGTTTTCTTTCTGTTGTTGCAGGTCGTCAACTGAAGAATTTCTTATGGTTTGAGAAGCGAAAATGAAGTTCTATGGACATTGAAATAGCATAATACTCCCGCTATCCCGGAAACATTGTCCCATTTTGACCTTTTATGCTCAACATGAATGAACTTTGACCATACACGTGTGTTAGTTTTATGATTACAATGAAATTCTAGACACTGTTATTGATAAATCACTAATGATTTATCAATTGCGATTTTTAACATTTCAATAGAATGGTTAGATCGACACCAATGTTTGGTCTAAGTTCATTTATATTGACCATTAGAAAACAAAATGGGACTAACTTTTCGAAAACAGAGGGAGTATAATTTAACATTTTTTTTCTTAATTAACAGTACTGGTGTATACGTACATATAGTCTTTTCTCGTATTTGTGAGAACTTTTGATTTTGACAATGTTAGCAAGAGTTTCTTCTCGTATGCAAAATTTTGTCAATTTTAATCATGGAGATGTGCAATTTGCATGCAGGCTAGGATCTAATTTTTAAATCAGTTTAACAACGCATGGATAATAATTCATTATTATGAAATTGTAGTTATAATGATTTTTTTATAAGTTGTGATGACGCCCTAGATTTTGGGGTCATGGAGATCAGATCTCCGATTTGCTGCCTCCTGCTCCTAGCTAGGGATGGCAATTTTACCGAATCCGATCCGTATCCGAGACAATCCGACCGGGGATGGGTGGGTTTGGTAATACATTTTTAAAATCCGGCGGGTTCGGATACGGGTTCGGTATCTGTCCGAGATCCGCCCGTATCCGACCCGTATACAATCCGGGGTGGCTATTTACTATTTTACCCTTATGTCAAATTATAATTACAACCCAACCTTGTTTATATATTGTGTTTGTGTGTGTGTGAGTGTGAGGCGCAGTAGGGTTTCCGCCGTCAAGAGAGAGAGAGAGAGAGAGGTCGACATAGAGAGAAGCCGACGCCGACGAGCGACCGTGTCACCGACTTTATCGACGACGACGACGCGATGATCCGGCCACCACCATTTCAAAATCACAAAAGCCCCAAAAGAAATCAACATCAACGTCCATCGAATCGAACGAAGAACTCGTCGATTATTACAACAAAATCAAATTCAAATGGGTTTGGGTTCAGAAGAAGGTAAGTAAACCAATTTCTCTTTTGCTTTCCCAAAATTGATTTCCATTTTTCTGTTACTATCAATTGAAAATTATCTGTTTTTTTCTTCGTTGGATTTTGAAGTTTAAACTTCGTTATGTTGATTGACACCCGGAAATGCTAATTGATTTGAAATAATTGCATTTATTTTGTTATGTTATGATTGATGATCCAGATTTGTTTTTTTTTTTTTTTTTTTTTTGAAATTCGAATTTGTTATTCCAAAAATAAAAATTGGCGGATCTTCGGGCGGATACGGATTCGCCCCTATCCGGATACGGACGGATACGGATACGGTCTAGGTAGCCTCGGGTCGGATACGGGTTTTGCAATATCCGGACCGTATCCGACCCGTTGCTATCCCTACTCCTAGCTGAGAAGATCTGCAAGATGAGCACACCGTTAGGACCAGAGCCGGGTTTGAACCCGACTTAGGCCCTCGGGTGTGACAGTAAGACTCCGAGGGAACTAAGAACAAGGCCTTGAATGCCTTGGGTGTGTGAATGTGTAAGAGAGAGGGAGAGGAGAGCACTCTAGAGAGTGTCAAGAGAGAGAGTAGAGAATGAAAATCATACCCATCACCTTGTATGAGGAGGGGCATATATATGAGGGATAAGGGGTAGTCCCGTCCTTTCAGTGGGTCCTTCTCTTTATACATGGTAGAAGTAGAGAGACCGTATGAGAGGGGTATAAGGACCGTACGAGAGTATACCCAAAAAGTCAGGGTTCATCAGTAGCCCCCTATTCCGAGCGCTTGATTATTTATGGCCAGGGCGAGGAATATACTCTTGGTCGAGATTGACCTGCGTACATATATATGGTCGGAAGCTAGAAGCTGAAGCCTGGAGTCTGGAGACCGGCGAGAAGATGTGGCTCCCATAAGAGTAAAATCAAAATCAAAATTAGAACTGCGAGCTCAGACACCCCGGATAGCGGACTGCGGCTAGTCGACTCGAAGATTCCCGAGGAGAAATAAAGCCTGCGTATAGTCTCCATAAGAGAAAGCGAGAGCTCAGGCTACGAGCTTTGCAAGACGAGGCAGTCGCTATGACATATAAATAAGATCTCGGGCCATGAACTTGGTCACATCGGGCAACGGAGATCCCGAAGAGAGTGAAGATACACATCGAAGATTCCCGAGAATAGCTAAATCAGGCATGTAGCCTTTAAATAATTATCAGCGAGCCAGGGACTCCTGGATATATATGAGAGTACACCATAAGAGAATCTGAGGTCCGGCAATGAATCTGAATATATAACTCGAAGATTCTCGAGGATAAACAAACCGGGCACATAACTAGTGGATGAATAATCCAATGTCGAGAATGTGACCGTGATAATAGAGGAATAGGAGCTCGGGTTGCGAACTCGATCTATATATGAATAAACACCATAATATAGATTGACATCCCAGAGGGAGTCTGAATATATATCTCCGAGATGCCAAGGATGATGACAGCGGGCACATAGCCTATAAATGGTATTCAATGATAGTCGGAGATTCCCGACTATAGAAAAGAGAATGCTACAAGAAAAACAGAAGTCCCTTATGGAGTCTGAAACTATAACTCAGAGATTTTTGAGAATAATAAAGTGGCATAATGTTGGGTTTTATGCAAACATGCGCAACGGAATGAAACCCAAAAGCCTAGATCCGATCACGATGATTAAATTAATATGGAGATGAATTTAGAACACTAACCGTGACGGAGCTTTAAAATTCTGAGATCTTCAATCTTCGTTCTTCGCGCTTCTTCGAATCACGAACGTAGGAACGACCGCAAAACTTGGATCACGAAATTTGAAGGAGTTGATGCCAACGCCCTCTATGTTTATCCACACGCGAACGAATTTCAAGAACGATTCTTGAACCGGATTGCTAGACCCAATAGAAACTCTTTCTATTTTGAAGGCTATATAGAAAATCAATGTTCTTGTTCTTGAGGAAGAAGAAGAACTTGTTTTTCTCTCTATCGGAGGCTATCTAATTGATATGGAATCAATGCCTACTGATTAGGTCGTTGTTAGAGGTTTATATACTTATTAGTCCTAAACCGTTTAGGAGAAATAGGTTAAAACCCGTCACAACACGAAATCAGTTTTTGGGCCCGAACAGGGCCTGCTCGGCCGAGTCCTTTAAGGTGCTCGGCCGAGCACCTTTGCTCCAGAAAATCTGACCTTCTGATTTCCCATGCTCGGCCGAGTCATATGAGGTGCTCGGCCGAGCACCACCAGAATTCCGATTTTAGCCTTTTGAACAATTCGTCCTTTTGTGTGTGACCCCATAGGATTATATTAAGTTGGCAATGAGCCCAAACATATTTGTGCTCATAAATCATGAGCGGACTCTAGCAAGCCATCATGACTACCCAATTAATATAACTTGTATAAGTTCGTGAATCCTTTATAGAACATATTACAATCTCTTTGTTTCACGATGTCTATTGAACGTAAGCCATGGTCAATGGTCAACTTACAGTGTTCAATGCTTTCTCGATCCAGAATGTATTGATAGTACAAATCTTATTTGAGCAAGGCCATGCATTTCATCAACACCATTCTTCGAGTGGCCAAAGCTTGACATCTCTCTCTTACGAGGAACAAATCCCTTCTTGATTTATTACCTTTCCCTACATGAATCCGATTACGCCAATCACATTCTTTATAGCTACCCGATTAGGGGTAACGTTTGAATATGTCAAACGTAATGTTCATCGAGTGGAAGACTGTGATAATCTCAGGTCTAAAGATTCCAGTAATATAACTATATGAGACTTAATTATGACATTGTGACCATGACATAAATCTCATATGGGTCTGTCCAGTATTTGGTCTCCAACAAATACCCATAAGTTTAATTGTATCCCATACACCATAATCATCATATGATTATCCATTAAACTTATACTAACAATTAATCATAATTATCAGGGACGGGGATTATTATAATAAACATGCAAAGGATATAATAATCAAACATTCAATATCTTTAATATATAAATAACATTAATCGTTTTACAAAACGTGCCTAGAGCATACAACACCAACAATCTCCCACTTACACTAGGCCTAATTAATGTATCGAATACCCATAGACCTAACATGACCATCATGCTTTGCTTGTGGAAGACCTTTTGTCAATGGGTCGGCAATGTTATCATCAGTCGGTACTCTGCATATATTCACGTCACCTCTTTTAATGATTTCTCGAATGACATGGTAACGCCTAAGTATGTGTTTGGACTTCTGATGGTTTCTTGGTTCCCTTGCTTGAGCAATAGCACCATTATTATCACAATAAAGGTCTATTGGATTAGCAATGCTAGGAACCACCTCTAGTTCAGTAATGAACTTCTTAATCCAAACAGCTTCTTTAGCAGCATCGGATGCAGCAATATACTCAGCTTCCGTTGTAGAATCAGCGACAGTACTTTGCTTAGAACTCTTCCAGCTAACAGCACCTCCATTAAGCATAAATACAAATCCAGATTGCGATCTAAAATCATCATTGTCGGTTTGGAAGCTTGCATCTGTGTAACCACTTACAACAAGATCACCTTCCACACCTCCATACACCAAGAACGAATCTTTAGTCCTTCGCAAGTACTTAAGAATCGTCTTGACTGCAATCCAATGATTTTCACCAGGATTTGATTGGTATCTACTCGTCATGCTTAAAGCATACGAGACATCAGGTCTAGTACATATCATGGCATACATGATGGATCCAATAGCAGAAGCATATGGAATCCCAATCATTCTCTCACGCTCATCAGTCGTCTTAGGACACTGATTCTTGCTTAGAGATATGCCATGACCCACTGGAAAATTTCCTCTTTTAGAGTTTTCCATGCGGAATCTCTTGAGAACTTTGTCAATATATGTATCTTGACTTAAACCAATCAGTTTCTTAGATCTATCACGATAGATCCTAATGCCAAGGATATAAGCGGCTTCTCCCATATCTTTCATTGAGAAACACTTTCCTAACCAAGTCTTTACAGACTGTAGTGCACGAATGTCGTTTCCAATGAGCAATATGTCATCAACATATAGTACTAGAAATAATACTACGCTCCCACTAATTTTCTTGTATACACAAGGTTCATCTTCGTTCTTGATGAAGCCAAACTCTTTGACCGATTCATCAAACCGAAGATTCCAACTCCTAGAGGCTTGCTTCAATCCATAAATGGATCGTTGCAATTTGCATACTTTATTAGAATTTTCTGGAATTACAAAACCTTCAGGTTGTGTCATATAAACATCCTCAAGTAAGTTCCCGTTAAGGAACGCTGTTTTGACATCCATTTGCCATATCTCATAGTCAAAATATGCGGCTATGGCAAGTAAAATTCTTATAGACTTGATCATTGCTACGGGTGAAAAGGTTTCATCATAGTCGATTCCATGAATCTGCCTAAAGCCTTTCGCTACAAGTCTAGCTTTATAAGTATGCACCTTTCCATCCATGTCAGTTTTCATTTTGAAAACCCACTTGCATCCTATGGTTTTTACACCTTCGGGCGCATCAATCAAGTTCCAAACTTGATTGTCATACATGGACTTAATTTCAGATTCCATGGCTCCAAGCCATTTATCTGAATCAGGAGCGGACATCGCTTCTTGGTAGGAAGTAGGTTCGTCATCAACTATGACTTCTACTTCATTGCTATCCGTCATGAGAAATCCATATCTCTTAGGTTCGGATCGCACCCTACCAGTTCTGCGAGGAACTTGAGTACTCTGAACCGGTTCCACAACTCCTTGTGAAGCTTGCTCAGATCCAACATTTTGTTCCATGTAATTTTCGGGTTCTCGAATCTCTTTGAGATTAATTTTACTCCCACTAATTCCTTTGGAGAGAAACTCTTTCTCTAGAAAGGTACCATCTCGAGCAACAAACACTTTGTTGTCCGTGCGGTTGTAAAAATAATATCCCTTAGTTTCCTTAGGGTAACCCACAAAATTACATTTATCAGATTTTGGTGCAAGTTTGTCAGAGATCATTCTCTTAACATAGGCCTCACAACCCCAAATCTTTATGAAAGACAAACTAGGTTTTCTTCCAGTCCACATCTCATATGGAGTCTTTGGAACAGATTTAGTTGGAACTCTATTTAGTGTAAGAGCAGCAGTTTCTAGTGCATGTCCCCAAAAGGATAAAGGAAGATCAACTTGACTCATCATGGAGCGGACCATATCCAATAAGGTCCTATTTCTCCGCTCAGACACACCATTCCATTGTGGTGTTCCAGGTGGAGTTAATTGTGAAACAATTCCACACTCTTTAAGATGATTGTCAAATTCTTGGCTTAAATATTCTCCACCACGATCAGATCGTAGTGCTTTAATAGTTTTGCCAAATTGATTTTGTACTTCATTTTGAAATATTCTAAATATCTCAAAGGATTCACTTTTATGCTTCATTAAGTAGACATAACCATATCTACTAAAATCATCAGTAAAAGTTATGAAGTATTGATATCCTCCCCTAGCACTGCTGCTCATTGGTCCACAAACATCAGTATGTATGAGTCCCAATAAGTCACTAGCTCTTTCACTACTCTTAGTAAAAGGTGTCTTAGTCATCTTTCCAAGTAAACAAGACTCACAAGTTTCATATGATTCTAAATCATGTGAATCTAAAAGTCCGTCCCCATGGAGTTTTGAGATACGCTTCTCATTAATATGACCAAGACGGCAATGCCACAAATAAGTATGATTTACATCATTAGGTTTGGATTTCTTATTTACATTATAGATATTATCATTATTTTCACTTTCAACATCAAGAACATAAAGGCCATTAAATGAACATGCAGTACAATAAAGCATATCATTTAAATAAATAGAAAATTTCTTATTCTTAATAAGAAAACTATAACCTTCATTATCCAAACAAGAAACTGAAATAATATTCCTACTCAAATCTGGAACGTAATAACAATTGTTCAAAACAAGAATTAATCCGCTAGGTAAAATGACATCATATGTTCCTACGGCTAATGCAGCAACTCTTGCTCCATTTCCCACACGTAGGTCCACTTCGCCATCTTTGAGTAGCCTTCTATTCCTTAGTCCCTGCACATTTAAACAAATGTGAGATCCACATCCGGTATCTAATACCCAGGAGCTAGAAGTAGAAAGAAAAATATCTATAACATAGATACCTGAAGTAGACGCAGTCCCACTGCTCTTCTTCTTCTTTAGCTCTTCCTTGTAAACCTTGCAATTGCGTTTCCAATGACCAATCTCATTGCAGTGGAAACAAATTGCATCCTTTTGGGAAGCAGGTTTAGCCACAGTAGCATTGACAACATTTGCCTTGCTAATCTTGGGTTTGACAACTTTTGCCTTACCCTTTCCTTTGCCCTTCTTTCCTTCCTTTGACACTATGAGCACAGGAGCGGCTTCTTTACCAATTTTTTTTCTGCCTGCTTAAGCATCCCATGCAATTCAGACAGAGTCTTATCCATCCCATGCATATTAAAGTTCATGATGAACTGGTTATAGCTTTTGGGCAATGAATTAAGAATAAAATCGGTAGCCAACTCATCATCAATTGGATGACCAAGCCTCTCTAGTTTCTCAAAGTAAGCCTTCATCTTTAAAACATGAGGGCTCACAGACTGCCCTTCGCTCATCTTGCATGAGACAAGTGCAGCTATAGTGTCGAACCTCTCTTGCCTTGCTTGTTCTTGAAACATATCTTTCAACGAAGCAGCAAGGTCAAATGCCTCCAAGTGCTCAAGAGTCTTCTGAAGCTCTGAACACATGGCCGCAAGCATAAGACAACCCACCTCACGAGAATCATTTGCATGTTTCTTGTAGGCGTTTCTCTCATCCTTGGGTGCATTAGAAGCAGGTTCTTCTTCAGGAACGGGCTCTTCAAGAATATAGAGCTTGTCCTCATGCTTTAGAACAATTCTAAGGCTACGGATCCAATCCGTATAGTTAGCTCATTTTCTTGAAGTTTCTCCTTCTCAAGGATAGATCGCAGTGATAAGTTTGTATTTTGAGCCATTATATACAATTATGCAAACATATAATTAAATATAAGTACCATCTTTATTAAAGATATTAAATATTAGTATTTCACAAATACTCCCACTAAATTATATAACCTTCAAATACATCCAATGCATCATATAATTTAAATGGGCTAAGATCCATCTTTAATTTAATTTCAAGTCCGCTTTGGCGATACTGCTCAAAATTAAATTAATTAGGTAGACAACTCTTTGTCAATCATATCAAATATGACTCTTAGATCCTTTATGAGATTTTAGACATCATATGTCTAACATGTTTTAATCTCATCTGTGCCTTAGGCCCAAAACTTTGTCTTTTGATAGCCTAATTAAGTCAAACCATTTTAAACGTATAGGAATCACTCTTTCCTCATCTTGCTCATAAATGAATAGAATTAATGCACCTCGCTTTGGCAGAGCCCACATAAAACTATCCACGTACTCGCAAGTGTTTTAATCATGGATTGGCACAAAACTTAAGTTTTATGAAAGTTCACCACATATAGCATATAACACATTTATGATCACATAAGATAAACATGTTATTTTTAAAGCAACGGTTAATAATTTAACTAATCCAATTAATTAAATTAAGATTTCATGTGATTGATTTATGGGGATAAATTCTTTAACACATTATTGAGAGCACGATTGTACGGTCGAAACTAAGCCAGAAGGCATCCACAATCCCGTACCAAATTTAGAAACTAGAAGAAACAACTATGTAAGGTCGAAACTAAGCCAATAGGCATCCACAATCCCTTACATAAAGTAACTCGATTCTAAATTCTTTTGTCCCATCAATTCATTACTTTGACCTTGATGTTTGTTTTCAGGAAACACGGTTTCTCAAACCAGCCATCTGACAAACAAATTCAATCCAAAGTGATTTTAAACAAGCCATTTAATTTCAGGAAACACGGTTTCTAAAACCAGCCATCTGAAAAACAAATTCTGTCCAAAATCAACCTGCTCGGCCGAGTCCTTTAAGGTGCTCGGCCGAGCGCCTCTGTGTTCCAGAAAACCCTTTGCTTCTGACGACTCTGCTCGGCCGAGTCTTATAAGGTGCTCGGCCGAGCACCACGAACAGAACAGATTTTCTTGTCGAATTTTAATTCTAAGATTGCTTTCCCGATTCATTTAGGATTTGGTGTTCATAATGATCATATCATCATGTTCATCAAAGCCTTGAATAAACGATTTATTCATGAATCAAAGATCATCAACAAATCAATCCAATTAATTTTTGATAATCTAAAGGAACATAATAATCAAATTATTATTGCAATCGTAGATCCCACATAACGTATTTAAACGGTGCGATTTTATGATTTTAATATATCTCATATATAAACATAAAACTCAGATCACATAAACATCTTGAATCCAAATTCACATAGCATGCCAAAACATATAATCCAATTATATCATTGACATGTTATTATTTAAATAATCATGATGAACGGGGCTCTAATACCACTGTTGGGTTTTATGCAAACATGCGCAGCGGAATGAAACCCAAAAGCCTAGATCCGATCACGATGATTAAATTAATATGGAGATGAATTTAGAACACTAACCGTGACGGAGCTTTAAAATTCTGAGATCTTCAATCTTCGTTCTTCGCGCTTCTTCGAATCACGAACGTAGGAACGACCGCAAAACTTGGATCACGAACTTTGAAGGAGTTGATGCCAACGCCCTCTATGTTTATCCACACGCGAACGAATTTCAAGAACGATTCTTGAACCGGATTGCTAGACCCAATAGAAACTCTTTCTATTTTGAAGGCTATATAGAAAATCAATGTTCTTGTTCTTGAGGAAGAAGAAGAACTTGTTTTTCTCTCTATCGGAGGCTATCTAATTGATATGGAATCAATGCCTACTGATTAGGTCGTTGTTAGAGGTTTATATACTTATTAGTCCTAAACCGTTTAGGAGAAATAGGTTAAAACCCGTCACAACACGAAATCAGTTTTTGGGCCCGAACAGGGCCTGCTCGGCCGAGTCCTTTAAGGTGCTCGGCCGAGCACCTTTGCTCCAGAAAATCTGACCTTCTGATTTCCCATGCTCGGCCGAGTCATATGAGGTGCTCGGCCGAGCACCACCAGAATTCCGATTTTAGCCTTTTGAACAATTCGTCCTTTTGTGTGTGACCCCATAGGATTATATTAAGTTGGCAATGAGCCCAAACATATTTGTGCTCATAAATCATGAGCGGACTCTAGCAAGCCATCATGACTACCCAATTAATATAACTTGTATAAGTTCGTGAATCCTTTATAGAACATATTACAATCTCTTTGTTTCACGATGTCTATTGAACGTAAGCCATGGTCAATGGTCAACTTACAGTGTTCAATGCTTTCTCGATCCAGAATGTATTGATAGTACAAATCTTATTTGAGCAAGGCCATGCATTTCATCAACACCATTCTTCGAGTGGCCAAAGCTTGACATCTCTCTCTTACGAGGAACAAATCCCTTCTTGATTTATTACCTTTCCCTACATGAATCCGATTACGCCAATCACATTCTTTATAGCTACCCGATTAGGGGTAACGTTTGAATATGTCAAACGTAATGTTCATCGAGTGGAAGACTGTGATAATCTCAGGTCTAAAGATTCCAGTAATATAACTATATGAGACTTAATTATGACATTGTGACCATGACATAAATCTCATATGGGTCTGTCCAGTATTTGGTCTCCAACAAATACCCATAAGTTTAATTGTATCCCATACACCATAATCATCATATGATTATCCATTAAACTTATACTAACAATTAATCATAATTATCAGGGACGGGGATTATTATAATAAACATGCAAAGGATATAATAATCAAACATTCAATATCTTTAATATATAAATAACATTAATCGTTTTACAAAACGTGCCTAGAGCATACAACACCAACACATAAAGCCTCTGGATGAGTGATCCAACACTAAACAGGGAGAATAAGCCCCCGAGTTGCTCAAATAAAGATGTGGTCCTCGAGTCGCGGGGAGCCATAAGATAAATAAACCTCTAGATTCAGAGGTTGCCAGAGACTGAGACAAATAAAGGATGGACTTCCAATAAAACTCGTGGCGGACCTGTTAAGTCGGCTTAATGCCCTGATATAAATGTGCAGCCCCCGAGTCGTGGGTCGCTGTATGGCGCAATAAGATGAGCCTGTAAACGTCATAAGCAGATGATCGCGAAAGTGCCGTATATAAGATGAGCTCGGAAGCATCATAAATAAGATGAGCCCCTAGGCGTCCATAATAAGAAAGGCCCGTAGGCTTGCATGATGAGAAGAGCCCGTAGGCGTCATAATGATATGAGCTCGAAGGCTTCATAATGAAATGAAACCGAAGGCGTCGTTGCGTTTAGGGTCTTCGCTGCGCTATAGTTGTATCAATCATATATGCACATTTTTTGTGATGGCATGTTGGAAGCCGAACGGGTAGATAGTAATTAAACTATATAATAAAATCATGGCGTTTGAAACATGTTGATTAAGCAACTTTCACCAAGTAGTTTTCATGGCATCATGCACTTTGTGAATTTTCTCATGGCAGCTTTCATAAAATCAATCAATCATGGTATAAAGCACATTTAAATTGATATAGCATGATTTTGGAAAGCGAGTAAGCATGTATGACATGTCATTTTGCGCATTTCGGGAAGTACATTCCGCAACATTTAAACCAACAGAAGCCTGTAATGCTATTTATCTATTGTTTTGATCAAGTTGCTATATATAACGAGGTAGCGTGTCAATCCAATACATTATTAAAATATCAGGACGGAGTATAACCGTGACAAGATGAATATTTATTTTGCTGAAGTAACAAATATTTTCATAAGCATATTCTGAAGAGAATAATAATTCACCATATAAATCATAGAAATATGCATGGAATTTTACTCATGATCATGCATTTTCGTGTATTGAGCAGTCAAGCAGTAAGCACTATTGCCAAGTAGCAAGTAGTAATGCATGTTAAATAGTTTTCGCCAAATGCAATTGTAATATGCAATCAAGTAATTAATCATGCTCTTGATTTATTGATTAATAAAGCTATGTAAAAGCATTTATTAAACTGAGAGTATGGAAAGAAACGACCTGACTTGATTGGCGTAGATTTGACAGATCCCGTTAAATACTTAACAGATACAATAATGGTCGTCAGTCTATTGAGCCCCCAAATTTTATAAATTGCCAACAACTTGGATGAACGGGTGCAGGACTCCAAATATATATAGACCTCTAGATAAAGAGGTGTCGGGGACAAGATTTTCAGCGAGGCCCGCAGCTAACACGAAGGGTCGGGCCATGTCGTTATAAGGACATGAAGCCCCCGAGTTGCGGGGAACTATAAGGTACACGAACCTGCATCGAGCTTTAAAATCGTTTGCTCGAAAGCTTGTTGAAGCGTCTAGTCGCGGGCATGATGTCAAACCGCCCGTAGGCTTTGCAACCGAACTAATCCGGAACTGCGATAAATAAGATGAGCCCGGTGGCTCTATAAATAGAATGAGCTCAATCGCCTCGCGAATAAGATGTGCCCCATGGAATCTTAAGTGTGATGAGCTTGATGGCTTCCATAGTAAGATGAGCCTGATGGTTAGATAAACAGGGTGAGCGCGACCGCTTCGTAAATAAAATATGCTCGGTGGCGCCATAAATAAGATAAGCACGATCTGTTGATGGGCCCGATGGCGCATAAATAAGATAAGCACGATCTGTTGATGAATGAAATGGGCCCGATGGCACCATAAATAACATAAGCACGACCGGTTGATGGGCCCGATGGCGCCACAAATAAGATAAGCACGATCTGTTGATGAATGAAATGGGCCCGATGGCACCATAAATAAGATAAGCACGACCGGTTCATGAATAAGATGGGCCCGATGGAACCATAAATAAGATAAGCACGCCCGCTTCATGAATAAGATGGGCCCGATGGAACCATAAATAAGATAAGCACGGCCGCTTCATGAATGAAATGGGCCCGATGGCACCATAAATAAGATAAGCCCAGTGACTTGTTGAGTACTCGGAGATTTCAAGATTTTGTCGATGCGTTCCATCTTTGCCCTTTGTTATACTTGGCTTTAACACAGGTTCTTCCATTTCCGGGCAAGCGGTCTAGCTCGAGGGCATAGGAGCGCGCATCGTACGTGAGAGTCACGGCATCCTTTTCCGGGCATGCGGTCTAGCTCGAGGACATAGGACCGCGCATCGTACGTGAGAGTCACGGCATCCTTTTCCGGGCATGCGGTCTAGCTCGAGGACGTAGGACCGCGCATCGTACGTGTGAGCACGTGCCGGCATCCACTAAGATTAGGCCCGGATCCTGAGCGGGCTGACAATCTTTGTTATACTATTGTCATCTTTGTTATCTTTTAGCCCGCGCTTTCGGGGTGACTCGCCTACTCGGAGTAGAACTTTTCTCGAACTCTTTCCTACTCGGAGTACGGTTTTGCTCGAACTCTTGCCTACTCGGAGTAGGGCTTTGCACGAACTTTCGCCTACTCGGAGTAGGGCTTTGATGGAGAGCAATCTCTGGGAATTAACCCGCTCGATCCACATATAATTTTTCCGTTTCTTGGAGGGACGGCCTACTCGGAGTAGGATTTTTCTTGCCTACGCGGGGTGGGGCTTTGATGGAGAGCAATCTCTGGGAATTAACCCGCTCGATCCATAAATAATCTTTCCGTTTCTTGGAGGGACGGCCTACTCGGAGTAGGGTTTTACTTGCCTACGCGGGGTAGGGGTTTGATGGAGAGCAATCTCTGGGAATTAACCCGCTCGATCCATAAATAATCTTTTCGTTTCTTGGAGGGACGGCCTACTCAGAGTAGGATTTTACTTGCCTACGCGGGGTAGGGCTTTGATGGAGAGCAATCTCTGGGAATTAACCCGCTCGATCCATAAATAATCTTTCCGTTTCTTGGAGGGACGACCTACTCGGAGTAGGATTTTATTTGTTGTTCGCGACCGATGAGAATATAGAGAAGCCCCCAGTTGATGGGGCTGATAGCTTGAGTCGAAATTGCACGAACAGACGAAAATAATTTTTTTTTCCCAGCAGCTGCAGCGGACATATAAATGGAAGTCCATAATTTTTTCTGTACCTGGTATGAATATGAAACTGTTGATCCAAGTGCTTGTACTATTTGTTGTAGCTTTTCTCTCTCATCCATTTTAATTGTGTAGCCAATTTCTTTGACTTTTACTTTTACTTTGATTCACTTTGTCACGTTGGGAAAAAATAGAATGGCCACATTTCATCTTTCAAGAAACAATAGTTGCTGGTCTCCATTTTCAAGAAAGCACTATTATCAGTACACATTAACTTTTTCATTTATCCCATCCTCCATATAACAATGACATGTTAAGGAACTCCTTGTGCTTAGCCACTTGCAGCCTGAATGTTTTCCAAAGGTGCCGACTGACGACCGGAGCCGGTTAACTGTAACTTTAGCCGGAAATACAGGATGTAAGTGGAGGCAAGGTTCACCTCCGTTGGTGGCTAACTTGAAGCCATCGAATTCATTTTATCAAGCGAAAGATTTTGGTCTCATTTGTTTTCCGTTTCCCGCTCATTTTGGTTCGAGCAACTCCTCCATGCTTTCCGGCAAAATGACTGCCCATAATTCTGTCGGAGTTTGCCCGTCTGTGTGTTCGCGACTGTTCAGAACGGGGTGGAGTCGTTAGTCCGAAGTGAGAAGGTAGATACGGACTGGATGTTTCTCGGGCTCACCGGAACTCGGAAAGGGTGATCTTTTCCGGGGTTATAGAGTTGTCCTCGGTGACTGGCTGCCGGGGTGAGGTCGGGTGACCGGAGCACGAGGTGAGAAGTTGCGGACAGTTCAGAGTTTGAGTTTTTTCTTGGCCGGATTCCATGGTTGCAAGCAGGTCGCGGGTCAAGCAGATAGTGTAGACCGGAGGTCGCTGGCCGGATGTTCCCGGGCTTAATGGAGTTCAGAGTTCACTTTATAGGAGTTCATAGAACGATGTCGGACTTATGATACGATAATCTGCCCGGAGAAACGCAGATCTAAGAGTTACTTAGACTCGCTGGAGCTTGTTGGTCCCTCACCGGCACGTGATCGTTTGACCGGAGTGCGAGGTGTGGATGCGAGATTGACATTGCTTGGGCGCACCAGAACTGGGTGATCGGTGTGGCTGATCACGAAATGTGCAGGAGCGAAACTGCGAACATGTGTGATTCTGGCCGGAGCTCGGAGGTTCCTTGCTGGAGCTTGTCCTCGGAACTCGCCGTTTCTCGTAAATGAAAGTTGCCCGGAGGTTAAAGATCTCGCGGGAACTGATGCGGACTGCAATATTTTTACTTGGTCCGAGCTTATGAAGAATCTCTTTTCTTGCCAAAATTGATCTTCTTCGGTTTACAAAAGATGCCCGCAAATCAATTTTTGGGTTACCCAGCTAGAGTGTATTCAATGTTTGCCTGCGAGCTTAATTTAGACCGACGGGCAAACCACGAGGTCTCGCTGCGACCTGAAGAATCTGCTCGCATTTTGAGGCTGCTTCAAAGTTGCCGGAGATCGCTTTTGACGGCCTGAGCGAAGTAAAGATTTGCAGGTTTAAAGCTCGCATCCCAAAGATCAAAGCTTGCTAGAGTGGCTGGAAGTTTTGCGGGGTAAGACCGAGAATGAATACCGTGATTAGTCCCCTCTTCCTTGTTTCTTGTTGTTTCTGCCTCCCTTGTTTTTTATAATGAGTGGCCCACTTCATAGACTAAATTACGTGGGCTTTGTCCTTGTAACAGTGCTTTTATGACAAGATAGTACTATACCCACATGGCTAACGCCAGTAGTAGTAGACAGCTCATTTTCAAAACTTTAATGGCTGTACTTTTGTTGCACACCACAATTAGTGGTCCCCACACTTGGTCCCTACGCTCGTCAGTTCCCATAAATGTGAGGCACTTGTCCTTTTTCGCTCTAACAATGACCGGTGTATTGAAGACGGCCGGAGATAGCCGGAGACGGAGGTGCTAGATTTTTAAGTGGCATTTAGTGACCCATTTGAGCTCCGTTTTTTTATGATTCTTCCACCATTGCTTTCGTTTCGTCAAGGCCTAGTAATTGGTGACACCTTTTTCTCTCACCGGAGTGTCTCTAACGTCGTAGTGTCGCCGGAGTTGACGGTGGTGCCGGAATTTTGACCAGCTGTCAGGAGCTGCTCATTGCTCCGTATTCGATGATTTTTTCACCATTATTTTCGTTCTCTCAAGACGAACTTTTTTCTGGCCTTCCTTTTCTGTTCCGATAAGCTTCACCTCTGTCCTCCATTTTGTCCGGCGACCAAGCTACTTTCTCCGTCTGAACGAGATGCACCATAACATCCATGGTGGCTTGGACTGAAAAATACCGATAAAGACACTCTTTGGTTGCTCCAACTGGGTTACGGGCTATCCACTTTCGTGGAGTCGTGGCCGGCGACTCAGCCGGAACATAAGAGGCTCACCATAAGCATCTGACCATTTCCCCCCTTTTCCACCGGCAAAAGTCGCCGGAACACTCGCCGGAATGAATCTGACTTTTCTTCTTTTTTGAGGGGTTGAATAAGGTTGTGTATATAATAGGAAGAAAGAAGAAGAAGAAATGGAAATGGACTGCCATTTTTTGGATTTGGCAGAACCATGAAAGAAGAATGAGCCAAAAAATATGGCAGAGGCTGCCCAAGTATTTGCATATGAACGGGAATCTATTTCCGGCGACGGCATACCGGAAAAGATGTCGTTTCCCGGCAATGGAACCACTGATGACGCCCTAGATTTTGGGGTCATGGAGATCAGATCTCCGATTTGCTGCCTCCTGCTCCTAGCTGAGAAGATCTGCAAGATGAGCACACCGTTAGGACCAGAGCCGGGTTTGACCCCGGCTTAGGCCTTCGGGTGTGAGAGTAAGACTCCGAGGGAACTAAGAACAAGGCCTTGAATGCCTTGGGTGTGTGAATGTGTAAGAGAGAGGGAGAGGAGAGCACTCTAGAGAGTGTCAAGAGAGAGAGTAGAGAATGAAAATCATACCCATCACCTTGTATGAGGAGGGGCATATATATGAGGGATAAGGGGTAGTCCCGTCCTTTCAGTGGGTCCTTCTCTTTATACATGGTAGAAGTAGAGAGACCGTATGAGAGGGGTATAAGGACCGTACGAGAGTATACCCAAAAAGTCAGGGTTCATCAAGTTGTAATGATTTATTGAAACTTGCTTTTCGAGAATTACCACGATTTTAATCACAAAAATTAATGCAAATTCAATAAAATATGTTCTTCCTTTGTTTATTATTATTTTTTTTAATAAAAAAGAACAGAAAATGAAAAGGAGTAACTTGGAAGATACCGTACTTTTTAAATCATAATCTCATGAAACTTACATTTTTCTTTGCTAATTTTCGATTTTTTTTATCTAAAAGAAAAGAAAAAAAAAACATATACTATGGGTTACCAAAAAATAAATAAAATGTTACTACTAAATTTGCTGCCCACCCTGAAGGTTTGGACAAGTCTCAGTACCTCTCTTGAAGTTTAGTTTCGTCTCACTGCCCGCCCTTTTGACTATAAATTGACTATTTTACTTACTTTTTTTTTTTTTAGAAAATTGATTTATATCCCATTACTTACATAATCACTTGAAAATTTAAATAAGACCTTATTAAATAACTTTGAAGTATAAATAATATATTAAGACACATTAACCCTCTATATTAAATGAGGTAGTAATTACTTACAGAGGAAGTTTTGTGTGAAACCGTCTCACACAAGTTTTTGTCTTACTTACAAACTCTTTAGTCACATTTTAATACTCCCTTCGTCTCATTTATTTTGGTCACTTTCCATTTTTAAAAGTCTTAACACAAGTAACTTTCACCAATCATTGTAATGAAATTATAAATTTGTTATTATTAAAACACTTATTTATTTATCAATAATACTTTTTAAATTTTAATTAGAATGATTAGATTGATATCAATATTTGATCAAAGTTCAATAGTGTTGACCATCAACAGTTAAAAGTTGGTTGCCAAAATGATTTAAAAATTAGATCCATGCATTGATACGTTTCTTTTAATTTTAATATATGTACGATATAAGATCAGTTCATTATAAAAATTTGGATATAACTAAAAAAATATTCAAAGTGAAACGTTTTTTTATATATTAAATTATTTATTTAATATAAATGGTTAGCGAGTTATACTCAGTTACTTATATTTCAAAAATAACAAATAATTATTACTCCTTATGTTTAATATTAATCTAAAAATGTTATTAGAACCTTTAAATTATTACTATGCTTAATATAGGGGTGTTGAGAAAAACAAAATATACCCAAAAACCGTTCCGAATCGAGAAAACCGTACCGAAAAACCGATTAAACCGACCTATGCGGTTTATATATTTTTAAAAACCAAAAGTTTGATAATAGTATGATTTTTGGCTTATATACCGAAAAGAATAACCGTACCATACCGTACTGTTTTAATTTCCAATTATGTATAACATTTTCCGCAGTTACACTTAGGTTACGCATGTACTATAATATATGGTAATTTTTTTTTCTCTAGCTTCCGTTAATCTGAAAGCCCTATCTCACTTTACATTACTTGTTCAATTTAAAGGGAATATGAGAAAACTTATGGCTAAAATGTTTTGGTCTTTTCACCACATAATAGTTTAATCAAATTTCCCACTATTTTATGAACAAAGCTCATTAGTCTACTTCCTCAATAAAAACAGATGGAGTACTTGTCAAGTATTAGAGAAATTGATAGTCGGAGTCAATCATACATGACAAAAACTTGTATGAGAACATCATGACCCATCTCATAGTAGAGACTGGTAATTTTTGACCCATGACCCGGATCCATGACCCACAGGCTCAAAAAAAAAAATTCCTTTTTTTAATTTTTATATTATTATTTTTGGTTTTTTTTCGGTTTGTCAAAAGTAATAGTTACTATAACTAAATGTAACAAACGTGTTACTTATATGTAACAGTTTGTATACATAAAAGTAATACTTATATACAAAAATGTAACAGTGTTTTTTTTTATGTTTTCTTAGTTTGCCAAAAGTAATACTTATTACAACTAAAATGTAACGAACGTGTTACTTATATGTAACAGTGTTTATACATAATTGTAACACATGTATAGAAAAAGTAATAATTCAACGATTTACATTTTTAGAGCTAAAAACACTTGATTAGTATTACATGTAAAAATTTTACATTATCATTCAGATGGCGCGGGACGTCTATGACAAGAGGACTACCAGATGGCACATGACGTCTATGGGAAGAAACCACCAGATGGCGCGGGACGTCTATGAGAGATTTCTGAAGACGCAGTTTTATTCGATGTAATAGGTTCTGACGTGGTGAAACTCCAATAAGGAATCGTACTAGACTAGGTAATAGATCTGTAATAGACTTAATAGGAGTTTGTAACACGATGACAATTGCCCTGTATGAATGAAATGTAACTAGCTTGTCAAAAAAAAAAATCTATAGAAATATGTTATAATTTATTTTATTAAAATATTACATTTACTTGTACAAACAATTACATTCATGTATATGAGTTGTTACTTTTCAAATGTTACTTTCTTTCAAAAAAATAAATCAAAATACACAATATTTTACATTTTTGCAAAAGCACTATTACATTTCAGTATAATTGATAATTACATTTAGATATTGTTTGGGTTACACATAATTATAGTTAGTATTACATTTGAAAAAATGGGTAAAACGAGCTTTTGTTTTTGTAAAACAGGTGTTACGTTTACTTATGAACAATGTTACTTTATATGTATACAGTCATTACAATAAGTTATGATAACTATTACTTTTGATAAACGACGGAAAAGCCGAAAAAAATTATAAAAACTCAAAAAAAAAAAAAAAAAAAGGATTTTTTTTTATTTTTTTAGGCCAATGGGCAGGTTATGCCCCATGGGTCATAGATCCGGTTCAATGGGTCGGGTCTGGTGTGTCAAAAAACTCGTCTCATAGAAGAGACGGATATAGGTGTTCTCATGGGAGACTAGCGACAAAAACTTGTATGAGAACATCATGACCCGTCTCCTAGTAGAGATGGGTCATTTTTGACCCATGACCCGGATCCATGACCCACAGGCCCAATATATATATATATATATTGTTTTTTTTTAAAAAAATTATATTATTATTTTTTGTTTTTTTTTCGGTTTGTCAAAAGTAATAGTTACTATAACTAAATGTAACAAACGTGTTACTTATATGTAACAGTTTGTATATATAAAAGTAATACATATATACAGAAAAGTAGCAGTTTTTTTTTTCTTCGTTTGCCAAAAGTAATACTTATTACAACTAAAATGTAACGAACGTGTTACTTGTATGTAACAGTGTTTATACATAATTGTAACACATATGTATAGAAAAATTAATAATTCAACAATTTACATTTTTAAAAACACTTGATTAGTATTACATGTAAAAGTATTACATTATCTATAGAAATATGTTATAATTTCTTTTATTAAAGTGTTACATTTACTTGTACAAACAATTACATTCATGTATATGAGTTGTTACTTTCTTTCAAAATATTAAATCAAAATACACAATATTTTACATTTTTGCAAAAACACTATTACATTTTAGTATAAATGATAGTTACATTTAGATATTGTTTGGGTTACACGTAATTATAGTTAGTATTACATTTGAAAAAAATGGGTGAAACTAACTTTTGTTTTGTAAAACAGGTGTTACGTTTACTTATGAACAATGTTACTTTATATTTATACATTCATTACATTAAGTTATGGTAACTATTATTTTTGGTAAACGACGGAAAAGCCGAAAAAATAAATATAAAAACTCAAAAAAAAAAAGATAAAAAATAAATCTGTTTTTTTTTTTTTTTTTTTGCCAATGGGTGGTTAACACGTGGCAGGTTATGCCCATGGGTCATGGATCAGGTACAATGGGTCGGGTCGGTGGGTAAAAAAACGTCTCATAGAAGAGACGGAGATATATGTTCTCATGGGAGACTAGCTCATCATACATGGGGAGAGATAATTGATATGAAGGACTCAAATATTATTGTTACTAGAGATACATATTTATAGGGTTACAAAAGTATTCTATAGTCCTAATCTAATTAGGAAAACTAATACAAAAAAGAAACTATTATTCTAGAATAATCTAGCTTGGTTTACAAGATACAATCTCTTTGTTTGGTAAGTTGATATTTACAATATACTAAAAATATATTCCTTAAACAGACTCAGATCAGATCAGGTCAGGTCAGTCACCAGTAGTAAATTTGTTTCCTCTTTACTTTCTTAAGTCTGGCTACTCCATTTTTTTGTTTTACTTTGGTTCAATACAGGGACATAGGAAAGCATTTTTTTTTTCTTCCATCGCCATCTAGCATCAGTCAACTAAGAATAACAGATAATAAATCGTACCGATATTAAACCAAACCGAATTACCGTACCATATCATACTGTATCATACCATACCATGTACACCTTTAGCTTAATATTATTATAAATACGTGAATTGTGGGCAATGTGTAGATACGATTATCAAGGAAATGGGTAAAGTAAAATTTCTTAGACCGAATAAAAATAATTTATTTCACTTGTACTTTTAGATAAGGTCACAAGGATATGAATATAGATTTCATTGTACTTTTTTAGATTTCACTTTTTTTCTTACTCTCTTTTCAGGCTTATTTTACTCATGAAGTTGGCTTTTTTTTTTGGGTGGTGTTCTACACACCTGTAAAACTTATGAATACACTCGTAAGTAGTTTGAAAATTTAAATGGTACAACACTGTAAAGCACAGTTACGAGTGTATTCATAAGTTTTACGGGTGTGTATGACAACACCTTTTTTTTTTTTTTTTTTTTTTGGGACTTTTGAAAAGGAGGGAGTAATTGAATGTGAGCATTTGAGCAAAGAGAAATTTACTCCCTCCGTCTCATTTCAAATTGCAAAAGTTGCAAAAGGGTGTCCAACTAAAATTGCAAAATTCAAAAATGGCAAGTTTTAACCCACTTGCCCACTCACATTCACTAACCCCACTCAACTATTAACACTCACAACACATCACCTTTTTCACTTTTTCACTTAATCCCTGTGCCAACCTAGTATTTGCAATTTGAAATGAGACGGAGGGAGTATTTGAAATGAAAAAGAGAAATTTGAGGGCACGAACTTCGACCGCCATTGTAGAGATGGCAGGGTGTTTTCCAAATCAAAATGAAGCTGATGTTGTAGACGAAGCCGCCGGCGTTAACTTTCCGCCGGAGTTAATCTATGACATACTTTCCCGACTCCCAGCCAAAACCGTCGGCCGATTCAGGTGCGTTAGTAAGCATTGGCAAACCCTTCTCTCCGACCGTAAATTTCTCAAAATTCAATTTTCTCGCAACAATCATCAAACCAAAGTCATTCTCCAACAAGATTTCGCAAAGATGGTAGTAACAGTAGTAGTGACCCAGTCGGAATCTTTGAAACCCTAAAATTTGAGCCGACTAATCTTAGATATACTATGCGTGGTTCATGTAATGGTTTGATTTTATTGTATGACTATAAGAAATTGGAGTTATCGATAGCGAATCCAATTACTCACGAATCGAGGCAGCTGCCACCATTTCCTAAACGCGTTCGTGCTCATTTCTGTAAATTTGGGTTCGGTTATTGTTCGAATGATGATGAATATACAGTTGTTATAATCTCGGATCATACTCGTAGTAGTCGGGTTTATATGTTGAAAAGGAACAACTGGAAGAGGGTTGAGAAATCTCCTGTTGGAGTTGCTTATCATTTTGGCACTTTTGTGAATGGGGCTATACATTGGTTATATTCTTCAGATTCAGACCATTCCAAGAGAATTTATGCATTTGATTTAGCTGGTGAAAAGTTCCGAGAAGTGGAGCAACCGGAGGGTTTGAAGAAGGAAGATGCGTTTCTTGTGGATGTTCTTGATGGGTGTCTTTGTCTCATTGTTTGTCGTAAGAATTTATCGAATGATATGTGGGTGATGAAGGAGTATGGAGTGAGGGAGTCTTGGACCAAGTATGTAGGTTGTTCTTCGCAAGATTATAGGTATATTCAGCCTTTATTTTTCTGGAATGGTGATGAATCTATTGTTGCAGTGGGTGAGAGGAAGTTTATTTGGTGCTGTTTGAAACAAGAAACGTCGGGGTTTATACCCGTTATTGGAGAAGGATGCCCAGAACTCTTTTATGAGGCCACATGGACTTTTGTTGATAGTCTTTTCTCTCCAAATAGTAGCAATGCAGTTGAAGGACCAAGTCAGGTCCAAGTATAATAGGTAAACTCCACTCTCGACTTTGTTGTTTGGTTTTATTGTTTATATGCAAATTTATTCTTATGATTGGCTTTGCTCAATTGTACTTGGTCTTTCCGACCGGGCTACATATATGAGACATGTTTTCAAATGGCAATGGGGATAGAAAGTGCGCATACAACTTTGGTAGTTTTCTGGAATAAAATACATGGAAGTGTTGTTATTTGATTGCTAAGATTGTGCACCTCGAATATAAGATACAAACTTGAGGTCCAAGGTGAGGTTTATGTATTATGTTTGAGTTGTTTCATCCTATAAGGAATGTCCAATTTTGTTCTTGATCAAGAACAAAATTGGAGATTCATGTTTGGGACGGAGGTAGTAGAAGTTGATTTAGATCTTGCATGGTAAATGTTACATTTCTTGCACACTAGTCCACTCAATAGTCTTGGAAAGTCTTATTTTGTACTCTCTCTGTTTGAAAATGATCTTCTCATCTGACTATTCAAACTTTTTAAGGATATGAACACTTGCTTCACTAGCCATGTTGTGTTTATGCACAAATTGTAGAAATGGGAAGACTTCTTAGGACAATGAAGAATGACATAAGAGAAGATCATTTTGGGATGAAGGGAGTATTATACAAGTCATTATATTTGTTGCTTTTTCATGTGCTTGTGCCGCCCATGAATTTAGAATACATACTCCTTCTGTCCCGGAATCAATGTCCTACTTTCCATTTTCGTTTGTCCCAAAATAAATGTCATCTTACTAAAAATAGGTATGAAGTTTGGTGATCTTCCTATACTACCCATTCTAATAGTCACAAGCACTGCAATGGCATAGGAGGTGTCACTCTACCCATATGAGTAGATTGGGGCAATTAAGGAAACATAACTAAAAGCTTAAAAACATTGACTTGTCAACTATGACATTTATTCCGCGACAGAGGAGTAGTAACTTAGCTCTCAGCCAACTCATTATTGAATTTTCTAAATGGTGAGTGCAGAGATGGCTTTGAATGGAGGAGCTCCCAAAGAGGAAGTGCTGCTGCCAAAACTGGAAAGACGAGAACGAGTAGGAACATACTGTGCACTTCTACAATGATGACGCCCTTGCTTTTCTACTCAGATGTAGTAACCTTCTCTTGGGATATGTATGGTGGTTATATAACAAGTAGGAGAACTTCATATTTTGAGAACCTCAATGTGAAATATTAATGTTTAAGTTAGCATCTGGTGTTGATTTGCTCGTACATCAACTCAAGAATCAGTAAGATTTCCGGGTTTGCCTCAGATCCTTGATCCTAATTCCTGTCCGAGTTATTTATGGATTCGGGTATGATTAAAGTCATTGCAATTTCCCATCACCATATTCACACTGATCACGATTTCATTGACGATGATGTTTATTCTGTTAAATTGAGGGAATGGAGGAGGGTTGGGAAGTCATTTTACGACCGCCCTGCTTTCAAACTTCTGTCCATTGATTAGCTTATTGAAAAGGGGGGGGGGGGGGGGGAGGGCGGTTGTTATTGCTGCATTTGATTTTTAGCAGGTGAGGTGTTCGACGAAATGCCTGTACTGTGCCACTAAAAGGTGTTCTTTCTGTCCATGGAATTCCAAGTAATTTTAGTAGTGAAATTATTATACTCCCTCCATCCAAAAATGATATTCACGTTTGACTATTCAAACTTTTTAAGGATGTGTGAGCACTTGCTTCGCTAGCCATATGAGAAATCATTTCGGGACGGAGGGAGTATTTATGACAAATTTATTGATAAACATATCGACAACCTAATTTGTTTGTTCTATCTAACTTAAGCGGAAGGTACTGAACAATTTCCTCTTAACCTTTATGCTATAAAGGTACTCTGCAAATCTGATTGTATTCCGTCTTAAAATAAATGCTCCAAATAAGCTTAAATTTGCTTTTGAATATAAGTAAATTTGATAATATTTGGATATTTAATCTGAGACGAAAAAAGAATATTATTTGTATACCTTTACATTGTAACGGTAGATATTTTTATTATTATATTTATTTTTGAACAATGGTAGAAATCTATATACTATTAAAAGTCGACGCGGCATGTGGACATGCTTTGGCTAATACTTGCTTTTGGTGAAGCCACGTCATCACCAATTGTGTATTTTGTTGCACTCCAAGTGTATGATGAAACGCTCAAGAGATCCAAGTACATTTAGTTATGTCAGTGATTTATGTAAAGTACAAAAGTTGGAAATATATAGCCTCATAGGAGTACATTTTTGTAATCTATTCGCTCCGTCTTAAAATGAATAAGCAAACAAATTTCAAATTGCTTGTGATCAAGAGAAAATTTCAATATCACTAATTTGGTGAATTGATCGAATTTGCATTGCATTGGACCAAACAAAATGCTGGGAACAAACACCAAAACATAAAGCCAAAATATTTCTTAACCTAAATGACTAAGAGCATCTTGCACCAATGTTGCATCACACTTAAATTGAAGTGGTAGTCTTCCTTCTCGTTCCAGTATCTCCTTGTTAACATGTGGAATCTGGTATTTGTTACATCCCCGAGCTTTCAGTATCTCCATCATACACAATTGCAAAATCAAGAACACACGATTAGATTTGATCGCAGAGAAGTCTTCATATGCCCGTTCAACCGCTGCCACAAGCTGATCAATGTTCTTCGGACATTCCTTGTACTGCAATGCTTGAATTGCACTGAAAAAACCCAAATCTAGCACATTCAAATCTGGAGAATTTGGAGGTTGACAAGTTAATCTAATATCAAAGCCATCAACCGATGCCGCTGCACAAAACTCGGGATCATCCGGTCGAATGTGAGTTCGGGCGTTGTCTTGTTGTATAAATATTGGACCTTTCTCCCCCTTTGGCCACTTTTCTCCGATTGCTGGTAGTACCTTTTCGATAAGAAACGATCGAATTACATCTTTACTAACAGAGGAAATCGGTTTTGTTTCCCAGTCTCCCGCAAGTCGATTAACACTTCTTCTTTTAGCGTGTTCTTTTTTTATGAAGGGGAATACACCTATTTTTCCTGAAAATACCTCTTTTCCATCTGCATCAAATCTTGGACGAGCGACAACAACTAAGAACATCACCTTTCCAATGAAATTTGTACTTTTACATGTGCGCAAAGGCTTTTCTTCATCCGCCACCAAGTATTAGTTGTTTGATCTCTTTGTCATATTAAACCACTTCTCATCCATATGAATCACATTGTGCATACTGTAAAACATCGGGTCGTCTGGCATACTAGCTGGATCAATCATAGATAAGCAAAATCTTATGCGGGCTCTCTAGTTGTCATATGTCAAATGTGATTTAATAGCATTTGTGTGACGTCTCAGTACCCCTGACTTTAGAAGTCTAAACAACACAGATTTGCTGATGCCTAAGGCACAGGCCAGGGAATGCAACGTTGTTCGCCGCTTCAAAGGAATCTCGCGAATTCGATTAAGATCCACTTGAAACCTTCGTCGCCCGCAATTCTTTGTCCTTCTGTGTGAAACATCCACAAATCCATCATTACCATCAACCTTCTTCCAAATGCGATGAACCGTCCGTATCGAAACTGAAAATATGTTGGCTACAACCCTTTTAGTACCGCGCTTTAGTTTCCCGTTAACACTTCTCTGTAGTAGAGCATTATAGATCGCTTGACGTTCATCATTTTTCAAGTTCCTACATTTCTTTTGCCTGTATTTCAATGAGCCTTTCTTACCTTCTACGAGGTTTATATGGTTATCTCTCAAATAATGTTTGCGTTTCAAACTTGGACTAACTGCTCTTAGGTGGAAGTAAATTAATTCAGAAAACTGGTTGTTGCCTTGTTTTATTTTAGACCAACAACAGAAATTGTTATGATGAGAGCCAAATCCTTTATATCCCGTGTCCTTTAAATGTTGCATCAAGGAAAGTGTTAAAAACAAGTTCATAACAAAGTTCAAAAGTGAATAATTTTGCTGAAGCAAAGGGTAATTATTTGAGCATACTACTTTAAAGGATGGGAAACAATTTTGATTAATACCTGTGACCTCTTCGTTTGAGATATATGTTTCGTCGATTTGATTAATACCTGTGACCTCTTCGTTTGAGTTATATGCTTCATCGATTGGTGGGAGCGGCGGATCCAGCGTGTCGCCAGGAAGTGCAGCTGCATACCCTGAGTTTTTCCAAAGTTTTTACCGAGTATTTATATAAAAAAAAAAAAAACTATAAGGGTGCAAAGTGTTATTTTTAAAGAATAGAGGTGCAAAGTGTTAATATGAGTTAAGTTAAATTTTGTAAAATCATGAATTTCAAAAGAGACCTTCCGTTTTCCCTTTAGTTTGCCGCTGGAGGGATAGTTTTCTTTTCATTTCAGCGATCGATTGGGAGAGTTGAGAGAGCGACGGCGAGACACCAGTCTTGCGTCTCACACAGAGACGCAAGACATCAAGAGCAATTCCATGGTCGTTGGTCACTACAGCGTTGTGAATCCAAACGAAGGCACTCCTTTGCCTGATTCTCATAACATCACTGTCCGGGTAATCCCACAACTTCTGTAATTTTGTTGTTTTGTAAGAAAATTATACATTGTTTTTTGTTGCTTTTCCGTATCAGAAATCTGAAATTCTATTTGGGATTAGGGTTTTTGTTTGAATTTTGATTGAGTAGATGTATTTCTTGCCCCTTTTCAGCTGCCAAACTACTGGGTTGTTGGATTGGGGGTTTGTTTTTGGTTTTGGATATGTTTGAATCCTTTTATTGGGATATGGGTTTTGTTACAACTTTTGTTTGAGATGTGGCTGCGATTTTATTTTTTTCTTTTTTCTTTATTGTGAAGGGCTTCTGTTAAAAAATGTTTTTTTGAGAAATGAGGTTGGATTGAATTCTGGTTGCAGGTACATGGGCAAGGAGGGAAAGGAACTTGTAGTGGATTTTTTTTATAGGTGAATTCCGATTTTGATTGATTTTGCGGTAATTTTGTTTGTAATTTTGTTTAAACTATTTTGGGGTTTTGTTTGTTTGATTGAATGCATTGGTATTTTGATTGGTACTTCTGTTCAAATCTAACACGTTCTTTTTTGTTCAATTTGTGACTCTAAAGCAAATGAGGCTTCTCGCTCTTCTCAACCTTGCTGTTAAAGACGAATTGTAAGTCTCCTGTACACATTCTTTATTGTTATGTTTATATGAATTACAGTTTTTGCTCAATTTTGAGGGGTAGTTGTTGAAGTTTGATGTGAGCCATCGGCTTTGGTTGTAGACCGCATTGTTTATAGTGGAAATTTTGCACACCCTGAGTCCAAATCCTAGATACGCCACTGATTGGTGGTAAAAGATTTAAATCAAACATCGGGTCTCTGTCATCGTAATTGTCTTCAAGCTCATCTCCGTCCCCATTGTTGTTGTTCTTTTCCAGTGAGGGTATATAATCGATATTCAGATCGATTTCACCAAGAGGTTGACGTTGTCGACAATTGTTAAGGTTATAAGTTGATGAAGCCATTTTTCCAAAATTATGCTCTTCATAAACTGGACCAAAGGAATCTAAATATATATAGGTGGGTAGAGTATTGTGTATGAACAGAGAAGGTGAAAAAGTAGACATCTCATTTGGTGGATTCTTGTTGACACGGATTGGGAATTTTTCTTGGGCATGAGACATGGCATCTCAAACGACTGATTCAATTAAGAACCACTTATAATTAACGTGGACATTTATACATTTAAGAAGGAAAGATAAAGGGAAATAAGGGAAATTTTAAGGGTATTTACTGCCTTGCTTGGTCTGTGCAATTTGGTCTAAAGTGATACATAATTTGGAATGGAGGGAGTACTAATAGTTATTATATAGGTTAACTATTACTATTAATAGTATTAGTTAACTATAATAGCTACTATATAAGTTAACTATTACTATGAAAAGTACTCCCTCCGTCCCACCTCACTTGACACCGAAAAGGTGGGCACAATAATTAAGGAAAAAGAATAAAAAAAAAGTGTGGTAGAAAATGAAGAGAGAGAATGAGTGGGGTAAATAGTAGTGTTGGTTGAATAAATGAGTGGTGGAAAATGAACAGAGAGAATGAGTGGTGGGGTATAGTGAATATAAAATTATAAAAAGTAGGCTATTTTGGGAAGTGTCAAGTGAGCTGGGACAAACCAAAATGGAAATAAGTGTTAAGTGAGCTAGGACGGAGGGAGTATTAGTTAACTATAATAGCTACTATATAAGTTAACTATTACTATTAATAGTATTAGTTAACGTTAATCGTTACTATATAAGTTAAATATTACTATTAATAGTATTAGTTAAGTATAATAGTTACTATATAAGTTACATATTACTATGAATAGTATTAGTTAACTATAATAGTTACTATATAAGTTAACTATTACTATTAATAGTATTAGTTAACGTTAATCGTTACTATATAAGTTAAATATTACTATTAATAGTATTAGTTAACGTTAATAGTTATTATATAAGTTAACTATTTCTAATAGATTTTGTAATAGTTAATTATTAATAGTAATAGTTAACTTATATATTAACTATTATAGTTAACTAATACTATTAATAGTAATAGTTAACCTATATAATAACTATTAGTATTAACTAATACTATCAATAGTATTAACTAATTATAATAATTAGTTATATATATAAGTTAAGCGAAGGGTACTGAACAATTTCCTCTTTAACCTTTATACTATATAAGTTAATTACTAATATTATTATTAGTTTTTTCTATTAAATAATACTCTCTTTCTCCTAAAATACTTACAGTTTTTTTGGGGGAAATCTATATATATATTAAAGTTGGCCAAAAGAGCTATGGTATTGACATGTGGACAAACAATGGAGAAAGCTTGCATTTGGAGAAGCCACATCAACAACATACTAATAAATAAGTGACTTTTCATTTTCTTTTCATTAGCTAATACTATTAGCTAATAGTAATAGTTACTAAAAATGGTAACTATAATAGTTAACTATTATAGTAACTATTACTATTATTAGTAATAGTTAACTATTTAACCATTATAGTAAACTATTACTAATAATAGTAATAGTTACTATTATAGTTAACTATATTAGTTAACTATTACTATTAGTAGTATTAGTTAACAATATTAGTTACAATACAAGTTAAATATTACTAGTAATAGTTAACTATAATAGTTACTATTATAGTTAACTATATTAGTTAACTATTACTATTAATAGTATTAGTTAACAATATTAGTTACAATACAAGTTAAATATTACTATTAATAGTATTAGTTAACTATAATAATTACTATATTAGTTAACTATTACTATTAATAGTATTAGTTAACTATAATAGTTACTATATAGTTAATTATTAATATTAATAGTATTAGTTAACCATAATAGTTACTTTATAAATAAGTTATTTTTTACTATTAATAGTATTGGTTAACTGTAATAGGCTACATACATTAACTATTACTATTATTAGTGTTAGTTAATTATAATAGTCATTATATAAGTTAGATTATTAATTTTTAATATTAATTAATGTTAGGTTATTTCCGCAAGTGCACGGGTGTATGTAGTATAGATAGTGCAAAAGCGAGTCGATCTCACGAGGACAACTTTACTTATAAAATATTTTTTGCTTAGAATAAGAAAATAAAGAAAAGAGAATGATTGGGGGTTATAAAATTGTTTGTCACTAAACTAGAAATGAAATTGCAACTACTATATTTTAAGGAATCCTCGGGATTGGAATATCAACAACAAATATTCATCAACTATCCATGCTCTATTTAGATTAAAGTTTCATTTTAAAACAAGGATGGTATGCTTGGCCTACACTACTTCTCACGATCAAGCAAGTAGCGTTTGTATTCTCATACTAATTATGCCCTATCTCTCGATGGCCCATAATTAGTAAGAATCCATTAAGTTTTCTTTATGAAAATCAGCATACTTTCCATTCAAGGAGCATCCCTAAGCCATTACACTACTCTCGTGAGTAATGAACTTAGTTCTGACTATATGGATCCGCTAATCAAGGTTCTCCGATCAGTACTTCCCTTGATTAACTGAGATTCATACAAATCATGGACGTCATCATTGTCGCGACCCCGAACCCCGCGGCCCGAGATCGCGAGCTGGACGTCGACTTAAAACCAAAACTCTAAAATATAGAAGTTAAAAATTCCATTTTGAACCAAAAGGTTAAATCAACAATGTACAATCAACATAAGCTCCACAGCTTATACTCAAAAGAATAAATATACAATTCTTAATGACGTCAATAATGGTGACACTATCCCCAAAAGGTTATACATTTAAATAATGTAAACCGATCCATAACAACCTGCCCCAATATCTCAATCCTCTCGATGTCCTCCTCGATCCGCGAATCCTAATCCTTTTCCTCCTGGGGGGGTTTAAGGAAAAACAAAGATGGAAATAAACGGGGTGAGATAAAATCTCAGTAAGTTACTAATGCAACTACATGACATGCTAATATGCAATGACCGATAGCAATTAACATAAGATAGATAGCAGCGGAATAATAAGTGACATGCTGTCGAACAGTAACATCTAATAGTCAATCATATAAATAAACATATAACAACAAATGAGAGGCTCCCTATCGCCAACCGTCCCATACCGGTTGGAAATAACGACCAGCTCAACATGCAACACATAAAGCTGAAATAAACACTCATAAGTGGATACATAGCCAAGGTTTTCCAAACCGGAACATCCAAATAAAGGATCGCTGCGCAGCTTCAATAATCAACAATCATCATCTTCATCATAGCATGAAAGCCGAAGAGAAAACCCCGGTACCGGAACCAATAACCAAATGAAGTGTCACAAAGGACGGGAGACATGCCACAAAGTCATGCTCCAAGTAAAGCTAAAATGCACACAAAGGAGCTAGCTCTTCTCACATCCAAGGCCAATCTGGAGGAGGGTAATAATGGGGCAAAACAATGGTCAACAATCACAATGGACTTGGCTGTGCCATCATAATGTTTCGCATCGCCCAAACACACACAAAATACCAGCTGGACTTTCAAGTAAAGGCTAAGTAATAAAATACTAGCACAATAAACAACCATTGATTCCAAAGTAGGGAATCATACCAAATAATCACCATAAAGATGCAACGGTTACTCACGAAGAGTTCAACAACAATAGCACAAGGAGTTTCTCATAAAAGAGTCCAACAACATTGACCATTAAAACATAATGATTCAGAGATAAGGCACGTACCAAATACATCCTAAATATGATTCCCACAAGTTAATCATAAAGAGCACAACCAAAACGGTCGCTCACAAATGGCACAATGACTAATACCAAAAGACCCTAAACATTTACTCATAAAGATATACTAGGACTATGAACTCAACCACCTCATCACACCTGGAATTCCAAATAATGAATCCGAATGAATACATCTTAAGGTTAATCAAACCGTAGGTATCCAATTGCCAAAACACGCTTTACCTCCGTCCTTAACGAACCAATCCCAAACCCCCAAACGAATCCAAAAGGTTAATCTTTAGAACATGATCACGAACGCATAATAAGATGCCCAAACATATACCAAATGATCATCACAAATATAATCACAACAACTCAACACGGTCACTCAAATGGATTTGCAAAACTTGATCACAAAGGATTGATACAACTCCTCTTACCCTTAAACACCCAATAAAATCTCGAAGTATAAAACTTATAACTTAACTTAACAACCTATACCATCTTGTAGTGCTCGAAGAGAGCTTCGAAACGATAGTTTACACGCCTAAAACGGAGTCCGGATGAGAAAGTTATGGCCTCCGGAAGATCGAACGAAAAACGGGCAATCTGGAAAAAGAGGGATGCGCGCGCCTCCATAAAAAGTGATGCGCGCGCCTCCTAAGGTCAGAAGGTTGCGATTTCGAAGCAAAAAAGGGTGCGCGCGCCTCCCAAAACATGGTGCGCGCGCCTCCTTGCCCGGAGGGACGAAATCCGGCCAAAATCTGGGTTTCTATCAATTTTTCTTACCCATTTCACATAACAATCCAAATCAAACATAATCAACCTTCCTCCAAGCATAAAGATGAACCCAAAACAACTTATAACTAGAATGGGGACTCAAATAATACCATTTATCAACCAAGATCAAGATTCAAACCCAACATTCCTAAAATCACCATTTTTGACCAAAACTCAAAATAAATTCCAAATAAATTCCAAATTCAACCAAACTTCAAATACTCCCTCCGTCCCGCTGAAAATTGCAAAAAAAAATCATGGCACAAGAATTAAGGGAAAAGTGAAAAAGGTGATGTGTTGTGAGTGTTGATAGTTGAGTGGGAGAGAGAAAGTGGGGTAGAGAATAGTTAGTGGGTTAGTGGATGTGAGTATGAGAAGTGGGACCCACTAATTAAAAAGTATTAAAAACTTTCCATTTATGGAATGTGCAATTTCTATGGGACGCCCATTTTGGTAAGTTTTGCAATTTTCGGTGGGACGGAGGGAGTATAACACATCAAGCATAATATAAACATGATATGAACACTTTAGCATAAAAATGGGGGAAAAGCAACTTACCCGGATTTTCTCAAAGTTGCCGGAACTCGAAATTTCTTGGCTTCCTACGATCCTATCGACGATCTAAACAAGATTCACGTTTTAAGAAATGAGAGATTATGAGAGGAAGAAGAAGGAAATGAAGAGAGAAGGAAGAGGAAGAAAAACTTACCTTCCTATGTAGAGAGAGAGAGAAATGGGCTGGGAATGGGGGAAGAGGAGAGGGAGAAGGGGGAATTATTTCTAAAAACTTACACTCAGGCCCCTCCTCTACACTACACACAAATACTTACACTCCCTACTAACTATTAAGACCCAAAAATAGTACACTAGCACAAATGACCCAATTAAAATGCTAGACATAATTTATTATGAAACATAAAATGCACACATAAATAATTAAATAAATAATAATTTAAATAAATAAATAAGCAAATAAATAAATAATAATTATTTATTACCAATAAAATAGAACCTAGATTTCGGGTCGTGACAATCATGGTTGTAGGCGTTAGAGTTTGATATAGTAGAATTGTTTAAGATGAAGAGAAGAATTTCAGAGCATGACTACTTAATAAACATAAATGTTATTGAGTTTCCAACCCCAAGAAAATGGGGGATTACTCACAAGCCATATAAATAACAATAAGAATAAGATAAAGAAGAAAAGATAGAAGAAGAGATACTTATTCTGAATTGAAATGAAGATAAAAGACTTGAAAAGAACCTCTGAATATTATTGATGAAGAACTCAGAATATTGCTCAAAAAGTTGAATATCTTTCACAAATTCTGAGAATTTATTGATGTTTGAGAGTACATATTTTCACTATAGTAAGTTTACAATATTTCTAGATATCTAAAACTACTGATATCTATCTCTATATATAGGCCTTGGGCCAAGGGAAGTGATTATTCCCGGATGCCTCCTTGAAAAGGTGCCTTTTGGAGAAGTCTGGAAAATTGCTGAACAGGGGGTGCTCGGCCGAGTCAAGGAAGGTACTCGGCCGAGCAAGCCTTCGAAAATGACTTCTGCCTTTCTGATGCCTATGCTCGGCCGAGTCAAGGGTGGTGCTCGGCCGAGCAACTGCTGGAACACTTTTATTCTTCAATTTTCTTTGTCCAGTTAATTTGCTCCTTATTTATTTGTTTCACCTTCCTCCAAGAGATGTCCAAAGCTCATAATAATGCTCCAAAACCTGTATTATATATAAACATACTACCAAGTGAATTATATCCGCATAATGAGATAAAATCAAATAGTTTAAGCTAATAATTACTTAAAATAAGGTAAATAAACTATAATTTTGGATCTTAAATGACTATAAAATAGTCATTTATCAATTAATCATAATAGTTACTATATCAATTAACTATTACTATTAATAATATTATTTTATTATAATAATTATATTAATAATTATTATTATATAGACTAATCATTGCTATTAATATATATATTAACTATTACTATCAATGGTATTAATTAATTATAATAGTTATTATAATAATAGTAATCATATAGATTAATTTTTATTATTAATAGTATTAGTTAAAATGATGATTACTATATTAGGTAACTATAGTTAAAATATTTTTTAAGACATAGTATTGGTTTCCCGTGCAGAGCACGGGTTACCCGCTAGTTGTCTCAAAATACATGCACTTCTACAACTTTTCATAAAAATATGACATACTTTGTGTTATATGCCATTGGTTATAGTTAGGTAACTGTCATTGTAAAAAAATTTAATTGACTGAGTACTTAAAATATTTAAAAGGTGAATTCGTCTATTTGATGTGTATTGATTGTTTTCTTAATCTGTAAAAAATCTTTAAACTACAAGTATTTTCAGCCGGAATGAGTACTCTCTTTATTAAAATCTGGTACTAGGTGTTTTTGTTCCTACTTGCAGCTCTTTAGAATTTTAAATCAATCATGGAGAGTGGTTTGGTGGGCATTCATGAGGCCGTGACATGTTTGCATGATATAACCTATCATCATGATAAACTCATTAATTTGCACAGTTACAAAGTAACCAAAACATAAACACTCATTTATTATTAATTAATATTGAGAAAAAAAATAGATAAGTTGCTCTAAAAAAAGTAAAAAGACATAGTATGCTATAATGGCCTCTTATTAAACTTTTAAACTGATACTAATCATGACCGTTACAATTCATACAACCATAATTACTCATTTATTATTAATTTATCATTAGGTAGAAAATCATAAACTATAAGTTTTTTTTAAAAAGAAAAAAAAAACAGATGTTACTGATTAATATAAAAATTAAATTGATGGATAAAGGTGTAATAGTGGATCGTTCATTATTAACAAAATGAGAAGGTGAATATGATTATATAAATGCATTAGTAATTCATTTAATTATGAATTCTGATGTTTATGATGTTTAGAATGCTGAGTATAGTATTAAAAAGATTAGAACTCCTTTTTTTTTTTTTTTTTTTTTTTTTTTTTTTTGTAAACTAACGAATGAAAAGAAAGCCAATTATAACAAGTAACATTCTTTTTTCCTTCAAAAATAAAAACAACATTCTTTTGACATATTGTAATAAATGTAAATGAATCTATTTAAAGTGGTTTTTGAATCATCCAACCACCCTCATACAAATTAAGAAATGATTCCTAAAAAATTACTTTGGTTTCAGTTTAGCAATATGTCAGGACGCCAAAGCCAACTTCTCTTATTGAAGCAACTCTCAAAAGGACGAAATGAGAAAAAAAATTAAAATTCGTGTTGTGCGATTATGGAATACTTACAATCCAAGAAAAAATGATGAGCTAATGAGCATGGACTTCATAGGCTTGGATGAAAAGATATTCTCCATTTTACACATTTTATGTTAGTTTTTTCTTATTTATAGCGTGAATTTCATTGATTAAATATGCAGAAAGACGCTATGCATTTCATGATTCGCAACAAGTTTGTACCAGATTTTAATGGATTAATTGTTGAAGGAAACTTTTATTTCATGAAGAATTTTAGAGTTGATGGTTGTAAATAAAAGAATCGACTATTGGATCAAGACACTTTTATTTTATTTGACGCTACAACGTGCGTCGAGGAGATTATTATGAATTTACCAACTATTCCAAGATATTATTTTTCATTGGTTCCGTATGACAAACTTGAAAGCGTCGGAGACAATCGTAAGAATTTAGTTGGTAAGCGTACTATTACATATTGTAAATTTGGATTTATATCATAAAAAATAAATTAACAAACTTGCTCTTTATGTAGATATCATTGGCATAGTAGTTGGCGTTTCAAGTTTTGGAGATAGAACGGCGGCTGGATCAAATATCAAAATGTGCAAGCTTGACTTAATGGATACAAGGTATGTTGACACTATTAGTTTACCTTTTTTTTTTCCGAATAGAGACTTTTATTATTTTATTTTCTACAGGGAGAATCGACTCAAACTGACTATATGGAATCAGCAAGCTAAACTACTTAGCGAATTCGGTGGTTTGGGTAATTTTGAGGTAGGATGCAATGATTTAATTCTTTCATCCAACATAAATATAAATATGTCAAACACTCTCTTAATGATTAAGAATCATTATCCTTGTTTAACGAATAAGAGCCCCACTCAACACTCGACATCTAGCGCCTCAATGTGATCAAATGAATCATACCTCCAAATTACCCAACATTCTGATAAGGATCAAGGATCTAGTGATTGATGCATCAAACGCAACCTAAGTGTTTATTTTCTAAAATGACAATTTTTTTGTACTATTCCTCTAATTTATTTTCTCTCTTACTTTACTTTTATACTCAAAACACCTATCAATTTACTACTCCCTCCGTCCCGAGTAAGAGTCCTACTTTCCATTTTGGTACGTCCCATAGTAAGAGTCTTATTCCTAAAATAGCAAAGAATCTTTACTATTTACCCCACTCATTCTCTCTCCTATTTTACTTTTATACTCACAACACTAATCAATTCACTATTCTCTCCCACTCATTCTCTCTCCTACTTTACTTTTACACTCACAACATTTACATCACTTCCAATATTTATTAATAAGCGTGCAAATGAGGGGTAAGACTCTTACTCTGGGAATATTTATTAATAAGCGTGCAAATGAGGGGTAAGATTCTTACTCCGGGACGGAGGGAGTATTTCCTACTACACCCCGTCTCTCCTACTTTACTTTTCATACTCACAACACTTACATTATTTCCACATTTTCTTAATAGCTTAATCTCCGTACAAATGAAATGAAAAACACTTACGTGAGACTGATGGAATACTATTATTTACTCCCTCATTCGCAGTTTAAGGTTCTTAGTTTTTTTGTGGTTTATCTGAAGGAACTTTGAGCATTAATTATTGGTTAATCCACTTATCGTAATGAAGATCTAAAAGTTGTTATTGATAGTATTTATAATGGTGTACCAATAACAAGTTTTAAAATTTTCATTACTTGCTCAAACTTCCTTCAAATAAGTTTCTAAAAAACTAAAAACCTTAAACTGAGACAAACTAAAACTGGGACGGAGTATATTTTTAACAACCTAGTGGGGAAATGGGGATTTGAACATTCGAGGAAGGTATGCTGTACCATCTCTAACAACCAAAATATAGAAAATCAAAATCTTGTAAATGTTTCCATGCGAAACCGGTTGGGCACCGTCCTTTTGAATAAGTCGTTGAAAAAGTCTTTCTAAATTTATGTTCAATTCAAAAATAGTCTAATTTAATTCTCATAATCAACTATAAAAAGTAATTGCAGGGTCTTTCCCAATTCGACTTGAAATGGACGGCGGAGGTAACCTGCCGGAGGAGTTAATCTACAACGTACTCACCAGACTTCCGGCCAAATCCGTCGGCCGTTTCAGGTGCGTTTGTAAGCATTGGCAAACCCTTCTTTCCGACCCTCAATTTCTCAAAACTCAATTTAATTTCAACAATCTTCAAACCAAACTCATTTTCCGGCACAATCCCTCGTTTATTTCCGTTGATTTTTGTGAAGATGGTAATAACAAAGGTTACCCAATTGCAATCGATGAAACCCTAAGTTTCAAGCCTTCAAAATCTTGCCGTACGATTCTTGGATCATGTAATGGTTTGCTTTTGTTAATTGATTCTGAAAGTTCTCAGTTGTTCATTTCGAATCCTGTTACTCATGAATCGAGGCAGCTGCCACCAGTTCCTGTAAGAAGCGGAGTTCATCGTAATTATAGTATCTTTGGATTTGGTTATTGTTCGTACGATGATGATTATACAGTTGTTGTAGTCTTGGATTGTTGTTGTATTAGTCGTGTTTATATTTTGAAAAGGAACTGTTGGAAAAGGGTTGAGAATTCACCTTTTGTTCTTGATTCTGATTGTGGCGTTTTTGCGAATGGGGCTTTACATTGGTTAGGTTTTCGGAAACTGGATCACTCCAAAGTGATTTACGCATTTGATTTAGTTAGTGAGAGGTTTAATCCACTGATACGAAAAATAGGTCCGGTACAAGAGATATAGCACAAGCAACCATATCAAAAAACAATCTTGATATAAACCAAAACACCAAAACAACCTCAGAAACAGTACCAAAAACTGCAGTAGATTCGAACCAGAAAATAACCTGTATTGAGACCTGGAAAACCCGATCGACACCGATAGGATTGAAGCTCTGTCTCTTAGAAGAACCCAGGAAAAAAATCACTCAAATCGGACCACGAACGAAGCGGGAATCGCGATTTGAAAACTGCTGCGCTGACAGGAATTGTACTGCGGGAATTATGTTTTTCTCTTTGTTTACGGCTGCTCTAACCCTCATACCAACCACAAAACGTAAACTAAATAACCTATTAAAAACCTAATAGAATAAGGAAAGATAGGCTAATATTTTTGGGCTTTTATTAATTAAAAAACATAAAAGAAACGTGAGCTTTTCTCAACTTAGGAGAGACCGAAAAACCCAACAGGAATCGTGATTTTTTTTTATTGTGTGTGTGTGCAGGTTTGGCAATTAAAAAAAACCAATAAATTACATACCTTAATAAATTGAACATTAATCTCAAAATAATAATCATTAAAAATTCATTTTAAAATTATTATATTAATTAAATTAAATTAGAAATACAATAATCTTTAAATAAAAATAATTGAATTAAAAAAAGTAATAACTAAATTTAATCATAACCCCAAGTTAGAAGATAGTGGGATTTGAACCCACTCTCCTTCCTTAAGACAAGAATGCCTCGACCAACTGAGCTGGGGCTGATTCTATGTTCACCTGGTGCACTTCTAATATATATATGCTCAATGCAATTTTTTTTCTTCTTACTAACAAAAGTTGAGCAGGTGCACTTGCACACCCTACTTATATGGGAGGTCCGCCCCCTGATCGCACACCAAACCGTCCCAATCCTTACTGAAAAAGCAGGGTCAAGGCTTAAGTCAGAAAGGAAGTGATATCAAAAGTGTTGTCACTGCGACGATATCACTTCTGGCAGCACTCACACACACGAACAGAAAATAATTTCTGGAAAGAGTTGCAGCGGAAAAAATCATACAAGAAAATAATTTTCTCAAGATATATAAATTATATATCTTGAGGGATGCCTCAAAAGGCGAGACCTTTACTAATAATAAGAGTGAATTACAAGGTCGAAAATTCCTAAAGCTATTACAACGAAAGCTTCTAGGAACGAACTAAGTCTATAACACAATTCCTAACCTAGCCAAGACTTTTATAAAACTCGGTACAAGAACATAAAAGTATTTTGGGAATTTATAAGGAAACAAGGAAAAGTGTAAAGACTTTTGTGTGAGGTAAGTGTGTTGTGATTGCCTTAAGTTCCATCTTCACTTCCTCATCTATTTATAGTACTTCTTGGACTTGGAGAACACTCCAATAATGGCTGAGATGGGTCACAAAAACGTGGTAGAGAGATGGAGTTAGTTGGCCGAGCCTTGGGGAGGATAATTCCCACATTTCCTAATTTGTAGGAACAAATTCTTTGTGCCCAAGTTTTGTGCTTCGCCTTGTTGTACTTCCTAGCTTCAGCGCCTTGTACTTTCTCCTCCATAAACTCAGATGTTGAATGGGTCAATTACCCATGTGTTTGTTTTTGTGGAATTCCCATGTGTTATGAATAAAATCCTTTTTATTCATAACTCTCTTTTTATCTTCCATGCATTATTCTAGCATATATTATACCTGAAAATTGGACCAACATAAACAATAAACTTGCACAAATATTAGTTATTAGTCCAGCAATTATTTATGAAGCAAATATACAAATATAATAAAGTCTGCCCGTCGGCAGCACTGGGAAGGTGTGGTTATCACTTCTGGTATCACCACATTCTGCACTTACAATCTCCCCCTTAATTGTATATTTCTTCACAAACTAAATAATGCTGCGACCTGCAAGATAAAGTTAGTCACAAGTCTAGAATATACATGCCCTCTTCTCGAAAATAAACTCCCCCTCAAAGAGGCGAGTTAACCAAAATATCAATGACAAAGAAATAACCAAAGTACTAAAACTTAAGTACTAAAACGACCGAAAAAGTCCACGGTCAATATCCAAAACATCCACATGTTATGAAGTGCATCTCACACTTCACAAAACCAACCAAAAAATGTTTAACAAACCAACAACCAAATAAAATTGTTCCACCACCACAAATTTAAAAACAACTAATAAAAAGTTTGTTTTAATCACCACAAAACTACCAACATAAAATTGTTAAAGAACCACACCCCGCTTTACTCATCATCCTCGGCCTCGTCCTCTTCATTTCCTGGTTGAGTATCATTGCCTCCAGCACTTGTTCCAGCACCTGCGGTAGTACCCGAGGCAGCAGCATTTCCTCCCCCTATTTGTGATGAAATATGATCAAGAAATACAGACAAATCATCATGAATCTTCATCCAGGAGTTGACCTGATCCTTTACGTTTTCCATAACCCTGTTTAAAACCTGAACAACAGCAACTGTGGAAATCATAGAAGAAGTTCTGTCAAAAGTATTGACCTCACTTTGGGTAGCACTTTTTGCTGTACCTGTAGGGATAGGAAACGAAAAGTCTGGAACAGAAGGTCTAGCTTTTGTCTGGGAACGCTGAGCAGGAATAGGTTTGGAGACCAAAGGTGGGGACGGTTTGGACCACGGTAGATCAACATGTCCGTTACCTCTCTTCAATTGATTATCAATAACATAGTAGCTAGGGCCGGAAGTGAAGATATCAGAGCCTAGTACTTGAAATTTTTGAAAGGTTAAGACACGAAAGATCAAGGATGGATATGGAAGGTAGGATGGGTCTTTTCTTTTAGGCCAATTCGAAAGATGTTTGAACACTAGATTCCCAAAGTTGATCGATTTGTTTTTCCCTAGCCTATACAAAACTCTCGCTTGCTCCATAGTAAGGTTTTAATCACTCTTTGAAGGAAGCCAATTAAGCAAGCAAAGCTTGTGTAAAACCGAGTAAAGAGAGGTAAGTTTAGAAGCGGGGAATTTGACTTTGGGATCGGTTGGCCAATGTTGGACTTCATTATGGGTTAGGAATTTAGCCATTGCATCTTTGTTACAATTAAAACTTTCCTCGATGATATTGGGCAATCCTAAGGCTTTGTTAATGATGTTGGGGTTGAAAAGAAACACTTTACCCCTAACAAACACCTTTCCGAATTCTGGAGCAGTTTCATTGTCTATGTTTGGACTAAGATTAGCATAAAAATTCCTTACCACCTTATCAACATAAGCCATTGCTTGGGTGTTAGGAATCAAAAAATTCCGGTCCTCAAGGAATTGATACACACAACTTTTCTTTAAATCATCCTCATCAATGTTTTTCTCTTCCCAAAAAGGGGTATTGCTATGTTTTAGCCAAAAAGACATACCCGACTCTTTATAGAACTCAAGAGAATAAGGATCTAAAGGAAAAGCTTCATTATCTTCAACTCTAACATGCTCATTTTCAGAATCATCAGAAGAATCAGAGACATGAGGAGAAGAATGATGTACCTCCTGAGATTTGGACCTGGTCTGAGCTTGCAGAGGTGTTCCCGAAGGTGCTGGCCTTCTGCGGGTAACATCTTTGTCAGCACCCTGAATACCCTTCCCTTTTTCAAGTCTTTGTTGAGCTGCAGCAAGGGTTTCACTATCTTGTTCCTGTTCATCCACCCACTGATCGAAGTCATCCTCTGTAGGTTCTTGCTCTACGGTATAATTTTCATCCGAGGCATGAGCGGAAGACAAACTCTGAGAGTCTTCATCTGATACTTCAACAGGATCAGTTGGAGTGTTGGAATTTGCTTTGTTGAAGATAGCCCTTAATCTGCTTGAAGTCCTCTTTTTAGGTGCTTGGACAGATGGTGGTTGTGGCGGAGCTTTCCGCTTCTTCTTGGTGGTTTTGGTGGTTGTTGCAGCTGGTTGGGAAGGAGCCATGGCGGGAGGAGCTTGGGCGACTGGAATTGGAGATGGACCGGACACCACAATCGCCAAGGAAGGCAGTGATGTCACCGGTGTTGTCGCCGGTGATGTCTCCATAGGAGAGAAAAATCTAGCCTCACCCACACTTGGAGAGACTTCCATTGGCTCGGTGATTGCTTTGGATGGTGAAGCCATTGATGATTTGAGAAGAGAAGGAAGAATTTTTGGAGAGGGATTTCTAGGGTTTTTGATAACCCGAGAAATAGAGAGAGAGGAGATCGGTGAGTATGAGGAGGGAGGAGAGTTTAGAAAACTAAATACCCATTATTAGATAACTCTTCCTATTCCTAAAAACACTCAACTCCCCCTATTTTCTAGCTTAGTTAGCTATTATCTCTATCACTCCCCCATTTTAAAATAACCAACCGGCCATTATCCCAAAAAGCCTTTTTTTTTTTTTTTTTTTTTTTTTTTAAATAAATAAAACGAAAAATAAAATAGAGAGAATAAATTCGGCCTAGGTGACTACATCCCTAATTTTTGAGTTTGATTTACTTATAAGGATGAAGTTACTTAACCAAATTCACCAAAAATAAAATAAAAGGAATTTAATAAAGACTTTTTGAAAATCAAAAACTCCACATATTATAAAGGACTTTCGGACTTTCAAAATTTAAATATTAACTCCGAGAATAAAAAATTAATGTGGCACATACTAATGTGTTATTGGCAATGAGGGTAACACTTTAGAGAACACATAAGTCAAATATCCCCTTGATAAAAACTTTTTATATTTAAAGAACATACGGCAAAACAATCCTCATTTTCAACACTTGAGGCACATTGTTAAGCTTCTATATAATAAGCAATTGAGACTAAGAAACAAGCTTTTCATTTTCAAACACTTGAGGCATAGCAAGCCTTAAATGCATGTTTGAAGTTAACAATATATAAGCTTGTTCTTCATCTTTAAGCACTTTTAAAAAAAATATAATTTACACTTTAATATCTACAAGATAGTATCGTAGTAACGAGCTCCGTGCTCCGAGTCCTTATAAAGTGTAAAGAATACTTTAGTGATTTGCACCTTTCAAGTAGGATACACTGTAGTAGCGAACTCCATGTTCCTAATACTTAGTACGAAATCACTAGAAAATATCTCCTTTTGGCAAGAGTGCATCGTCGTAGCGAGCGCCGTGCCCCGAGTTACTAAGGAAATATTATAAGTGCTTTTTGCCTTTTAAATATATTTTTATCACAAAAATTAGTGACTTTGTCACTTTTAAGTACAAAGGGAATTTTGACAAACATGTTAACCAAGTATAAACCTACCAAAACAAAAAGGTCAGCATGTGCCGCCTCGAGGGCTTGAAACGAAAAACAACTGAAAAAATAACAATTATTATTATATATTTTTTTTTTTATACAGTGTTACCAGAAGTGATGACAACACTCAGGGTAACACTTGAAAACAGTAACTTAAAAAATACAAAGACCAAGAGATGTTTTCAAACTTGAAAATCTCTCATGGTCAAGGGCCTTAGTAAAAATGTCAGCAAGTTGATACTTTGTATCAATATGCTCTATGTTTATCAAATCTTTTTCAACCAAGTCTCTTAGAAAATGGTGACGAATATCAATATGTTTAGTGCGGGAATGTTGAACCGGGTTTTTTGAAATGTTTATTGCACTCAAGTTATCACAGTACATGGTCAAAGTGTTACTCTCAAGACCATAGTCATCTAACATGTGTTTTAACCAAATAAGTTGAGAACAACAACTCCCGGCTGCTACATATTCTGATTCAGCAGTCGAGAGGGAGACACAGTTCTGTTTACGACTATACCATGATACTAAGTTATTACCCAAAAAGAAACACCCCCCACTAGTACTTTTCCTATCATCCATGTCACCCGCCCAGTCAGAATCACTAAAACCAACAAGATTGGTATTAGTATCCTTAGAAAACCATATTCCTAAATCACTCGTCCCCGACACATATTTGATAATCTTTTTGACAGAATTTAGGTGGGAAAGTTTAGGACTGGCTTGATATCGTGCGCATACACACACACTAAACATTAAATCAGGACGACTTGCGGTAAGATAGAGGAGACTACCTATCATAGATCGATATAGGGTTGGATCCACATCCTCCCCAACTTGGTCCTTTCCCAACTTCAGTGTCGAACCCATTGGTACTTTAGACTCCTTGGCATGCTCCAACCCGAACTTTGTTACTAAACTTTTCGCATACTTGCTCTGAGAGATGAAGATCCCTTCATTCGACTGTTTCACCTGCAATCCAAGGAAAAAGTTTAGTTCCCCTATCATACTCATTTCGAAAGTTGATGACATGGCATCCACAAATGTTTTCAAATAGATTTCTGATGTGGAGCCAAAAACAATGTCATCAACATATATTTGAGCTATGACAAGAGTTTTAACATTTCTTAAGATAAACAAAGTCCTATCGGCTTCTCCTCTAATAAAACCATAATCTAACAAAAATTGAGTTAGTCGTCCATACCATGCTCGAGGAGCTTGTTTCAAGCCATATAATGCTTTTGTAAGCTTATAAACATGGTGTGGTTTGAATGGATCTTCAAAACCTTTTGGTTGTTCAGCATATATTTCTTTATCAATATATCCATTCAAAAACGCTCCTTTCACATCCATTTGGTGCAATGTGATTTTAAGGTAGCAAGCTATAGCCAAGAGGAGTCTTATGGACTCAATTCTAGCCACAGGTGCGAAGGTCTCATCATAATCGATACCTTCGACTTGTGTATATCCTTGAGCCACAAGACGAGCTTTATTACGAACAATGTTACCCGTTTCATCACTTTTGTTTTTGAAAATCCATTTAGTCCCAATAACATTAGTGTTAGCGGGACGGGGAACTAAAGTCCAAACATTATTTCGGGTAAATTGTTCAAGCTCCTCTTGCATAGCTTGAATCCAAAAATTATCTTTTAGGGCCTCAATCACATTCTTAGGCTCAACGAAGGAAATAAAACAAGAGTGTTTTACCTGAGCATATGTGGTAGACATACACACATACCTTACCATATCTCGATAATTGACAGGTTCTTTGTTCCTCGTTTGAATTCCTTCATTTACTTCCCCTATTACTTGTGTAGAAGGATGATTCCTTCTTATTCTGGCTGGGGGGTCCCTCCTTATAACTTCATGAACCTCTGCACCTTCTGGATTTTCTTGTTCTGTTTCAGCAGCGGTACTGGAATCAGGTGATACCGGAAGTGTTGTCTCAACAGTGTTATCACTCCGGTCAGCACCTGCTTCATCAACAGAATCAGGATTCCCTCTGTTTTTAGTCAGCTCGTCTGACAGGATCAAGGGAGATTCTTGTGGTCCTTCACCTGTATTGCTCAACAAGTCATCAAAAAACAATGTTAACTGACTCTTGGATAGTTTTTGTCCTTAGGTTATATACCCTATATGCTCGACTATCTTGAGTGTATCCAAGAAAAATTGCATTATCACTTTTAGAGTCAAACTTAGTCAATTGATCCCGGTCATTTAAAATGTAACACATGCACCCAAAAACATGAAAATAGTGAACTTTAGGCTTCTTGCCTTTCAAAATCTCGTAAGGTGTCATAGTGGTACCGGGTCTTAAGAAAACTCTATTAGCGGTGTGACAAGCGGTATTTAGTGCTTCGGCCCAAAATCTTTTAGAAATTTGTTTAGAGAACAACATTACACGGGCCATTTCAAGTAAAGTCCGATTTTTCCTTTCGGCAATCCCATTTTGTTGAGGCTTTTTGGGTGCCGAGAATTCATGGTGGATTCCGATTTTCTCACAGAAGGAAGAAAAAGAAGTATTTTCAAATTCTTTACCATGATCGGATCTTATACGAGAAACAGAAGCACAAAACATGTTTTTGATTTTTGAGTGTAAGATTCTAAACTTTTCAAATGCCTCAGATTTTTCTTTTAAGAAAAAGATCCAAGAGAATCTAGAAAAATCATCAACAACTATTAAAGAATATTTCTTACCACCCAAACTATCGACTTCAACAGGACCCATTAAATCCATATGTAAAAGTTGAAAACAATGTGTTGTTCCAGAGTACTGCTCATGGTATTGGGTAGCACTGTGGCCAACACGAGTTTGTTTGCCTTTAAGACAACTTTCACAAATGATTTTATTTTTGAAATCTAAATTAGGGACACCTTGAATAGCACCAAGTTTAATAATCTTTTCAATGTTTCGAAAATTGGCATGTCCTAACTTTTGGTGCCATAAGGTTGTGACATCAATTCTCACGGAGTTGCATACCTGTCTGTCTTCCACACAATAACAATTGTCGGTTGATCTAGTACCTGACATCACACACTTGTTAGTATGATCAAAGACTTCACAGGTATTTTTGTTGAATTTTACCTCTAAATTGTCATCACAAAGTTGGCTTATACTAATTAAATTAGCTACAAGACCATCTACATGTAAAACATTTTTTAAAGCGGGGAAACCGGACACATTTAAAGTTCCTTTCCCGATTATCTTACTCTTACTACCACCACCATAAGTAACATTACCTCCAAGAACAGATTCATAGTCTTTCAAAAACAATTTTGTTCCCGTCATGTGACGCGACACCCGCTATCAAAATACCATGAACCTTCAACATTAGTTCTTAAAGCAGTAAAAACAACATCACATCTTTGATTGTTTTTAGGTCTCCATTCTTTCTTACTTTGATTTTTGTTTCTCTGATAAGCAGTGATATCGGAAGTGATGGGTAACACCTCAGGTAACACTGAGGAACTGGACTGATTTCTTTTTATAAAGGTATGACTTTTGTTTTTAAAATGTCCAGTAGTGTGACAACAGGTACACACCTTCCTCTTATCCGAGATTTTGAAAGAAAAATCATTTGTCCACTCGGATTCAGGCTTGACTTGAACGTCACCATCCTCATCCGGCGGCAACAATGGAACAGAATAACCATTCACAATAGATCGCCATGCCCGGATATCAATTGATTTGATATACGAACGTAGGCGGATCTTCCAATAGGCGTAATTCGAACCATCAAGAACTGGGAGTCTTTTTTGATTAGGATTTGCAGGATCATAAGCCATGACACACTGGACCGAGGTACTTAGTATATCAAGTAACCAGCTCTGGTGCCAATTGAAAAAGCAGGGTCAAGGCTTAAGTCAGAAAGGAAGTGATATCAAAAGTGTTGTCACTGCGACGATATCACTTCTGGCAGCACTCACACACACGAACAGAAAATAATTTCTGGAAAGAGTTGCAGCGGAAAAAATCATACAAGAAAATAATTTTCTCAAGATATATAAATTATATATCTTGAGGGATGCCTCAAAAGGCGAGACCTTTACTAATAATAAGAGTGAATTACAAGGTCGAAAATTCCTAAAGCTATTACAACGAAAGCTTCTAGGAACGAACTAAGTCTATAACACAATTCCTAACCTAGCCAAGACTTTTATAAAACTCAGTACAAGAACATAAAAGTATTTTGGGAATTTATAAGGAAACAAGGAAAAGTGTAAAGACTTTTGTGTGAGGTAAGTGTGTTGTGATTGCCTTAAGTTCCATCTTCACTTCCTCATCTATTTATAGTACTTCTTGGACTTGGAGAACACTCCAATAATGGCTGAGATGGGTCACAAAAACGTGGTAGAGAGATGGAGTTAGTTGGCCGAGCCTTGGGGAGGATAATTCCCACATTTCCTAATTTGTAGGAACAAATTCTTTGTGCCCAAGTTTTGTGCTTCGCCTTGTTGTACTTCCTAGCTTCAGCGCCTTGTACTTTCTCCTCCATAAACTCAGATGTTGAATGGGTCAATTACCCATGTGTTTGTTTTTGTGGAATTCCCATGTGTTATGAATAAAATCCTTTTTATTCATAACTCTCTTTTTATCTTCCATACATTATTCTAGCATATATTATACCTGAAAATTGGACCAACATAAACAATAAACTTGCACAAATATTAGTTATTAGTCCAACAATTATTTATGAAGCAAATATACAAATATAATAAAGTCTGCCCGTCGGCAGCACTGGGAAGGTGTGGTTATCACTTCTGGTATCACCACATTCTGCACTTACACTTACTATTGTGTACGAACCCAAGAATGAGATTGATCTTGTTATTATGAACATATCATAGAGTGATAGTATTTGTAAACTCAATTCGTGAATCTATTCGGTAATCTTGCTTTTATTTATTTTTTTAGTTTAATTTTAAGTATGAGTTGATCTCCTGTAAAACGCGTTTTTCCTAGTGGTTAGGAAAAACATGTTTTTCAAAACCTTCTGGCTATCACTTTCAAATGTTCTGGCTATCAAATCTTATATCTAGAAGACTTTATATTGATATCCAGAAGACTTTATACTGATATCCAGGACCCTTCTGCCTATCACTTTCAAAGGTTCTGGCTATCAATCTCATATCCAGAAGGCTTTATATTGCTATCCAGAACCCTTCTTGCTATCACTATCCAGAAGGTTTTATATTGATATCCAGAACCGCTGAGAAGATCTGATTATTTACAAAAATTCCACCGCGTGTTTTTAAAAAAAGTTCTACATGTTTACAAAAATGTCACCGCGTTTTTTTAAAACACATTTTTCCTAGGAGTTAGAAAAAACGTTTTCCCAAGATTTTGTGTTTAAGTATAGTTTTAGTAGTTTTAATCAACAAACCAAAAACCCTTTTATTTATTTTATTTTGTTTAACATACTTGTTTTACACGACTTAGAATATTATTTCTCATGTGTTAACAACTGAGACATGAAAGTCTCAAATTTTTACAAGCGAATATAGGATTCTTAATAATTAAAATTTGTACCAAATGTTACATGTACTTGTTGATTCGTCTTTTGAAATATTTTGGTTTTAGAGTTCTTGGTTGTGTTTGCAGATAAAGGTGAAGGAGGCTATAGAGCACTTGTAGATGCATTTTTGTCCACCTTTTTATCTTTAGTAATGACTTTTTGGTTAGTTTTGAATTAGTTTGTTCTTTTTTGTAGATTTCACTTTCCTAAAAGACTTTTTTGTATGTGCCCCATTAAATTACTCTCTTTCTCCCAAAATGCATAATCATTTTTTTGGTTAAAATTTGGTCTTAATAAACAAAAATAAGTTTGCTCTTGATTAAAAGCAAATTTCGACAAAATTTGGTCATTCATTTTAACATGAGAGGTGTATTTGAGTTTTCTTATAATAATGAAGGTATATTAGTCAATTTACTGTGAAAATATTTCACATTCTGCCCCTTCATTTATGAGGGATGTTATTTGTAATTACTTATTTTAATTTTACCATATTAAGTGTCAAAACGACGTAGTTTTGAGCCCATCATACTCAGCAAATTCAACTTGGACACCTAATCAGTCATTTTTCTTGCCAACTAAGCAGCTCAGTCATAAAATTCGTTAGATTTTGGATGGAAAGATGACGGATTCCTAATCTCCACACCTTTTTCCTAAGTACGAGGGCAAATATAGCAATTAACTTGTATAAGGGAATATTTGCATCATTGACCTAAGTACATGGGCATATTTCTATATTTTCCCGAAGATGCTGAATACACAGAATCCAAAGAGGGACGTTGTTTCAATAGTAGGGAGGGTTAGGAAAACCACTTTACCAAAGAAAATCTATAATGGTAATTTATTGAAGCGCTCTTTCAGTTGTCGTGCTTGGGTTGACGTTTCCCAAGATTACAATCTCAAAGAGTTACTGCTGAAGATAGCGGAGTCCGTTTTTCCCTCCACAGAGAGTGTGGACGCTGATAAGCTGACAGAGGAGAAACTGGTGGACAAGCTGAGAGAGGCCTTGGAAGAGAAGATGTACATGATTCTCCTTGATGACGTGTGGGACAAACACCTGTGGGATGGAATCACGGTAGCTTTTCCAGATAATGGGAAAAAGAGGAGGATTCTCCCCACTAGCTGCCTCAATGAAGTGGCTTCATATGCTAGCATATGTTCAGAACCTTACTTTCTGCCCGGCCAAACGACCAAGATGTGCAACGTAGTCTCCGATTTTCATCAATTAATGCAACCTACAAGCTAGCCATTGCATTGTTCATCGTACTTTAACAAAATATATCAAATAATGCAATGTACAATTTTTTTTTCTAACGCCGTAAAAAAATCTAACAGAAGTATGACTTGTCAACTGAGTTGCTATTTGATTAATCTAGTCAGCATTTTTTAGGGTAAAAATGTAAACTTTCGTTAAAAAACTAACAAAACGTTTCTTTAAGGGTGTTGTTATACACACCCGTAAAATTTCTGAACACACCCGTAATGATAAATACACCTCTAAACAAGTAATCTCAACCAAACACACATTCTTCACTTTTCTTCTTTTACCCTTTTAAACCCTAAAGACGCACCTCCAGCCTCCGGGCAAACTACATTATTTCCGGTCACTTCCATTATTCCTGGCCAAACACCTCTGAAGTTTCTAGCAAACTTCATCTTCTTCCCCAAATTTCCCCTTCTCCATTTGATTGTAGAGATCAGAAAAGGATGTGATGTTTGTAAGATGACCAGAAACGGTTGCAGCATGGACGCAGAGATAGACAAGAGAACGTGGATGAGCTTTCCAGCAGTGAGAAGGATTCAGATCTGGGTGGACCGTGCTTTTGGAGGGCTTGACGGTGATGGATGCCGGAGAAGAAGATGAAAGGATTAAGGATAGGAAGTCGGAATGAATCTAAAGTTTTTAATATGGTGGAGGAGATAAGGTCAGAGTTCCTCTGCAAGGATAGGGAGCCGGGAGAGAGACGCAGGTGAGAGCTTCTAAGTGTAGAAGATGGAGGTATTTAGTAGGGTTGAAGGCAGAGGGGTATTGGGGAGGGAGAAAGCATAAGGCAGCCATGGATGGGAGGGGAAGGAAATGGAGGCTTTCTTCACTTTTATGAGATTTGGGTTTAGGAAAGGTAGGGTATGTGGGTGTATGTAAGAGATAAGGTTATTATTGATATTTGGATCAATGTCATTTTTGTAAAAAATATCATTACGGGTGTAGTCAGCAATTTTACGGGTGTGTATAACAACACTATTTCTTTAATAATCCAAAAAAGGTAACGAAAGTTTCTTCTATCATCAAAGTGAAACACGATAATGTTGGGTTTCGTAGGAACATGCGCAGCGGAAATTAGCATTTAAAATTTAATGAAACCCAAAGCCCATAGAACCATTCATATGATTAAGTCAAATACAACAATATGAATACTAGAAAAACTAACCCTTCATGACTTTGATTTCTAGCCTTTGATCTTGGTGGAGATTTGAAACTTGATCACGAAGTAAGAACACGAACTTTGAAGATGATAAGTTTCACCCTCTAGCGGTATCCACACCACGAACGAATATCAAGAACACTTGATCTTGGTTGCTAGACCAAAATTGCGAAACACGTTTTCACAATCAATATGAACTATATGGAATTTTATTTGTGTACTATTTTGTTCTTCAATCTAGGATGTCTTAGAACAAAATAAAACTCTCTCAAACTCTTTGAGACTTGCACAAAAGCATTAGCTTTGATTCTGGCCGAATTTGGCTGTTTATATACAAGTTAGACCTATTCCAAATAGGACACTTGTGTTTAAACCCGTCCAAAATTCATTTCCAAATCAAACCAGGAAACCAGTCCCGACATGGTGTGCGGCCGCCCAAAACCACCTGTGCGGCCGCACATCTATCTGGAACAAACTGGTACAATTTTAGCCAAGATGTGCGGCCGCCCAAACCATTTTGTGCGGTCGCACACTTTCCCAGAATACCATAATTTCCAAAATTCCAATATAGTCCTTATTTAAGATTCGTTATATTGTGTGTGACCCTCTAGGATTATACTAAGTTGGCAATGGGTTCAAACATGAAACCATAAGATATGATTAGGTTCTAGCAAACCGTCATACCTACCCAAATAGTATAACTAGATACAAGTTCGCATTCCTTTAGAACATGTCACAATCCCTTTGTCCACGATGTCATTAAACACAAGTCATGGTCAACAAGTCAACTTGTTTTGTTCAATACTTTCTCAATTCCGAATATGTTGATAATCCAAATGACATTGATCTAATCAATTCATTTGAGTCCGGCCGAACATTTTCATCAACATCATTCCTAAGAGAGGCCTAAGTTTGACATCTCTCCGAAGAGGGACAAATCCACTTAGCTTATTACTCTTCCCTACGTGAATCCGATTATGCCAATCATACCCTTTATAACTACCCGGTTAAAGGTAGCGTTTGAATATGTCAAACATAATGTTCATCAAGTGTAAGACTATAATAACTTCATGTCTAAGGATTCGAATGACATAACTAATATGAGATATATGTTTGACATAGACCATGACATAAATCTCACACAACGGGTCATGTCCAGTACCTTATTCCAAACAAGTACCCATAAATCTAACATGATCATCGATCATTTAGCCTTTATACTAGTGCTTAACAAGTACTAGGGACGGAGATTATTATGAGTAAACATGAACAACAATAATAATCAAAACATTTCTTTATTGATATGAAATAAATGATAACAATTACAACGTTTATTAAACGTGCCTAGGGCACCACTACCAACAATCTCCCACTTGCCCTAGGCCCAATCTCCCATGTATCTAATACCCATGGACCTAACATGACCATCATGTTTAGCTTGTGGAAGTCCCTTTGTTAGCGGGTCCGTAACATTGTCATCAGTAGGTACTCTGCATATATTCACGTCTCCCCTATCAACGATCTCTCGAATGATATGAAAACGCCTAAGTATGTGTTTGGATTTCTGATGTGCTCTTGGTTCCTTTGCTTGAGGAATAGCACCATTATTATCGCAATAAAGGTCTATTGGATTAGCAATACTAGGAACCACTCCAAGTTCAGTGATGAACTTCTTAATCCAAACAGCTTCCTTTGCAGCATCTGATGCAGCAATATACTCAGCTTCTGTTGTAGAATCAGCGGTTGTACTTTGCTTGGAACTCTTCCAGCCTACAGCTCCACCATTTAACATAAACACAAAACCCGATTGCGATCGACTATCATCTTTGTCAGTTTGGAAGCTTGCATCCGTGTAAGCATTTACAACGAGATTATCTTCCATTCCTCCATAGACCAAAAACGAGTTTTTAGTTCTTCTCAAGTACTTAAGAATCGCTTTTACAGCCACCCAGTGATTTTCACCGGGGTCAGATTGGTATCTACTTGTCATGCTCAAAGCATAAGATACATCCGGGCTAGTACAAATCATGGCATACATGATGGACCCAATTGCCGAAGCATATGGAACATCATTCATTTTCTCACGCTCATCTTTTGTCTTAGGACATTGAGTCTTGCTTAGAGAAACTCCATATAACACCGGTAAGGTACCTCTTTTAGAATTTTCCATACGAAATCTTCTAATGACCTTGTCAATGTATGTACTTTGGCTTAAACCAAGTAGCCTCCTTGATCTATCTTTATAGATCTTAATGCCAAGTATATATGCGGCTTCACCCATATCTTTCATTTCGAAGCACTTTCCTAACCAAGTCTTCACAAACTAAAGTGTAGGAATGTCGTTTCCAATGAGTAATATGTCATCCACGTATAAAATAAGGAGTAGCACTATGCTCCCACTAATCTTCTTGTATACACAAGGTTCATCTTCGTTCTTGATGAAACCAAACTCTTTGACTGATTCATCAAAACGGAGATTCCAACTCCTTGAAGCTTGCTTTAATCCATAGATGGATTTCTGCAATTTGCATACTTTAGAATTCTGTTCAAAACCTTCTGGTTGTGTCATATACACATCCTCTTGTAGTTTTCCATTTAGGAAAGCGGTTTTGACATCCATTTGCCATATTTCATAGTCATGATATGCGGCAATAGCAAGCAGAATTCTTATGGACTTGACCATCGCTACGGGTGAAAAGGTTTCATCATAGTCAATACCATGAACTTGCCTATAACCTTTCGCTATAAGTCTAGCTTTGTAAGTATGAACCTTCCCATCCATGTCTGTCTTCTTCTTGAAGACCCATTTGCATCCTATGGTTTTTACACCTTCGGGTGCATCAATCAAGTTCCAAACTTGGTTGTCTTGCATGGATTGCAATTCGGATTCCATGGCTCCAAGCCACTTGTCCGAATCAGGAGAAGACATTGCCTCTTGGTAGGTTGTCGGTTCATCATTCTCAATGATTTCTACCTCATTACTATCCGTTACGAGAAATCCATATCTCTCGGACTCGGATCGTAACCTACTAGATCTGCGAGTTACTTGTGTATTTTGAACAGGTTCCACAACTCCTTATGGTTCTTGTTCTTGTTCCACTATTGGTTCAATGTTATTTTCTAGGTCTCTAATTTCTTCAAGATTTATTTTACTCCCACTGATTTCTTTGGAGAGAAACTCTTTCTCTAGAAAGACACCAGTTCGGGCAACAAAAACTTTGTTGTCCTCACGGTTGTAAAAGTAATATCCTCTAGTTTCCTTTGGATATCCCACGAAAATACATTTGTCAGATTTGTGTGCAAGCTTATCAGAGACAAGTCTTTTGACAAAGGCTTCGCAACCCCAAATCTTCATGAAATATAAACGAGTTTTCTTTCCGCTCCACGTCTCATATGGAGTCTTTTGAACCGATTTAGTTGGAACACGATTTAGTGTGAATGCAGCGGTTTCTAGAGCGTAACCCCAAAAGGATATTGGAAGATCAACTTGACTCATCATTGATCAAACCATGTCTAACAAAGTCCGATTTCTCCTCTCGGACACACCATTCCATTGTGGTGTTTCGGGTGGAGTCAATTGTGAAACTATTCCACAATTCTTTAGATGATCATCAAATTCATGACTCAAGTATTCTCCACCTCGATCTGATCGAAGTGCCTTAATACTTTTGCCAAGTTGTTTTTCTACTTCATTTTGAAATATTCTAAATATCTCAAATGCTTCACTTTTATTTTTCATTAGGTAAACATACCCAAATCTACTATAATCATCAGTGAATGTTATGAAGTATTGAAATCCTCCCCTAGCATTGCTACTTAATGGTCCGCATACATCGGAATGTATCAACCCCAATAAGTCGCTTGCCCTTTCACCTAACTTGGTAAAAGGTGTCTTAGTCATTTTTCCAAGAAGACACGACTCGCAAGTATCATATGACTCAAAGTCACATGAACCTAAAAGTCCGTCCCCATGGAGTTTTGAGATACGCTTCTCATTAATATGACCAAGATGGCAATGCCATAAGTAAGTATGATTTACATCATTAGGTTTAGATTTCTTATTTATATGATAGACATTGTCATTATTTTCATCCTTGACATTCAAGACATAAAGGCCATTAAATGAATTAGCAATACCATAAAGCACATCATTTAAATAAATAGAAAATTTCTTATTCTCAATAAGAAACTTAAAACCTTCATTATCCAAACAAGAAATTGAAATAATATTTCTACTTAAATCCGGAACATAATAACAATTGTTCAAAACAAGAATTAATCCGGAAGGTAAAGTGACTTCATAAGTCCCTACGGCTAATGCAGCAACTCTTGCTCCATTCCCCACGCGTAGGTCTACTTCACCCTCTTTAAGTAGTCTCCTATTCTTTAGTCCCTGCACATTTAGACAAATGTGAGAACCACATCCGGTATCCAATACCCAAGAATCAGTGGTAGAAAGGAGAATATCTATCATATAGATACCTGAAATCGACGCAGCCTTGCTGCCCTTCTTCTTCTTTTGCTCTTCAAAGAAAGCCTTGCAATTACGTTTCCAATGACAAATTTCTTGACAATGGAAACAAATTACATCCTTTTGTTAATCGGGTTTTGCCTCAGAAGCCTTGGCAACATTTGTCTTGCTTATCTTGGGTTTGACAACTTTCTTACCCTTTCCTTTGGCACTAGCCTTCTTCCCATCATGAACTAAGAGCACGAGAGAACCTTTCTCCACAATCTTCATCTCCGCAGTTTTAAGCATCCCATGCAACTCGGAGAGATTCTTATCCATTCCATGCATGTTATAATTCATCACAAACTGATTATAACTTTTAGGCAATGAATTAAGAATGAGATCCGTGGCTAGCTCCAATGGGATTGGATAGCCAAGTTTCTTAAGGTGCTCTACATAACCTTTCATTTTCAGCATGTGAGGATTCACTTGTTGCCCTTCATTCATTTTCCAAGAAGTGAATGCAACAATGGTCTTGTACCTCTCTTGCCTAGCTTGCTCTTGAAACATGGCTCTTAACTCCACGCCTATCTCATAGGCTTCCAAATGTTCCAAACTTTGTTGGAGTTTTGAGCACATGGTAGCAAGCATGAGACATCTTACATCTCTAGAATCATTACGATGTTTCTTGTAACTGTCTCTTTCTGCCCTAGGGGCAGTAGGTTCTGGTTCAGTAGGAAGAGGCCCATCGAGAATGTACAACTTATCTTCTTGCCTAAGAACAATTCTTAGGCTACGGATCCAATCCATAAAGTTCGTACCATTCTCTTGGAGCTTATCCTTCTCAAGGATCGATCACAACGAAATTGATTGAGTGTTAGTAGTCATTGTCTACAAATATGCAAAATTTCCAAATTTAATAAGTACCGGTTTTTATTAAAGAAATAAATAATGCATTTTTCAAACAAAATGCTCCCACTAAATTATATAACCTTCATATACATCCAATGTATAATATAATTTAATTGGGCTAAGATCCAACTTTAATTTAACTTTTGAGTCCACGAAGGCGGACCGCTCAAAAATAAATTAATTAGGTAGACTATCATGTCAATCATATCCCATATGATTCTTAGATTCCTTTATGAGATTCTTTGAGAAATCCAATTTCCAAAGCATGTTTAATCTCATCTTTTGCCTAGGCTCAAAACTGTTTTGACGCCTAATTAAGTCCAACCATTTTAAACGTATAGGAACCATTTAATTTAATGCACCTTGCGGAGGCAAGCCCACATTAAATTAATGAACCTCATCTTGCTCATACATGAATAAAATTAATGCACTTCGCGGAGGCGAACCCACATCAAAATCACCCATGTATAAACAAGTGTTTTAATCATGGCATGGCAAAAAAAAAGACTTAAAACTTTCTTTGAAGATTCATCACATATAGCATACAACACATTTATGAGCACATAATATAAACATGTTTCGCATCAAGTTTAGCTACTAAATTAATCTCCATTAATTTAAGCATGATATTTATGTGTCATTAGTTTCTCTATAATTATGAGGATGAGACTATTTCAACTTTGGTTATTATCTCCAAATCAAGACAACAAGAAGTGCGGCCAAAACTAAGCCATGAGGCATCCACAATTCCGCACTAATTCAAGAAACCAAGAAAGTAGTCCATGTGGCCGAAACTAAGCAATAGATGGTCTCGATGATCGTAGGCCAATTGCATCCACAATTCCACATGGATCTCCAATCATTGAATCAAGAACTTTGATTCTCAATTTTAGCAATTATGAACTCTTCAAAATTCTAACTTCGTTTTATCTTTGAAACCTTGATTGCGATCAAGTTTGGGAAACACAATCTCGATGAACGTAGATTAGCCATCCAAACCTTAAACCAATCTTAGAATCACAAGACTAAAACAAATAGTAAAATCAAACCCCAAGATCCACACCCAAACCAACTACCCAAAACCCATTCCAGATCAGCAAGTCTGGCCTGGTTCTGTTACTGGTTTGGTTGGACCTTTTGAAAATTCCAAATCTGATCAAAAAGCAAAACGAATCAACATTCTGATTGCTTTGTGCGGCCGCCCAGAAATCATTGTGCGGTCGCCCAAATATATGCGGCCGCCCACGTGATTATGTGCGGTCGCACATGAGGATCAGAAGACAATTTTAAAGTTCGAAAATTTGTCTCAAAATTGTTTTTCCCCGATTATTAAAACCATGATCCAATCAGAATTAATAATCTAACAATTCAGAATCCATCATAATATTTATTGCGATTGAATCGTGCGATTAAAGTTTCAAAACAATAAACCACATAAAATCACATAACACATAAACATCATATAATCCAATATTCACATCATGTTAGGCACATAAAAAATTTATATACACACAACATGATCAATGTATTGAAATAATCAACATGAACGGGGCTCTGATACCACTGTTGGGTTTCGTAGTAACATGCGCAGCGGAAATTAGCATTTAAAATTTAATGAAACCCAAAGCCCATAGATCCATTCATATGATTAAGTCAAATACAACAATATGAATACTATAAAAACTAACCCTTGATGACTTTGATTTCTAGCCTTTGATCTTGGTGGAGATTTGAAACTTGATCACGAAGTAAGAACACGAACTTTGAAGATGATAAGTTTGACCCTCTAGCGGTATCCACACCACGAACGAATATCAAGAACACTTGATCTTGGTTGCTAGACCAAAATTGCGAAACACGTTTTCACAATCAATATGAACTATATGGAATTTTATTTGTGTACTATTTTGTTCTTCAATCTAGGATGTCTTAGAACAAAATAAAACTCTCTCAAACTCTTTGAGACTTGCACAAAGCATTAGCTTTGATTCTGGCCGAATTTGGCTGTTTATATCAACTTGTGCACATGGGGGCGAGTTGTGCTCTTTTTAGAGTTAAATTGGCTGCACCAATTGAAGGGTTGTGCCCACAACTCCATATCAAAAAAAAAAAAAAAAAAAAAAAAAAACTCCCACTCCCAGTCGATTTCTTTCTCTCTCTCCCCATTACCCGTCTCCCTCTCTCTTCTTCTCTTCAACGCCATAGCCGCCACCTCCATTTAATCACCACCAACCCGCCACCAAATCGCCACCCCAACACCACAATTTACCTTCCCCCTTCCATCATCTTCCTCCCCAACACCATAATCATCATCCAATCATCCATTAAATCACCATTTTCATCAATTTTTCTCTCTAAACCATAAAACCCAAATCACAAAATTGGGTCAAAATCCCCCATTTAACCACCTTCAATTCACCTCTACTGCCTATATTTCATCAATTTCGAACCACCCCATTGCCAAAGATTTGATTCTTATCAAAAAAAAAAAAAAAAAAAAAAAAAATCAAGAACCCTAAAATTCAATTTTGGGCTTTTTGAGTTATCTATATTGGATCATTCTTGGAGGGACAAGGAGCCTATTTGGGTACACTTGAGCGAGCGTGGAAAGGTACAATTTTTCCAATTCTCTCGCATTTGAATTGTTGGGATAATTGGTAGTTGTTGTGGATAGTTGTTATTGTGTTGAGATTGTGGTGTTGCATATTATTTTGTTGTTGGTGAGTGATTGTGAGCGATGATAGTGGGTGAAATTGTTAATTGTTGTGGGAGATAATTTTCGGCTGTGAAGTATGGGAAGGAATAAGGTCGGAGCAAGTAGTGGTGAGGGTACACCCTTTTTCTTACGCTTTTACTGTCCTATATTTTTACTGTTTCTCACACATTGAGGACACTGTGTAGTTTAAGCGTGGGGGAGGGTTTGTATTTGTATTGTGTATAGTACGTATATTTCAAAAAAAAAAAAAAAAAGAAGAAAAAAGTGATGAAATGAAAAAAAATAGAGAGGCTAAGTGAAAACCCAAAAGGGCGCTTAGGCAAAAGGTGAGATTTTGAGTGATTTTAACATTTATTCACCGGAGAGAAGTCATAAGGGGGGTAAGGAGTCTCGGGTTAGGATTTTCATACTTGGAGTAGGAGGCTCGGTTAGAGGTGATTAGGATAGAAACCCTCGTTCCTTCTTGGAGTAATAAGGGGGCGTTGGTGATTTCACGAGGTAAGTTATGTCCGAAAACATTTTCTAGGCATCAACTTCTTACTTTTATGAGGGAGACTTGTAGTGTGAGACTAGCGTGGGGGAAATTTAGGATATTTTAGTTCCCCGTGGCTTTTATGAGTGGGCCTTAGTCCGGATACTGTTTTTCACTATTTTGGAGTTTGTATCGGGCTAAGGCCATTGATCTTTATTTTGTTTTTGGAGTTATATGGGGATGGAGTTTCTTATACTCCGATATAGTTGTTGATTTTGACTTGGAGGATTAGAGGAGATTAGGGGTCATTTTCTCCCATGCTACGCTTAATAGACCGGAGTTTAGAGTGGGGTTAGGATGTTACTCAGGGACGAGTAACGGTCTAAGCGTGGGGGAATTTGATGTGACAGATTTTGTATATGTTATTTCCCTTATTTTCCTATTTATTTTCCTTCATTTTGATTTATTTAGACTAGATTTGATTTAATTGGGGCATTAGTTATCTTTTGGGCTTTTATTGTAATCCGGGTAGAATAGTCATTTTTATTTATTTATTTTTCCGGATGTAATTTTTGGTGAGCTTCAAAGTCTTGTCTCGAGGATCACGAATAGTCAAAGTCAAAGAAAAGTCAAAGTCAACCGAAGCAGAGGAGTCTAGAATCAAACTGCAATTTCTGAAAGTTCGAGGATTGGACTGAAAATATGAAAACTCCATGGACTGAATTGCAAATTGGTGAAATTGATGAAGACGGCCCCGATGGAATGCGGCGGATTTGCAGAGGATATGATTTCTGTTGCTTTTTCTTTTATTTTATTATTTTATTATTTTTGACTTTTGAATATTGATAATTAGTTTTAGAATTAAGATTAGTTTAGGATTCATTCTCTCTGGACTTGGAATACTAGGTTTTTTTTTTCTTTTTCTCTCTAGAGCTTTTGTAAACCATTAATGGAGAACTAAACTCCATTACTTTGGGTTGAGATCTTGAACCTATTTTAATTCAATTGAGGTAATTTTCTTATTCTCCTGGTTAATCTATTTATAATTTTGCTTGTTCTGAATCTAGGTTAATATTTAGGGTTTGTGGATTTGGCCAATCCATTAGTTCTATTTGTTGATCTATGCTAGAATTCTCTGTTCTGTGCCAGAATTAGGGTTTTCACCGTAGCATCTTCACGAATTGTGTATGTGCCATAGCAATTCGGGAAGTAGGCAAAATTAGACGATTATCTATATGAAATAATTGTACAAAGCGTTTTTGATCTTAGTCTCTTAAATTGAATCAATTAATTCTGCGATCTAGACTGTGCCAGTTAGATTAATTTATTAATTAGGGTTGCTAGTGAGTGTGCCACTGCTAGTAACTAATCTGTAAGAAGAGACAGAGATTGCAATATATCTCGTGATCAATTGAATAGGATTAACGGAGAAAAAGAAGTACCGATGAAATTGAATTAGAGGACGGGGATAGTAATCAATCTGAAGTGCTTTTAAATCATTGTTTTAATCACATTTAGTTTAATTTCCCGTCTAGGAGTTAATTACAATCAAAATCAACCCCCAATCTGGTCAAGTGACTGTTCGTGAACAAATCATCGTTCTTCGTGGATCGACCCTGACTTACCCTAATTACATTATTAGTGGCCGAGTTTAGGTCTAATTTAGTAGGCGTGCGACTAAGCCTACCAAATTTTGGCGCCGCTGCCGGGGAACGGTGTTTATTTGTTTACGTTCTTATTTTAATTTCTTGTTCTTTTTATTTTTATTTGTTTTTAATTAGTTTAGTTAATTTAATTTTCTTTTTAGTTATTTTATTTAGTTATTTGTTTTTAGTGTGGTACCTTGTACGGTCCACACCCGTTCTACTGATAATTGCTTGTGAGTCTTAAACCAGAAAGCAGATGGCAGCGCAGACATTGAGGCAGAAAACTGCACCAAATTGGGGCGAGCAACCTCATGCGGTTCAGTTCCCTACTCTGCCTACTGGGGTTACATTTGAGTTGAAGCCGGGTTTGTTGAGTCAGTTACCGCACTTCATGGGTATGCCCGGTGAAAACCCAAATCAACATATATCCCAGTTTGTGCAGATCTGTCAGAGCATGAAGCCGGCTACACTTCCAATTGAGCATCTCCTCCTAAGAGCGTTTTCTTTCACTCTGAAAGATGATGCTAGTGCGTGGTATTATCATCTGCCACCCAACAGCATTACTACTTGGCAGGAGATGAAGGAGGTTTTCTTGGAAGAGTTCTTCCCACCGGATCAGATCAATGTCATGAAGCGGGATATCAGTAACATGGAGCAGAGAGCTGATGAGAATTTGTATGACTACTACAATCGCTTCCACAAGCTTTGTAGGAGTTGTCCGTATCACGGGTTTACTGATGACCAGCTGATAGTCTACTTTTATGGGGGGTTGACAATTCAGGATAAGCGGTTAGTTGATTCTTGTTGTGGGGGCAGTATACTCAACAAGACGACTGAGGAGGCTAATGAGATAATTGATGAGTTGGCTAAGAGCACTCGGACACATCGCCGGAGATCGAGTTTCAGACAGGTTAGTGTTGTGGGATCGAGTGGTGGTGTGCCAAGTAAGCTTGAGACAGATGTAGAGGACCTTAAGGGGATGATGAAACAATTGTTGATGGGTCCACCACAGAGTCAGCAGTATCCCACTAGTCAGTATAATCAGTACAGACCACCGTATGGGCAGCAGCAGCAGTATCAGAGTAACCCTCCGAGACAGTTTACGGATGATCTGCTTCACTCTTTAGCGCAGTCCGTAAGTACGATGAATGGTAATTTCCAACAGTATCAACAGATGACCGATGCGAGTATTGGTAATCTGGAAAGACAAATGGGGCAAATAGTTGATGCGGTTGGGAGACTAGAGGCTAATGAGGCAGCGAAGGTACAGTCTAGAACAGAACTGAACCCTAAGCAGAGTGCATGTGCCATGACTTTGCGCAGTGGTGAGGAGATTGGGAATGAAGTTGTACCGGAGGAGCCATTGATTGAGGTTGAGCAGTTTGTGCCTGAGGAGAAGACCCCGGAGGAGGAGAAGAAAGCTACACCAAAACCACCAGTTTTTGAGCCGGATGTTCCATTTCCTGAGGCCTTGAGAGAGCATCGCAAACCGGAGTCTGACAAGGCTATATATGACACTTTCAAGAGGCTTGAGGTAAACATCCCATTTTTGGATCTTTTGCAGACTGTCCCGAGATATGCTAAATTCCTTAAGGAGTTGTGTACGTTGAAGAGGGATCAGAAAGCGAGAAGTCAGAAAAAGGTGAAGATGAAAGAGCATGTGTCTTCAGTCTATCACAAGAAGATGCCCAAGAAGTGTAGTGATCCGGGTATGTTTGTGATTCCTGTGTCTTGGGTGATGATTCTGAGCACATGGCTATGCTTGACTTGGGTGCTTCAATCAATGTCATGCCTTATGCATTGTTTGAAAAGCTCAAGTTGGGACCCTTACATGATACTAGGGTTGTTATTCAGTTAGCAGATAGATCTAATGCATACCCTAAAGGGAAAGTTGAGGATGTTTTGGTCCGGGTTGGTAAGTTCATTTTTCCCGCTGATTTTTATGTTTTGGAGATGGATACGGATCCTAAGGCTCCCATTCTGTTGGGGAGGCCATTTATGTCTACGGCTCATACTAAGTTAGATGTGTCGAATGGTTCATTAACTATGGAGTTTGATGGGGATTTAATGGAGTTCAATATTTTTGACTCCAAGAAAGACCCTAAGGATATCCGTGGTTTGTGTTTTATGGATGTAGTAGAGCCAAAGGTAGATGATGTGTCCAAGGTTTGTAGTGGGATTGATGATGTGAAGATTGGTTTGGAGATCCCGGCGGTAAAACATGGACCAAGAAAGGTGAAAAATCTTCCTGAGCACCGAAAACATACATTTGGAGGTGAGAAAGAATTGATGATGGCTAGTGGTCCGATGGAGAAACATGGAGGTTTGAGCACGATGAACAAAAAGACGAAGGGATTTATGCAGACAATTCGAGCTCAAACGGGATGGAGTGTGCACTAATGAGGTACCACTTATTCTCCCACGTTTAAATTGTCCTTATTTTTATTCACTTGTACACACTGAGGACACTGATAGTTTAAGCGTGGGCGAAGGTTTCGTAGTGTATAGTATGCATTTTTATTTCTAGATTAGGAGTTTTTCGTTTCAAAAAAAAAAAAAAAAAAAAAAAGAAAAAAAAGAAAAAAAAAGGGCAACAGGCATTGCACAACTCGTGCAGCACAGCACAACCTGTGCCCAATTCTATCCTCAATTTGCTGCACCATGAAGGGGGTTGTGCGCACATCTTGATTCAGCTTTGCACAACTTGTGCTCATGGGGGCGAGTTGTGCTCTTTTTAGAGTTAAATTGGCTGCACCAATTGAAGGGTTGTGCCCACAACTCCATATCAAAAAAAAAAAAAAAAAAAAAAAAAACTCCCACTCCCAGTCGATTTCTTTCTCTCTCTCCCCATTACCCGTCTCCCTCTCTCTTCTTCTCTTCAACGCCATAGCCGCCACCTCCATTTAATCACCACCAACCCGCCACCAAATCGCCACCCCAACACCACAATTTACCTTCCCCCTTCCATCATCTTCCTCCCCAACACCATAATCATCATCCAATCATCCATTAAATCACCATTTTCATCAATTTTTCTCTCTAAACCATAAAACCCAAATCACAAAATTGGGTCAAAATCCCCCATTTAACCACCTTCAATTCACCTCTACTGCCTATATTTCATCAATTTCGAACCACCCCATTGCCAAAGATTTGATTCTTATCAAAAAAAAAAAAAAATAAAAAAAAAAAATCAAGAACCCTAAAATTCAATTTTGGGGCTTTTTGAGTTATCTATATTGGATCATTCTTGGAGGGACAAGGAGCCTATTTGGGTACACTTGAGCGAGCGTGGAAAGGTACAATTTTTCCAATTCTCTCGCATTTGAATTGTTGGGATAATTGGTAGTTGTTGTGGATAGTTGTTATTGTGTTGAGATTGTGGTGTTGCATATTATTTTGTTGTTGGTGAGTGATTGTGAGCGATGATAGTGGGTGAAATTGTTAATTGTTGTGGGAGATAATTTTCGGCTGTGAAGTATGGGAAGGAATAAGGTCGGAGCAAGTAGTGGTGAGGGTACACCCTTTTTCTTACGCTTTTACTGTCCTATATTTTTACTGTTTCTCACACATTGAGGACACTGTGTAGTTTAAGCGTGGGGGAGGGTTTGTATTTGTATTGTGTATAGTACGTATATTTCAAAAAAAAAAAAAAAAAGAAGAAAAAAGTGATGAAATGAAAAAAAATAGAGAGGCTAAGTGAAAACCCAAAAGGGCGCTTAGGCAAAAGGTGAGATTTTGAGTGATTTTAACATTTATTCACCGGAGAGAAGTCATAAGGGGGGTAAGGAGTCTCGGGTTAGGATTTTCATACTTGGAGTAGGAGGCTCGGTTAGAGGTGATTAGGATAGAAACCCTCGTTCCTTCTTGGAGTAATAAGGGGGCGTTGGTGATTTCACGAGGTAAGTTATGTCCGAAAACATTTTCTAGGCATCAACTTCTTACTTTTATGAGGGAGACTTGTAGTGTGAGACTAGCGTGGGGGAAATTTAGGATATTTTAGTTCCCCGTGGCTTTTATGAGTGGGCCTTAGTCCGGATACTGTTTTTCACTATTTTGGAGTTTGTATCGGGCTAAGGCCATTGATCTTTATTTTGTTTTTGGAGTTATATGGGGATGGAGTTTCTTATACTCCGATATAGTTGTTGATTTTGACTTGGAGGATTAGAGGAGATTAGGGGTCATTTTCTCCCATGCTACGCTTAATAGACCGGAGTTTAGAGTGGGGTTAGGATGTTACTCAGGGACGAGTAACGGTCTAAGCGTGGGGGAATTTGATGTGACAGATTTTGTATATGTTATTTCCCTTATTTTCCTATTTATTTTCCTTCATTTTGATTTATTTAGACTAGATTTGATTTAATTGGGGCATTAGTTATCTTTTGGGCTTTTATTGTAATCCGGGGTAGAATAGTCATTTTTATTTATTTATTTTTCCGGATGTAATTTTTGGTGAGCTTCAAAGTCTTGTCTCGAGGATCACGAATAGTCAAAGTCAAAGAAAAGTCAAAGTCAACCGAAGCAGAGGAGTCTAGAATCAAACTGCAATTTCTGAAAGTTCGAGGATTGGACTGAAAATATGAAAACTCCATGGACTGAATTGCAAATTGGTGAAATTGATGAAGACGGCCCCGATGGAATGCGGCGGATTTGCAGAGGATATGATTTCTGTTGCTTTTTCTTTTATTTTATTATTTTATTATTTTTGACTTTTGAATATTGATAATTAGTTTTAGAATTAAGATTAGTTTAGGATTCATTCTCTCTGGACTTGGAATACTAGGTTTTTTTTTCTTTTTCTCTCTAGAGCTTTTGTAAACCATTAATGGAGAACTAAACTCCATTACTTTGGGTTGAGATCTTGAACCTATTTTAATTCAATTGAGGTAATTTTCTTATTCTCCTGGTTAATCTATTTATAATTTTGCTTGTTCTGAATCTAGGTTAATATTTAGGGTTTGTGGATTTGGCCAATCCATTAGTTCTATTTGTTGATCTATGCTAGAATTCTCTGTTCTGTGCCAGAATTAGGGTTTTCACCGTAGCATCTTCACGAATTGTGTATGTGCCATAGCAATTCGGGAAGTAGGCAAAATTAGACGATTATCTATATGAAATAATTGTACAAAGCGTTTTTGATCTTAGTCTCTTAAATTGAATCAATTAATTCTGCGATCTAGACTGTGCCACTTAGATTAATTTATTAATTAGGGTTGCTAGTGAGTGTGCCACTGCTAGTAACTAATCTGTAAGAAGAGACAGAGATTGCAATATATCTCGTGATCAATTGAATAGGATTAACGGAGAAAAAGAAGTACCGATGAAATTGAATTAGAGGACGGGGATAGTAATCAATCTGAAGTGCTTTTAAATCATTGTTTTAATCACATTTAGTTTAATTTCCCGTCTAGGAGTTAATTACAATCAAAATCAACCCCCAATCTGGTCAAGTGACTGTTCGTGAACAAATCATCGTTCTTCGTGGATCGACCCTGACTTACCCTAATTACATTATTAGTGGCCGAGTTTAGGTCTAATTTAGTAGGCGTGCGACTAAGCCTACCAGGGACGGTGGTGGGTTTAGACTTTCTCAGGTTTCCTTTTCATTTTGAGTTAGTACTTTTTCGTTAAATATAGCTGAACTCGTTAAAATTTTAATGGCTTTTAGTTATGTTCCTATTAGACATGTCCACGTCAGCCTTCTGTTAGCTCAATTTAACGCCATCCATTAAATTGTTAGTACATTGCATTAATTGAAAATAATTGTTATAGTACGTTGAACAATGTTCGAGCTGTTGGGGAATTGGGGGGGATCTCCGCATCCACTAGCCCATACTAGCTGTCATCAATATAGAGAAAATAATCAACACGTGATAATAATATGAAAGAACAAATAACGCCGATGTTTGAAAACTCAGTTCATCAACACATGACTACATCTGGGGGCACTTAGCTAGGATATCATTATAACAATATATGTAAAGATTACAACTTTAGCACATGCGCTCACATAGATCTAGCATGGCTATTCTACAATAATAATCTCTCACCTATACATTATTATCTCCCCTCCCAAGAACATACAAACATAGTCATGGCCGGGTTATAGGATCACCCCCCATGGCTCTCCTAGGCCCCCGGCCCCCTCCTAGACACTATTTTGTGCTCTCTTTTGATATCCTAACTCTCTCCTACTAGGGTACTAAATATTATGGTGGTAGTCACAATATATTTATAGGGATACAAAACCTAATCTTGATCAAAACCTAATTACTCGGAGTCCTTGAGACAGGAGTATAATACTTCTTCTCCAAGTATTATGACTTTAGGAAACTGGAAGAGATAAGGAAACCAATTCCTTATTACTTAACCTTGGATTCTACTCCACGCCAATTTCATTTTGTCCGCCATACCAGGCGCCCGCCTGCCCCACACCAGGCGCCCGCCTGAATTCTTTTCCAGGAAGCTGATTCTTTATGCCAAGGTCAGGCGTTCGCCTGCCCCTCACCAAGCGCTCGCCTGCTCCATTTTGTCTTCGGTTTTGATCATCTCCTTGGTTTTGGCTCCAATCCCAACAATCTCCCACCTGGAGACATAAACCACCATTGTGACATACTCCATCAAACTCCCACCAGAGAATGAACCACCAAATATTTTACACCACCATTGTAACACCAAGCTCCTCCTTGATGATGATAAGCCTCCACGCTCATCCACCATGAGCCTCCACGCCCAAGTAATAAGGCGAGTTAAAACCAAGTAACGCTTCAACCTCTCCGCGTTAGATACTTCTTGCCTCCCCAAATCAACTTCTACCTTGATTTCTTTGCAAGACTAACTTCGCCTTCTCCCTCCTAGATCCACTCCCCTTGCAATGCTCCCCATGAAACTCATACACACCTTGCTTCTTTCATTGTCTTTTTATGGTCTTTTCTCCCTCTCTGTTAAGGCCACTTGACTCCCACCGCGTTACAACTTTTGAGTCACTCTCCCCCCCCAACATGCCGTTCATTGATGTCTCTCTGTTTTACACCAATAGGCCGGTCTTCGCGCCTCTTGCTCCCACCGGAACGAATTTGCTGTTGTCGGTAGAGTACAACATCCTCCTTGTTGGGTATGCTTATTATAAACCACTCCTATTACCTAGATTTGATTGATCCCATAACCTAATTTTACTCTTTATGGACTTTAGGATATATTGTAAGGAGTACTTGTACTTCATTTAAAATAGTCCACTTTCTAGTTTGATAGGCTTAGGAGATTAGGACCCTCAATTTCAAGCTCATGGCGAGGAAGAGGAAGAAGATGGAATCACTGCTCCTGTTATGATTCCAGGATTGAATATCCCAGCCTACCGCTTTCCTCTTGCCACAAAATTCATTGAAGACCTCATTGATATTGACCGCATTTGATCTGAGCGCATGTGGTCATGAAAATTTGATGTTTAAAACAATCTTACTTTTATGTCTTTATTTTGGGTTTGTAACTTGACATTAATTCCCCTTTTGTGATCCTTATACTCCTGCTGCCGTAATGATTATCATCTTGGAGTATGATTGTTTATTGTGTTTGTTGCGTTTCTATTCCTTCTCTGATTATTTATCTTGAAATGTTTCAAATGATATTTATATCCTCTAGATTAGTAATTTGTTTTTCTTTTTAGGATAATAGAAATCTATGACATTTGCTTAGAGTGTGCATTGACTTGGGACATGATTAATAAAATATTATTTTCTTGAAAACATGTTTTTTACCAAGTACAATGAATTAGCCTTTGTTATAGTAGGTAATGGTCTCAATCAAATAGGGGGAGATTGTTGGGTATGCTTATTATAAACCACTCCTATTACCTAGATTTGATTGATCCCATAACCTAATTTTACTCTTTATGGACTTTAGGATATATTGTAAGGAGTACTTGTACTTCATTTAGAATAGTCCACTTTCTAGTTTGATAGGCTTAGCAGATTAGGACCCTCAATTTTTCTAAGTCTGGAGATATGTGGCAAGTGCTTAGCCTACCGCATGAAGACGTCTACCGCAGCTTCATGCTTGCCGCAAAAATCAACTCAACACATGCAAGACATCGACCGCATCCTAGCCTACCGCATGGCTCATTCGACCGCATGTAACCAGAGTTGAATAAACTCAAGTTTGGTTCAAACTTAACCATAGTCACACTTGTGTCCAAAACCTTGGTTAGTTTAGAACGTTGCAAAATTCAAATTTCAAATTTGAATACAACTGTCATCATAGTACAGTTGGACCACCATAACACTGCAACAAAAGGACAACTCAGACTGAGCTCCAATTAGAAATCAACAGCTCATTGTCCTCCAAACTTGCCCTCCAAGAATTCAAACGGCTAGTTTCTCCATCAAGGCTATAAATAGACCTTGAATTCTTCATTGAAGATAAGCTGAGATTCAAAGAGAGAAATTTTTGTTGAAATTCTTGGTGATTGAAGATCATACTCAAGATTTCCAGAATCCTTCGAATCTTCAAGCACTCAACCTTCAAGTCTTCAACAAATCTCCAGCAACCTTCAAGATCAAATCTCAAGCCTCTTCACACGAGTTTCATCACGCTCTAAAATCATATAGATTCCAAAGAGCTTTTGATTCTTACACACACACTCACACCGATTGATCAATCACATAGATTGAATCATTAGGGATACACTGGTCTAAGTCTAGGATTTGAACTTCATAGAAATAGGTGTTGATTCAATACTTCATCTCTGTAATTTGTACTCAATCGAATCTAATATATACCTCATTCAAAATCTAAGACTGACCATCTTGGTAAAGGATGTAGATCTTTTAACAGATCGAACATTTCCAAATCATTGTGTTCTTTACTTACTGCACTTTACCTTTCTGCAAATTTACTTTAAGTCTTATTCATCTTGTTCATATTGTTCTTCACTTGTTCATATTAATCTTGGTTGTCCTTTTAGTGTTTGATCTTTCAGATTTAAGAACAATTGTGAATTGTGTGTTTGTTCACCTCATTGCCTTAGCTAAAATCTGACTAACTTATCATTTGCCAAAAATCTCTAAGACATAAGTTTTCAATCTCTCAACCTACCTCACTTTAACCTACCGCACTCATACCTACCGCATATACATCTACCGCACTATCTACCGCAAACAAACCTACCGCATTGAACTTATCAAAACCAACTCTTAATTTGTTTCAACGAAAACTTCCGCTGTGCATTTTATACTTGACCGCGTGGTTTTCATCTACCACAAAATTCAAGTGTAAGCATAAAGGTTGAATTTTGAAAAAGGGTTGAAATTTTAAATAGGCTATTCACCCCCCCCCCTCTAGCCTCTTTTCATACCCTTGTTGTGTCTCTGGGACCAACAAGTGGTATCAGAGCAAACACCTTTATAAAACTTCTGTTTTTCAAGCTTAACAGCTTGGGTGCCGATTCAAAATGGCAAGTCAGAAAACTATGGCAACGGTTAACTTTACTCACGTTCCAGCGTTCGACGAAGATAATTTTGACGTATGGAAGCACAGCATTCTAACTCAGTTCTACTCCATGGACGAGCAACTTGGTGATTGTCTTACCATTGGACCATACTTCCCAATGAAAGCTAATCCGAATCCAGAAACCAATGCAGACATACCATCAATCAAGAAACCAAAAGTTGAATGGACCGATGAAGAGAAAAGACTAGTTGGAATGGATGTGAAAGAAAAGAGCATACTCCTAAGTACCTTGAGTACGTCTCAACGTCGACAAATCATGGAATGTGCTACAGCTAAAGAACTTTGGGATGCAATTGACGATTACATCGAAGGAGATCAAGCTTGCAAGGAAAGCAAAAAGTTTGCAATTCAAAGAAGATTCAACAACTTTGCTAAGATCCCCGGTGAATCACTAAGAGCCACTTATGATCGTTATTGTGAAATCGTGAGTACTTATACAGCACTCGGAAAGAAGCTTACCAAGAAAGAAATCAATGTTAATTTTCTTGCCGCTCTTGGTTCACAATATCTACACAAAGGAAAAACTCTTGAAGATACCAAGCTACTAGATGACATGTCTCTCAGAAGCCTCTATGCCAACCTCAAGGTCTTTGATATCAAGCTTAACAACATTGCTGAAATGGAAGGAAAAACAAAGAGCTTATCGTTGGTTGCTCAAAAGGAAGAAGTGGTCGAGGAAGAAGATCCAAAAATCTCCACATAAGATTTACTTGATATGGATGATGATGATTTTGCTATGTTCGTGAAAAGATTCCAAAAGTTCAGAAAAACAGCAAGACCCGGATCAACAAGCAAAGCTCCAACAAGGTTTTCAAGGAGCAGCCCTTCAAAGAAGAAAGAGAACTTCAACTTCTCCAAGAAGAAAGAAGATCTTGTTTGTTTTAATTGTAGGAAACCAGGTCACTTCGCATCAGAATGTCCAATTCCCAAGTATGAATATATGAAGAAGAAAAGTAACTTTACTCCAAGGTATTCAAAGCAAAAGGGAATGATGGATGAAGAAGACTCTACCTCAAAAGAGTTAGCTACTTGGATAGAGTCAGACTCTGATGAAAGCGATGAGGATTCTGAAGAAGGTCACATCTGTTTGGTCGTTCAGTCCAATGATGAGGATGATAACAAAAGTCGTCGCTGACCAAATGCAAAACCTAAACGGATAAGTTATACGGCCGATGAACTTGCTGAAAAGGGATTCCTAACTCCGGTTCAAAAGAATGGTGATCTTCTATTTTCAAGATGTGATGTGAGTGCAGCAAAGAAAGCTCTACTAAATCCCAAAGTGAAGGAAGTTTTGTCTACCACACCTCAAGTCAAGTTTGACATTTCCCTCGATGAACAAGAAAAGATGTTCATGAAAGCTGAACAGGTAATTAGTAAGTTTTCTGGCATGAATGAAGCTTTAGCACTTTCAACTGAAGAAATTTCCCAGCTTAAGACGGAGAAATCTCTATTAAGATCTGAACTCACCCTCCTTAAGGAGCAGATCAAGAGAATGACTCCTCTTACTGATCGAAACCGTTTCTTAGAAGAACAAAATGCTATATTTAAAGTTAAAAACGAAGAATTGGTTGCTGAGATAAATGACTTGAAAAGGATCACTAATGAGTGGACCAATTCTCGTGTCACTATGGAACAAATCTTAGAATCCCAAAAATCTAGTGGTGATAAGGAAGGCTTGGGATTTCAAACTAGTGACAACTTTAAATGTACATCTTGTTGTGAAAGAGATGAGAAATTTACCCAGCAAACTTTGGAAGGGTCGAAGGCTAAACATCATGTTTCAAAGGGTCAAGGACAAGAACCAAAGAAGAAACTAGAGTTCCATTATGTCTACCCCAAGAAACAAACTGGCAAGGCACTTAAGATGAAAGGTATTGCCGTGGATGAACCTACCGCAGAGTCTACCTCATGCGGCAAGGCAGAGTCTTCCTACCGCAGAACCCTACCGCGGCAGACTACCTTCCATGGTAAGTCGACCGCATATGGTGGAAATGCAGCAAAGTTCAAGAGGATGAACTTTGTAAAGGAGACCGCATCCACACCTGTAAATGATGTTGTGCTTAAGACCTCAACGAAGTTTGTTAACCCTCAGTTGGGTGGCTTCCACCATTGTTCCGTATGTGATGATTATGGTCACAAGGCTGCTGAATGTCTTTTAAGATTCACACCAAATCCCAGAAGGCTTAAACCCCCTTCTGTGAGGTAAGTGTGGGTTGTTAAAAGTTGCTAACCCTTTGGACCCAAAAGAATAAAAGGGGACCTTGTTCTTAAATGTTTATTTTATAGGTTCTATGCTTAATGGCTAGACTCTCAAAGGATAGATCAAGTTTATGGTATCTCGATAGTGGCTGTTCAAGGCACATGACTGGAGATATCAACTTATTGGAAGATGTCCGTGAAGAAAAGGGTCCATCAGTAACCTTCGGAGATAATAACAAAGGAAAGACTGTAGGATATGGAGTCATTCGTAAAGGAAAAATCACCATCCAAGAAGTCTCTCTAGTTATTGGACTACAACACAATCTACTCTCAATATCTCAGTTCTGTGACAAAGGATTGCAATGCCACTTCACTTCAAATTTCTGTCTCATCAAAGATGGCATATCCGGCGTCACTTTTCTCAAAGGGATTCGTAAGAAAAATGTTTATGTTGTTGATTTTAATTCATCTTGCATTTCTTCTAATCTCTGTTTTGTAGCAAAGAATGTTAGTGAGAATAGTTGGCTGTGGCATAAAAGACTAAGTCACTTAAACTTCAAGTATCTCTCCAAGATTGGTAGAGAAAATCTAGTTCGTGGTCTACCCAAAGTAGCTGATCACCACGATAAGAAGTGCACAGCATGTCAACTAGGCAAACAACCAAAAGCGTCTTTCTCCAGTAAGACGACACCTTCAACCTCTAGATGTTTGCAACTACTACATATGGACTTGTTTGGACCTGTTACTACCGCAAGTATTGGAGGAAATAGATATACCTTAGTTGTGGTAGATGACTACTCAAGATATACGTGGGTCGAGATGATGAGCTCCAAAGATGATTGTTATGACATTTTGACCGCACTCTTTAGACAGCTCCAAACACAAAAAGAAGACGACATCGTTAGTGTTCGATCCGACAACGGTACAGAATTCAAGAACAACGGTGTTGCTCAATACTGTGATGATCACGGTATTGACCACAACTTTTTTGCTGCTGGAGTTCCACAACAAAACGGTGTAGTGGAAAGAAAGAATAGAACGTTGATAGAGGCTGGAAAGACAATGATTGCTGAAGCAAAGCTACCTTAATATTTTTGGGCTGAAGCAGTCAACACAGCATGTTTCACTCAGAATAGATCCCTCATCAACAAGACCTACAACAAAACTCCCTATGAACTTTGGAGAGGAAGAATCCCCAACATAGCATACTTCAAAATATTTGGATGCAAATGCATCATACTCTACAACGGTAAAGAACATCGAGGTAAATTTGCTCCTAAGGCCGATGAAGGTATATTTATTGGGTATGCTAAACACTCAAAATCTTTTCGTGTATTTAATAAAACCACTCTTAAGATAGTAGAATCTGTCCATGTTACTTTTGATGAACATTCTCTCCTTGAGCCACATATGGCTCCAAATGTTGCTGATGATTTTGTTGAGATAAATGAGACAGGTACAACTCAACCGCAAAATCAATCAACTCAAGGAAACCCATCTACCTCAACTGCACCTCCATCTACCTCATATGAAGCACCAGAAGCTACCTCATCTGCTGCTACCTCAAATGGAGTTGAAGTTGAAATACCCATAAATGTTGAAGAACCTATCCCTCAAATCACTTATGATTGGGATGGCTCAAATGATGTACCCCTAGAAGATTTACAACCACCATCAACTCAACCAGACATACCTCAAGAAGTTTGTGAGGTCAGAGATCACCCAATTCAGAATATCATTGGTGATTTGCATTCTGGCGTTAGAACAAGAAGATCAAACTATGATGCACTTACCGCATTCATATCTCAAGTTGAACCCAAGAAAGTTGATGAAGCACTCCAGGACTCAAGTTGGGTTGTTGCCATGCAAGAAGAACTCAACTAATTTGAAAGATGTAAAGTTTGGACCTTGGTTCCAAGGCCACAAGATCAAGGAGTGATTGGTACAAAGTGGGTGTTCCGAAACAAGATGGATGAGAATGGAAGCATCACAAGGAACAAAGCTAGGTTGGTTGCACAAGGATATAGACAAGAAGAAGGCATTGATTATGATGAAACATTTGCCCCCGTTGCAAGACTCGAAGCTATAAGGATATTCTTAGCTTATGCCTCTTACAAAAGATTCAAGCTATATCAAATGGATGTGAAGAGTGCATTTCTCAACGGAGAACTTCAAGAAACCGTCTTTGTTGCTCAACCGCCCGGATTTGAAGATCCCAAATTTCCAAATCATGTCTACAAACTCCGTAAAGCTTTGTATGGACTCAAACAAGCTCCACGAGCATGGTATGATACTCTATCTAAGTTTCTCCTTGAAAAGGGATTCAAACGTGGTAAGATCGACACAACTTTATTCGACACGAAGAATCTGCACTGCACGAATTCTGCACGTGCGCTGCACGAAAATCTGTTGTCTCTTTTCTTCACCTTGGATCTCCCCTAGATCTCTAACCAGGCTCTGATACCAGTTGTTGGGGAATTGGGGGGATCTCCGCATCCACTAGCCCATACTAGCAGTCATCAATATGGAGAAAATAATCAACACATGATAATAATATGAAAGAACAAATAACACCGATGTTTGATAACCCAGTTCATCAACACATGACTACATCTGGGGGCACTTAACCAGGATATCATTATAACAATATATGTAAAGATTACAACTTTAGCACATGCGCTCACATAGATCTAGCATGGCTACTCTCTAATAATAATCTCTCACCTATACATTATTATCTCCCCTCCCAAGAACATACAAACATAGTCATGGCCGGGCTATAGGATCGCCCCCCATGGCTCTCCTAGGCCCCCTCCTAGACACTATTTTGTGCTCTCTTTTGATATCCTAACTTTCTTTTATTAGGGTACTAAATATTATGGCGCGTTAGTTAACCCAAACGGCATAACCAAGAACTCGTATGACCATAACGAGTGCGAAAGGCAGTCTTCGGAATATCTTCCGATCGAATCTTCAACTGATGGTACCCACTCCTCAAATCGAGCTTGGAAAACACAACGGACCCTTGGAGCTGATCAAATAAATCATCAATGTGAGGTAGAGGATACTTGTTCTTCACTGTAACTTGATTCAACTTTCGGTAATCGATACACAATCTCAAAGAACCATCTTTCTTCCGCACAAACAAAACCGGTGCTCCCCACGGGGAAACACTAGGGCGGATAAACCCCCGATCAAGCAACTCTTGTAATTGAACCTTTAGTTCCTTCAACTCTGCGGGAGCCAACCTATATGGTGCCTTTGAAATCGGAGTCGTACCCGGCAAAAGGTCTATACAAAATTCTATCTCACGATCTGGAGGCATATTATACTCAGAAGAGAAAACATCGGGAAATTCCCTAACTACCCGAACACTCTCCAAACTAGGGGATTCTTTCCTAGTATCAAGAACACTAGCCAAATACCCCTCACAACCACGGTGAAATAATTTTCTCGCTTTCACATAGGAAATGATACGAAAATTTCTACCAAAAGGCATAGCCTCAAAAGTAAACTTAGGCACATCAGGGATGGAAAAATTAACGACCTTTCTATGACAGTCAACAGAAGCATGAAACTTGCTCAACCAATCCATACCCAAAATAACATCAAAGTCCTGAATAGGAAGGACTACCAAATCCGCACATAAGACACGACCACAAATAATAACATCACAAGCACGAAAGACTTTATCAGTAACCAGACACTCTCCCATCGGAGTAGACACTTCTAACACATAAGGCAATGACTCAGATGCAGCATTTAGCAGAGAAGCAAATTGCACAGAAATGTAAGAATGGGATGATCCTGGATCTACTAACGTACGCGCGCTCACATTAGATATAAAAACAATACCTCCAATCATTGAGGGATCATCTGCCTGATGCTGATTCATTGCAAACACTTTTCCTTGGACTTTGGGCTTTCCCGTAGCATCCCTTTTCTGACCCTGTGGAGCCCCAGCTCCTAACCCAGTCGGTTGAATTCTATTCCTCGGACAATCCCTCACATAATGCCCCATTTGGCCACAATTGGTACACCTTCCCTGTTTCTTCCAACAACGGTCCTCTGAATGGCCTTCCTTTTGGCAATAGGAACAAAGTCTCCTATTTTGGTTCCCTTGGTTCCCGGAAGTAGTACCCGGGTTCCTTGGGATCGGTTGCCCTCGGAACTGAGATTGTCCCCCAAAGTTACCTCGGTTATCAATCCTTGGTTGTGACTTGCTCTGCGCTCCTTGCTTACTCGGGTTGGCTACCTCGGTCTTCCTCTTATGTTCCCCAATATCTTGCTCGATAAGGTAGGCACGGTCTACCGCATCCTTGAATGTCACAATCCTCTGGGCTATAAGCTGAGTACGAATAGAAGTCTTCAAGCCGCGAATGAATCTCATAGCTTTCTGTTCTTCGGTCCTAACAAGATAGTCACAATATCGGGCTAATTCTGTGAACTTAGCCGAGTATTGAGCTATAGACAACAAACCTTGCTCCAAGTTGAGAAGCTCGATCTCCTTTCGGTTCTGATCCACTACCGGAATGAAATGCTCTTTGAACTTCCGCACAAACAATTCCAATGCATACACTGTGTGAGTGTCATCCCAACTAGCTTTAACCCCTTTCCACCAATGCTCGGCGGCACCCACAAGCTTATAAGCCGCGAACCGGACCCTATCCTCGTTCGTGCACCCAAACACATCATAGATTTTCTCCATAGACTCGACCCATAGCTCGGCCTTCTTCACATCGGGCTCACCATCGAACTCTGCCGGTTTCAGTTTCAAGAATTGCTCCAAACCATATCGGGGTGGTGGTGCTTGCTCTACTCTCGGTCCTTGGTCATGAATAGCCTTCATGGCCGCCTAAAACATGCCTTGGAACATAGCACGGTTCTCTTCCCGAAGATCATTCTGATTCTGTGCCCCACTAGAACCTTCACCTGTTCTTCTTCTAGCCATTGAGAACAATTACCTGCATAAAACATCAACCGTTACTCACTCCGAATCACAACTACCCTCCTAGGTCATACTAGTCCACCTAGACTTATACTTAGAGCCAAACCATAGCTCTGATACCAACTGTCGCGACCCTGAACCCCGCGGGCCCGAGATCGCGAGCTGGACGTCGACTTAAACAATAAACTCTAAAATAATGAAGATAAAAATTTCCTTTTATACCAAAAGAGGATAACACAAGGTTTTGGAAAACAATTTAACAACAACAAAATAAAACTAGTATAAACTCCATAAGCTTATACGCCAAAGTTATAAAATATACAAATCCTAATGACGTCAATGTTTGGTACAAATATCCCAAAAAGGTTACACATTTATATAATGTAAACCCACCAATATCAACCTGCCCCAAAAGCTCGAACCCACTCGACGTCCTGTCTCGTGGTCAGCGAGTCTAATCCTTTCCACCTGGGGGGGGGGGTTAAGGAAAAACAAAGATAAAAAGAAAGGGGGTGAGATAAATCTCAATAAGTTACTAATGCAACTACATGACATGCTATGATGCAATAATCAATAATAAATCACATAACACATAGCAATTATCATATATCAGATAGCAGCGGAAATAAACACATAACAAAGGATATAGCCAAGGTTTTCCCAAACTGATATAACCAAATAAAGGTCGCTGCGCAGCTTCAATAATCAACAAATCATCATCTTCATAATAGCATGAAAGCTGAAGAGAAATCCCCGGTACCGGAACCAATAACAAAGTAATGTGCCACAAAGGGCGGGAGCCATGCCACAAAGTCATGCTCCAAACGTCTCAACCAAGGCCGATCTGGAAGAGAAAAATAAGGGCAAAACAATGGTCGACACCATAATGGACTTGGCCGGTGCCATCACATTATCTCGCATCGCCCGACACAACCACAAATACCAGCTGGACTTTCAATTAAATGCTAAGTAATAAAATACTAGCACGATAAACAACTAATGATTCCAAAGTAGGGAATCAATCCAAATAAATTACCACAAAGGTAAACCAATCCAAACAACACATCAAGGATGGACCACATTCCCAAAATGATACTTAATCAAATTCCATAACATTTTTTTTTATTCACAAAAGAATCAATTCCAATTAATAAAGTGTTCCACGATGTTAACTTAAGTTAATTTGAGTAGATAATTTAAAACTAGGGAAGTCATTTGGTTTAAACAAGTAAAAAGGCAAAATTCCAAGCAGGCGGGCGGGCGCTCGAAGGGGGCCAGGCGGGCGCTCATTTCAACAGAAGGTCTGGCCGCTGGAAAAAGGGGGGCGGGCGGGCGCCTGGTCTGTCTTCTTGCCGGGAATTAGAGCTGGGTTTCCACCATGTTCGAACCCAAAACCAAATTTCTCACAATCAACACTCCCAACTTGATCCCCATAATACCCAAACAACATCTAACAAAAAGGGGACCTCAATAACACCATAAATGACCCCAAACCAAGAATCAAACCCAACATTAATATCAATCACCATTTTTAACCAAAAACCCAAATAAATTCCAAATCAATTCCAAACTCAACCAAACTTCAAATATAACAACTAAAGCATTATATAAACGTGAAATGAACACTTTAACATAAAAATGGGGGAAACGCAACTTACTTGAATTTTCTCAAAGTTGCCGGAACTCGAATATTTTTAGCCTTCTACGATCCTAACTACGATCTAAACAAGTTTCATGTTTTAAGAAATGAGAAATAACAAGAGGAAGAAGGTTAGATTGAAGAGAGAAGGTAGAGAGAAACTTACCCTTTTTCTTGAGCTAGGAAGAGAGAGAGATTAATGAGCTGGGAATGAGGGAGAGGTGAGGGAGAAGGAGGGAGTAGGGAGGGAGTAGGAGAAAGATTATTTGAACATTTTACACTTAGGCCCCTCCCCCTAAAACTACCCTTTTTCAAATAAACTCCCCACTAATAAATAAGACTCAACACTTCTACACTAGCACAAATGACCCAAATAAAATGCTAGGCATAAATTAATATTATGAGATATAAAATGCGCACATAAATAATTAAATCAAATAAATAAATAAATAAATAATTATTTATCAATAAAATAGAGACGGGTTTTCGGGGCGTGACACATAAGAAATCGCTGGACGCACTGAGTGTAACAAGACGCTGCTAGGTGGAGTTTCTCCTGTCCACACGGTTTGTCCCTTCACGGTTCGACCCTGCAGGTTAAAAAGTGACATGTTGCTCCCCGAAATTACACACAATATCACCCTATTCCTCCAACCATTTCACTAAAACGATAACATCAAAGCCAGTTAATGGTAACACAAAAAGTGTTATCAGAAAAGAGGCACCATCCTTGCTCAATCTTACTTGTTCAAAAACGCATGTGCTGTGCTGAGAAGTTTTTCACCGTTAGCAACTTGCACACAAAAATCTTGGCGAGTTGTTATTGGCAGTCCAAGTTTATGGGTGCTATTTGAATCATTCATTGCAAGCAGAGAAGTATTTTCCACTCACACGTGCACATGGAGTGTATTTGGGTGACGTAATCCAGCCATAGCATAGAGGAAAACCACAGGTTCGGTGAGATTGTCATCACCTCCTTCTTCGTTGTTGTTATCGTCCATCCAAAGGCAAAATAATCTCTTGCACTTATGTCCAGGGACTAATGTTTCGTCATAATTGTAGCAAAAACATTTAGCACCTTTCAGTTGCTTCTGTTTTGGACAATCGCCTCACGTGCGGGGGTAAATTTGTGTGTATCGAATGAGAAATCGTGGCTGATGGTTGTCTTCCTGTGGGTGGTGGTGGGCAGTTGGAAACCATTGGAGGTATAAGCGGCTGCTTGGATAGATTGGAAGTCCACTGTTGTAGCTAAGGGTGGAAATTTTTTATCCAATCCATTAGTCCATCCATTAACCCATTATAAAAATACTTATTGGATGTTATCCATTAAACCCAATAGTAGTAATGGGTATAATGGGTAAACACCCATATATACTGATGGATGTATTTTTACCCATCCAAATCATATACTTCTATGACTTATTAGATGCTCAACCTTGGGTGATTTGATGGTTTTTGGAGTATTTATGAGTACAGTGAAGGAGCGAAAGAATGCACGGATTCATGGGCATTAAAGTGCAAAAAGGAAGGATAAAGAATGGACCAGAACATAAATATAAAGAGATGTGACCACTAATTAATCAAGTCCATTGGATAGTACTCGAAAAGAGCTTTCCAACGATAGTTGGAACGTCAAAATCGGAGTTCGTATGACGAAGTTATGGCCTTCGAAAGTTTGCGCGTAAAACGTACAAGTCGTCGAAGCAATGGTACAACACCAAATCTTAGCATCCGAAAAGTCCAGCAGGTCTGACTTTTGAGTGCCCACTCCATGTGCGCACACATAGCCAGGGACCTTAGGGGAATTTTCTAGGGACCTTTGAAGAATTATGCAAAATATGTTGGGCTTTTTAGTAATTTCCAAATTTCCAAGGACTTTTCTGGAATTTCTGGAGGACCTTTGGGGAATTTTTGAAGGGCTTTTCTGGAAACTCGAAAATATCAGGGGCTCCTGGGGAAATTCGGCCATCAGCACTTATTTTCTCCTTTTTCAACAAGGAATCCTAGGTTTTTCCTAATTTTTACACCTCCTTAGCCCTAGTATAAATATAACACTCCATCCAATTTATTGATTCATACTTTATAGATACTTTATTCAAAGATTCAAGAGTTGTATCAAGATTTTCATCAATTTATTCCAAGTTTTGATGTTCTTTATTATTTTTCTTGTTTCTTTTGTTATGAATACGAGTAGCTAAATTTCTAGGGTCATGGATTGATAGTAGCAAATACTAGATCTTTATGCTATAGATTTAATTCTTCCATTCAATATTAATTCTTGTTCATCAAAATATTCTTCCTGTTAAATTCTTTAGTTTCAATTATAAGTTAAGATATAAATTGGCTTTAGAATTATTGGGTATTTATTACTGCACTAGCGTGGGTGATAATACGTTGACCATTGTTTGGATGATTAAATTCAATTGAGGACCTAGCGGAAGTCAAAAGGATTTAGGTTTATATGTTCTTGAGTGCTTCATGAATTTCTTGCATATTGTGTAGACCTAGCGGAAAGTATAATATAAAAGAAATAAAAGGATTGCAATCCGGCGACCGAAACGTCCCAATTCTTACTAAAGTGAACAAACCCAAGAATGAGATTGATCTTATTATTATGAGCATAGCATAAAGTGAAGGTATTTGTGAATCCAATCTGTGAATCCCTTGTCATCCTTGATAAATCCTTCTTTTTAATTGTTTTCTTAATATTAGTTTAAATTCTTGCACTAGTAGTTTAGTTAAATATTCTCAAACAAAAACCCCTGGATACTTTTACATTAATTAAATATACTTGTTTTCACTCAAGTCTCTGTGGTTCGACCCTTACTTTTGTATACTGCTGTTTCGGCACTTGTACACTTGCAAGGCAATTTAATTACAGGGAGAATTTCTCCATCAAGTTTTTGGCGCCGTTGCCGGGGACTTGATTAGGTTAACAAGTTTGTTTAGGTAGTGTAAATAGTTTTCTCATACTACTAATCAGTGTCCGTTTGGGACATATTTTTCTGAGTATTATCCACAGGTTCAAACAAGAAATTATTTCGAGTCATGGCAACCACAATATGATCCTCCCCCATACTCTTATAGTCAAGGTTGGGAAAATCATTCAAACATGATTTGGAATAATCAAGAGCCAACATACTGTGCCCCAATACCTCCACAACCTCTAAAACAAGCATTGAAGGAGACTATGGAAAGGATGGAGGAACACATGATCACAATGTTAGAGATGTTGAGGAAACGTGAGCCGGATACTACCCCTATACAGACTCAAGCAGAAGAGCAACCTTCAACCCTGGTTTGGTATCTAAATGCTGATGGGGAAGAGTGTGTCTATGACTCATTTTTTAAGCCATATTTTAAACCACCACCACAATATGGAGAGCAAACCGTGGAGGACGCAGAAGAGAATTTTGTCTATGAAATCTCTAATGTTTCCTCTACGGATCAGTCACTCGAAGAGAAACCTTTGGAAGATGCAAAGGAGAATTTTGTCTATGAAATCTCCAATGTTGACTCTAAAGATGGTTCCTCTTTTGATGATGCGAGTGGTTGTACAGAGGATGTGAAGGAAACAAAAACAGTGGAGAAAACATGGCATGAGATAGCCATTGAGGAGCTTGAGTTTGCTTTATATGGTGATGAGAAGAGGGATAGTGAGGAGGTTCATGATACGAATGAGACTACCCGTAGTGATCCTAATAAAAACTTGATCATCATCATGGTACCCCATCCATCTTGTGATGATGAAAAAGGTGGTGAGAGACCACAAGTGGAGCCCAAGCAATGTAATCGTAAAATATTCCCTTTGGTGCTAAACAATGAAGTAAAAAAGGGATTATATATGGGGATCGATTTGAAGGTAAAGACCCGCGAGAATGCAAAGTGGGCCAAAGGAAGAGAGGTGAAATCCAAACTGGGCAACGGTCGGGCTAACGACCTTAACCAAATGCGCTTGTTGGGAGGCAACCCAACTAGGTAACATTTATTTTGCTTTCATTTTATCATTTTGTTGTGTCATGCCATCCTTTGAACCCAAATCATGCTTTAGTTCCTTATGCTATGAGGACATATCATGTTTTGAGTTTGGGGGTAGGCATCTCTCCGAGTTTGTGGGTTTATAGGGGAGTGTATATAGTTGTCACCCTCCAAAAAAATAGAAAAATTTAAAAATTTTGTTCTCTTTATATTTTGGGATCTTGGCCATGGTCGGTGATGATCCGAGGGTTTGTTTTTATTGGCCATTATGGGTGTTATTGTTTAACCTAGAGTTGGGACTGCATTAACACTACTAAAGACATGATTGCACCACCTCTCACCTACATTTTCTTTCCATGATCATGTTATCAAAATAAGAATAATTTATGGGATCACTTGGTGTATGTTCGGGGACCCTAGAACATTGTTGCATGGTTGTCAATAACAAGTCAATAGGTTATTCGGTATTTATGGCATTTCTTTCTAAACCCTTTTTGTCGGCCTTATTTTGTCTATCTAGTCACTTAAATAAAATCATCGCTAGAACACCCGTTTGAGCCTAGTAATGGATGAAAGAATGGCACATTAAAGACCGCCGTTCACCTTCTTTCGATACCCGATTTCCTACCCTTTTGCACTAAGAATAGGTTATACCCACCTTGACGAGGAAGTGGATTAGGGAATTATGGGAATTTATGGTTAGAAATTGGGAGAATGATTTGGGGAATTATGGTTTATGGCCAAAGTTATGAAATGGGTATATGTAATGAAAGGAAGGGGCAAGCAAAAAAAAAAAAAAAAAAAAGGTGTGTGATCGTTAAGTAGTGTGCAAAGTGATTAAATAAGCACACTTTTATCTTATGTAAAGTTGAAGTTCAAAAAAAAAAAAAAAAAAAAAAGGAAGGGAATATTATGTAAATATATATATTCAGAAAAAGCTTGTCCCCTTAATGTATTGAAGTGATGATTGTGAAAGGCAACAGAAATAGGGAAACATGTCTCACCCCATGCAATTATATAAAAGTTCAAGTTTTGGGGTGAGACAGTGTGGGAATTTGGTGAGCGGAGAGTTTATCATATTGTGAGGATATACATATTGTAGAAGACTTCTTAGTCCACTTTCTTAACTTCGTATGTCCTTACCTTCATTTGTAACCGTGAACCTAGCCTCGCACGTTTGTTTTGCTTAAAACTTTATGCCATATGTTCTTTCAATATCGGTAACCGGGTTGACAACTGTGTATACATGATTATGAGTGTCCTTGATTGGGTTACGTGTATCTTCATCATCATTTGTGGAATAAGAGCATTAACTTAAGTGATCCTATAAACTAATCTTATTTTGGTCGCATTGATCACCACTTCACTCATCCTATCATGCTGCGGTGGAAAATCAAACGAGTTAGTAGTGTGTATGTGTTGCAATTTGGTTTTTCAATGGTACCTATTTAATGGAACTTAGGACCCTGAGACTTTTGGCTAACGACTCCCATATGTATTGAGAACATCCCAAAAATATTTTTTTATTGTTTTTAGTTTTTGTAGTTTTGTAGTTTTATATTTGTTTTGTTTTACTCGAGGACGAGCAAAAGATAAGTTTGGGGGTATTTGATGGATGTATTTTTACCCATCCAAATCATATACTTCTATGACTTATTAGATGCTCAACCTTGGGTGATTTGATGGTTTTGGAGTATTTATGAGTACAGGGAAGGAGCGAAAGAATGCACGGATTCATGGGCATTAAAGTGCGAAAAGGAAGTGTTGGTCCCAAAGGGCAACAAGGGTATGAAAAATAGCTAGAGGGGGGGTGAATAGCTGTTTTAAAATTCTTTTCGTACCCTTGAAAAACTCAATTGCAAATGCGCACTTTATCAAGTAAGCGTTATGAAATGCGCCTAAGTGAGTGAGTGAAATGCACAGCGGAATTTAGTAATGAAAATAGGCGCAAAGTGTGATAAAGGGGCGCACACACACTCTAAGTATTTTGGCTCAAAGAGATTGAAATAAGGAACTAAGGCAAATGAAATAACAACACAACACAATTCGGTTCAATCAATCTACAATGAGTAAACAAGCAAATAGTGAGTGAAGATAATAACTTGAAGGTAAATGACAAGATAATAACACAAGCTATTTGGAGAGGTTCGATCAATGAAAGATCTACGTCCTCTACCAAGATGGTTAGTCTTGGATTTCTAATGGAGATCTTATATAATGAGTGAGTGTTACAAATTACAACTTTTGAGCTCCTACACTAACTCAAGATCTAATTTTCTATGAATGAACAAATCCAAAACAATAACCGGTGTATCTCTAAAAGATGGATCTAAATGATCAAACTTAAAGAGGTGCGTGTGTGAATTTAGGATCAAGGCTCTTTAGATCTTTATGATTTAGAGCACAATGAAACTAAAGTGTTATAGCTTGAAGATGTGGGCTAAGGATGAAGGTATGAAGATGTTCTTGAGGAAATCTGGAAAAACGAAGGCAATCTTCAACAAATGCTTTGAGAGAGAAATTCTTGAAATTCTTAGCAAAACTCAGCAACTTCAAAATGTTGAAGTTATGGGGTATTTATAGTGAACTTCAAAAACTAGCCGTTGGAAATCCTTGTGGATAAGATGAGCTGTCGCTCGTTGATTGGAGCATGCATATATTATGACCATTTTGACACTCAACATAAATGTGACCGTTGTGGACACGTGTCAATAGATTAGGCGCATATGCATCTTTTAACCACCGTTGGATCATTGGCGTAATTTGAATTCTCTTCAAGTCTTCGAGTCTTCAATAAATCACTGAGTGTTGAATAAACACTTTGAGGCGCATTGAGCCAAGAGGCGCACATTATGTGTGCGCTAAAACAAGGGGCGCATAGGCGCGTAACATAGCTTATAAATAAATCCTTATGCGCGCGCTCTAAATGGCGCATGGCGCGAGTGAAGAAGGCGCGTGGCGCGTGGCGCAGGATGCGCATACGCGCGGCTCAAACTCACTGAGTGATTTTTCTTGAAACTTGATCTTCTTGCCCTATTTCTAAGCCTATTCTATAACAATGGACAACTTAAAAAATGAAGTATAAATACTTCTTACATGTGGGTCTAAAGTCCATGAAATAAAACTTAGGTGATGGATCAATCAAATCTAATAAATCCTATTACATTAAAACTGAGATACGTGTGGGGCATACCCAACAATCTCCCCCTATTTGATTGATGCCATTACCTACTATATCAAGGACAAACATTATACTTGATAAAAACATGTCCAAATGAATGAAATTGGTAATTCATGTCTCAAGTTAATGCACACACTAGTCCAAAATATAGATTTCTAATCTATTCCAATAAGAATAAAGAATTACATATGGAAAGATAGAAACAACAGTTTAACACATTCAAAATGATATATGATTTTTAGTTTTGAAATGTGTTTTGGTAGGCTTAATCGCACACCTACTAAATTAGACCTAACTCGGCCACTAATAATGTAATTAGGGTAAGTCACGGTCGATCCACGAAGAACGATTATTATTTGCGAACAGTCACTTGACCAGATTGGGGGTTTGATTTGATTATAATTAATTCCTAGACGGGAAATTAAACTAATTGTGATTAAAACAATGATTAAAAAGCACTTCAGATTTGATACTGTCACCGGATTTTAATTCTAATATCACTGATAATTCTAATCTCCGTTAATCTTATTTACTTGATTACGAGATGTATTTCAATCTCTGCCTCTTCTTTCAGAATAGTTTATAGCAGTGGCACACTCACTATAAACCCTAATTAAAATTAAACCTAAACTGGCACAGAAAAGGTCTAAAGATTAATTGATGAAGTTTTAAGAGACTAAAATCAAGAACGCTTTCTAAAAATAATTTAGATAATCGTCTAATCTTGCCTACTCCCCAAATTGCTATGGCACATACACAATTCGTGGAGATGCTACAATGAAAACCCTAATTCTGGCACAGAACGAGTAATCTAGCAAAGATCAATAAAGAGGACAAGTAAATTGGCCAGATTTACAAACCCTAGAAATTAATCTAAAACGGTACAAGCAAGATTATGAACAAGAATTAATAAAGAAAAAAAGAAATACCTCAATAGAAATAAAAACCCGGATCAAGATCTCAAATCCAAAGTAATGGAGTTTTAGTTCTCCATGAAAAAGCTCAAAACCCAAGATGAAAGAAAAGTACGTACTGTGTTTTCTTCCCCGTGAAGAGAATCGACCCCTTTTCTTTTAAAACTAATCTCAATCCTAAACTAATATTGACTATTTTTTCTCATTCCAAAAACACTAAAGGATAATGATAAGGAATAATAAATAAAAAAAAATAAAAATCAAAAATCAATTCCTCCACTAATTCGATGTGCTGGTGCCTGGTACGGATGGAGTCGGTTTTCACCATTTTCCTTTCAACCCCTGGATTTTCAGTTATTTGCAGTTTGCTCCCTGCAGTCTTTTAATTCTTGACAGCAATCCCTTGGCTTTCCAACAATGCAGAACAGTCCTCAAGCTTCCAGAAATTTCAGTTTGTACCCATACTCCTCCGCTCCGGTTAACTTTGACCTGACTTGACTTTGACTATTCTTGATCCTTGAGACAAGACTTTGAAGCTCACCAAAAATTACATCCAGAAAATAAATAACTAAATAAGAACTATTCTACCCCGGATTACAATAAAAGCCCAAATGATAAATAATGCCCCAATTATATCAAATCTAGTCTAAGTACATCGAAATGAATTAAAATACATAGGAAAATAGGGGAAATAACATAAACAAAATTCGCCACATCAAATTCCCCCACGCTTAGACCGTTACTCGTCCCTGAGTAACACCTTAAACCCACTCTAAACTCCGGTCTATACAGTGTAGCATGGGAGAAAATGACCCCTAATCTCCTCTAACCTCCTCAGTCAAAAGTCAACAACACAAACAACTCGGAGTATAAGAAACTCCGTCCCCATATAACTCCAGGAAATCAAATAAAGATCAATGGCCTTAGCCCGATACAACCTCCAAAATGGTGAAAAAACCGTATCCGGACTAAGGCCCACTCATAAAAGCCACGGGGAACTAAAATATCCTATGTTTCCCCCAAGCTAGTCTCACACTACAAGTCTCCCTCATAAAAATAAGTTTTTAGTCGGGTAGTGGTCCCGCGTAAAACTCACCTCGTATTTAGCACCTACTCCCCCTTATAACTCCAAAAGCAAAACGAGGATTTCTATCCTATTACCCACTAACCGAACCTCCAACATCAAAATATCCTAACCCGAGACTCCGAACCTCCCTTATGTCGCCAATCACCGGTGAATAAAAGATAACATCACTCAAAATCTCACCTTTTGCCTAAGCGCCCTTTCGGGTTTTCACTTAGCCTCTCTATTTTTATTTTTTTTATTATTATTATTTTTATTTTATTTTTATTTTTTTTTATTTTTTTTTTAAATGAAATAAAATGCGTACTCTACATCATACAAACCCGTCCCCCACGCTTAAACTACACAGTGTCCTCAATGTGTGCAACAAAAAAAATATAGGACAGTTTAAACGTAAGGGAAAGGAAGAAAGGTACCATCACTCCTGCTGCTGCTGAGACCCGGAGGCCTCACCTGAAGAATGGGCTTCACGGGACTCGCGCCTCCTCATCCTAGCCGCTCTCCTATTAGCCATCATTGTGTGCAACTGTTCCGGAAGAGGCGTATAGATCCGAGGTTCTGGCTGCTGAATCCACAGCTCCATCTGACGCTGTCGTCCGAATATAGTGGTCACATGATCCTCCAACGCCTCAAGCCGGTCAGAGAACTCAGCCCATCTCCTATCCTCAAGTGCATGCCTCTCCTGCAACAGTCTCATAATCGCCTCATAACCACCCTCCTGCTGCTCCGGGACTCTAACCTCAGTAACTGCCAACTGTCCCCCTTTTTTTCTTAGGACCTTATCCTCAGGATACCGCCCATCCCAATCATTCACTCCATCCATCCGCCAGTCTTTCGGTTTATCACCGCTCGGAAAAACTGCCCCCCTATGGCACCGAATCGGAATGTTGTTGTCCCCATACTCAAATGTCAAGGATTGATCATCTCGAATGATTGTTTTGAAACTCTCATACCGAGTTAGGAAAAAGAAATCATAGAATTCCGGTGCCCCGAGAACTCTGCTGAAGCTGGGGGGGTTTCGCATACTTCCCAAGCAAAAGAGTAATCATACCCCCCACCGGTATACAACCACCTGGCTTAGATACAAATTTGTCACACCTTATAAGAAAACTGTCGACCCAATCCGGAATGGAGGCGGCCTCAGGAATTACCGTTCTCATCATTGCAATATCAAAGCGATTCAGTTTGGTCAACTCTTTCTTTCCCAGAAAAGTCATAGATAGACCCCTGAAGAATAACGCCCACGCAGGGTGAGTGAGGTACTTTGATGTGAGAAAGGGCTTGTGCATCGGCTTCCCAGTCAACTCAAAAAAAAACTTATCCACCAATTCGTCATTTTCAAGAAACTCGCCTTTGGGTTCTTGCACCCCAAACGACTTCCTGATATCCCTATAACTCAACTCCCTCACTTTATCATTAAGATTAAACCGAACGCTCCTTTCCCCATTCACTACAACCCGCTCAAAAGTGGACAGAAATTCTAAGGTGAATCTCCTATACACCGGTGCGCTCTTCCCTAAAAAATTCTCAATACCACTCATTTGCATTAACTGACGTACCGGAGCATCAAGACCCAAGTGTTCAAGAGCAGTTACATCTAAAAATTTTGTTACTAAATCTTTCGGCTCGGTCTATCTAGTTTTCTCCATTTCTCCTTTTGATCCGCCGTCAAGGTTTTCAAACCCATATAATTATTCTCCTCAAGCGAATTAACTTCCCCGGAAGGAGTAGGCAAAGGCTCCTCTTCCCTAGCCCGCTTTTTACCTCCCGCACTTGATTTACCCGTCACCACCATAATGAGCAATTCACAATGATAAAGAGCACCAACAATTTACCAACCACACAACCCACCAAAAACAATAACAACTCCCCACAAATGTCCACCGAAACCACACAATCACCACCCACCAATTGCAACACAATAACAGTTTATTCACACTATCATCGCTCACCATTCACTCACCAATAACAATAATAATCAACAATAATAACAAGAGCACAATCGCAAAAACGATATCAAGCCTCCGATCAACAACCGAGCCACCTTAACATCCAACAAGAAAATAAACTGTAAGTAAAATCGAGAAGATTTTTACCTTACAACGCTCCAATTCTGCCCAACAAGCCACCTTGTCTCTCCAAAATTGCTCCAAGAAGGATGAACCAAAAAAACCCAAAATTGAATTTCTAGGGTTTTGAAATTCTGCTATGAAACTCGAAATTGGTGGTCTATGGTGTTGAGGAGGAAAATGATGAAAGGGGAAATAGTGAGGGAGGGACTGTGAGTGAGGGGGAGTCACCGGAATTAATGGAAGGGGTGCCGGCGGTTTGGTGCGCCGACAATGGAGGGGGGAACGTGAGGGAGGGAGGTGGGGTCGCCGGCGTGAATGGGGTTGGGGTGCCGGCGGTTTGGTGCGCCGACAATGGAGGGGGGAAGAGAGGGGAATGTGAGGGAGGGAGGTGGGGTCGCCGGCGTGAATGGGGGTTGGGGTGCCGGCGGTTTGGTGATGCCGAATTCAATGGAGGTGAGTAGAGAGAGAGAGTGGTTGATTAGGGTTTAGAGAGATAGAGAGAAACGGGGTGAGAGAGAGAGAGAGAGAGAGAGAGAACTGTGAGGGGTTTTTTTTTTTTTTCATTCATTGTGGCCAGCTCTTGTGCCACAAGAATTGAGCACTTGTGGCACAAGGACTGAATGAAATTTCCCCCTTCCCTCTTTTTTTTTTTTTTTTTTGGCCAGCCCTTGTGACACAAGAATTGAGCACTTGTGGCACAAGGACTGGATGATTTTTTTCTTTTTTTTTTTTTTTTTTTTTTCAGGCCTGCTACGCTTTGACCAAGTGTACCCCCATGCCATGATTTCCTGTAACAACAAAAACAAAAAGATACCCTTCAATAGCACCAATTCGATATAATAATTAAAGTCAAAAGCATAATGTACACAATAACCCATAAAATAAGCAATTAAATTCCGGGTGGCCTCCCGGTTAGCCGCCCTTCTTTACCGTCTTTAGCTAGACCAAATGCCGGGAAAGCACCCGGCATGCATCAAAGTTTAAAGTCTTTGACAAGACTCGGACCCAAAGCTATCAAACATATACCGGGTCTTGGAGATCAACCACCTCCAAATCCGCGGTATTCACGACTTCGTTCTCAAAATACGGTTTTAACCGTTGACCATTAACTTTGAATCCTTTGTCCTCATTAGGACTAGAGATTACCACCGTCCCAAGCGGGGACACCTCCCTCACCACATAAGGGCCGGTCCACCTAGACCTCAACTTGCCCGGAAACAAACGAAGACGGGAATTAAAAAGAAGGACCTTTTGACCAACCTTAAAGTCCTTTCTAATGATCATTTTATCATGTCATATCTTCGCTCGCTCCTTATAAAGGAGGTTATTCTCATAGGCATCTCTCCTAATCTCATCCAACTCACTCAAATGCAATTTTCGCTCCTCACCGGAACCCTCTAAGTTCAAATTGAACTTTTTGACCGCCCAATAGGCTTTGTGTTCAAGCTCCACCGGTAAATGGCAAGGTTTACCAAACACCAATCGATATGGTGACATACCAATCGGTGTCTTATATGCCGTCCGGTAAGCCCACAACACATCATCAAGCCTTTGACTCCAATCCTTCCTATTCGGGTTCACAGTTTTTTCAAGGATGGATTTTATCTCTCTATTGGACACCTCGGCTTGGCCATTTGTTTGGGGATGATAAGCAGTCGACACCTTATGGGTGATATGATATCTCTTGACTAGATCTTCGACTGTCTTATTGCAAAAATGAGTCCCCCTATCACTAATAATGGCCCTTGGCATCCCAAACCGACACAAAATGTTGCTTCTAAGGAAGTTGACCACTACTTTTGAATCATCGGTGCGGGTAGGGATGGCTTCCACCCATTTGGACACATAGTCCACCGCAAGTAAAATATACACAAACCCACAAGAATTAGGGAACGGACCCATAAAGTCTATCCCCCACACATCAAAAATTTCACAATTCACAATGAGGGTTTGTGGCATTTCATCACGGCGCCCAATATTACCAACCCTTTGGCACCTATCACAAGTCTGACAAAAAGTGACCGCATCCCGGAACAAAGTTGGCCAAAAGAAGCCACAATCCAAGACTTTCCTAGCGGTCTTTTTCGCACCAAAATGACCACCACACGCATACTCATGACAGAATTTGAGAATAGAGGACACCTCACTGTCGGGAATACACCTCCGAATGACTTGGTCGGCACAATGCCTCCACAAGTTGGGTTCATCCCACACATAATATTTGGCATCACTACGGACTTTGTCTCTTTTCGATTTTGACATCCCCGGAGGGAATTTATTTGAGACAAGAAAATTGACCAAGTCCGCATACCAAGGGGCCACTGAATTAACTGCCCAAAGAACCTCATCAGGAAACTCACCCCGGATTGGGGCTTGTTTATAAGGCTTGTCCTCCTCCATTACAAGGCGACTCAAATGGTCGGCAACTAGATTTTCAGCCCCCTTTTTGTCCTTAACCTCTATGTCAAACTCACTCAACAAGAGAATCCACCGAATGAGTCTCGGTTTAGCCTCTTTTTTAGACATTAAATACTTAAGAGCAGCGTGGTCGGTATAAACAATGATTTTAGTGCCCAACAAGTAGGACCTAAATTTTTCTAGTGCAAAAACCACCACCAACATCTCCTTCTCAGTAGTGGAGTAATTTCTCTGTGCCCCATTTAAAGTCATAGACGTATAATAAATCACATGCGAGGCACGCTCCACTTTTTGACCCAAAACCGCCCCCACGGCATAATCACTAGCATCACACATGATCTCAAAGGGACGAGACCAATCGGGTGCTTGAATAATGGGGGTGGTTGTCAACCTAGACTTCAACTCATTAAAAGATTGCTTGCAATTATCATCAAAATTAAAATCAACCTCTTTTTGCAACAGGGTGCATAGAGGTGAAGCAATCTTTGAGAAGTCCTTAATAAACCTCCGGTAAAACCCGGCATGACTAAGGAAAGACCGGACTTCACGCACATTGGTCGGGTAAGGAAGTGAAGAAATGACATCAATCTTAGCTTTGTCAACTTCGATACCCTTTTTCGACACAACATGACCCAAAACAATGCCTTGCTCGACCATAAAGTGACATTTTTCAAAATTTAAGACCAAATTGGTTTCAATGCACCTATCCAACACTAGTCCTAAATGAGAAAGGCATTCATCAAATGAGTCTCCATGGACAGTGAAGTCATCCATGAAAACTTCCATAAACTTTTCCACAAAATCAGAGAAAATGCTCATCATACACCTTTGAAAAGTCCCAGGTGCATTACACAAACCAAACGGCATTCTCCGATAGGCAAAGGTGCCGAAGGGGCAAGTAAATGTAGTTTTCTCTTGGTCTTCCGGGGCAATAGGTATTTGAAAATACCCGGAAAAACCGTCGAGAAAACAAAAATACGCCCTTCTGGCTAACCTTTCCAACATCTGATCAATAAAGGGGAGAGGAAAGTGGTCTTTACGAGTTACCTCATTTAGCCTCCGGAGATCAATGCACACACGAATCCCCGTTTGCTCCGGGTTTGAACCATCTCTCCCTTTTGATTACGGGAGACCGTGATCCCGCCCCTCTTGGGCACACATTGTGTGGGGCTCACCCACTTGCTGTCGGAGATGGGATAGATGATCCCCATCTGTAGTAGCTTCAGGACCTCCTTCTTCACCGCCTCCATCATTGGCGGGTTAAGCCTCCTCTGTGGTTGCCTCACCGGCCTCGCATCATCTTCTAGGTTGATCTGGTGCATACATAAGGATGGACTAATGCCCTTGAGATCGGCAATAGTCCAACCGATCGCAGATTTCCACTCCCGGATCACCTCCATCAACCTCTTCTCTTGATCCGCTGTCAAACTACTAGAAATAACCACCGGAAGCGTCTCTCCCTCACCTAGATATACATACTTAAGGTGCTCAGGGAGGACCTTCAACTCAAGCTTCGGTGCCTTCTCTATAGATGGAACAAGTTTCTCCATCGGAACCTCTAGCTTTATCTGACCATGACCCGGCGCAGTAGCAAACATGGCACTCTCTGTAAGACCCATCACTGCTTCCTTCATAGAATCCGAGATATCAAACTCCAAATTAGCATACCCCAAAGCATTCTCTAATGCGGTCTTGATATCATCATCTCCGTTAGACACCTCAAACACCTCTTCTACCAATGGCTCGACCATATCAATGAAACACAACGACTCTGAGTCCTTAGGGTATTTCATAGAGTCAAAGATGTTGAAATCCATTACTTGCCCATCGAACTCCATAGTAAGTGAACCATTAGCTACATCGAGCTTGGTCCGAGCAGTCGACATAAAAGGTCTCCCCAACAGTATGGGGGCCTTTGGATCCGTCTCCATCTCAAGAACATAGAAATCCGCGGGAAATATCATTTTCCCCACTCTAACCAGAACATCCTCTACCAATCCCTTCGGGTAGGCATTCGACCTATCCGCCAACTGTATCACAACTCTGGTGTCCTACAATGGCCCCAACTTAAGAGTTTCAAACAACGCATAGGGCATGACATTGATTGAAGCCCCCAAGTCTAACATCGCCTTATGCTCAGAAGCATCCCCCAAAGTAACTGGAATCACGAACATCCCTGGGTCACTGCACTTCTTAGGCATTTTCCTCTGATACACTGCAGACACATGCTCACTAACCTTAACCTTATTTTACTCCTTTCCTTCTGATTCCTCTTCAGAGTACACAACTCCTTCAAAAACTTCGCATACCTCGGGACAGTCTGAAGAAGATCCAAGAACGGAATATTCACCTCCAACCTCTTGAAAGTATCGTAAATAGCCTTGTCAGGCTCCGGCTTTCGATGTTCTTTCAAGGCCTCCGGGAATGGAACTTCAGGTTCATATACAGGAGCCTTAACCTCTGGTGTAGTCTCTGTCTGAACTGGTGCCTTCTGTATTGGCTCAATAATCTCAACCTTTGCCTCCGGTTCCTCATCCACAACCTTATCCTGCAGCTCCTTACCATTGCGAAGAGTCATCGCACATGCATTCTGCTTAGGATTCGGTTCAGTCTGAGATGGCAACTTCCTCGAATCTCTAGCCTCTATCCGTCCCACTGCATCAGCTACCTGACCCATCTGTTTTTCCAAATTACCAATGCTCGCATCTGTGCGCTGCTGATACTGCTGAAAATTCTGGTTCATGGTGCTTACACTCTGCGCCAAAGAATTCAGTAATGCCTCTGTAGACTGTCCTGGAGAATTCTGCTGCTGCGGCTGCTGCTGCTGTTGCTGTGGCGGCTGCTGCTGCTGCTGATATGGTGGTCTATAAGAGTTGTACTGATTACCCTGGTACTGCTGCTGCTGATAACCCTGCTGATTAGCAAACTGCTGTCCCTGACCACCCGGCTGATTTTGCTGCTGACCTGTACCCCATCTGAAATTAGGATGATTTTCCAGTTGGGGTTATAGGTGTTACCCATCGGTCTCTGTCCCTGCTGCGCAAACCCAACTGCATTAACATCCTCCATCTCGCCCGTCTGCAGAGACGGACACGAATCTGTAGGGTGTGTGATGTCATAGCAAATCCCACAAGGCTTCGGTGTCTGTCCCAGAACCAACTGTTTCACCATACCCTTAAGATCCTCCATATCTGTCTCGAACTTATTAGTCACCCCACTATTCGAACCTGCTGCACTAACCTGTCTCACATTAGACCTCTTGCCATGGGTCCTCGTACTCTTAGCCAGCTCCTCGATCAATCTCTTAGCTTCCTCGGTAGTCTTGTTCAGAATGCTTCCCCCACAGCACGAATCCACTAGCCGTTTATCCTGAATAGTCAATCCCCCATGAAAATAGACAATCAACTGATCCTCAGTAAACCCATGATACGGGCAACTCCTACAAAGCTTGTGGAAGCGGTTGTAGTAGTCATATAGGGTCTCATCTGCCTTTTGCTCCATATTGCTGATGTCCCTCTTCATCACATTAATCTGGTCCTGAGGGAAAAACTCTTCCAAGAATACCTCTTTCATCTGCTGCCAAGTCGTGATGCTGTTGGGTGGCAAATGATAGTACCATCCATTCGCGTTATCTTTCAGTGTGAAAGAAAACGCCCTCAACAAAAGGTGCTCGATCGGAAGCGCTGCCGGCTTCATACTCTGACAAATTTGCACAAACTGTGAGATGTGCTGATTAGGATCCTCTCCGGGCATCCCTGTGAAGTGCGGTAGCTGATTCAGTAGCCCCGGCTTCAACTCAAACGTCACCCCGGCAGGTAAGGCAGGGAATTGGACGGCATGTGGTTGCTCATTCCAATTCGGTGCAGTCCTCTGCCTCAATGTCTGTGGTGGTACTGCTTGTCTACCTCCTGCGTTATTTCCACCAGCACCACCGCCACCGGCATTATCTTCACCAGCACCAACGTTACCCTGGCCTTGTTGCGCCATATCTTCAGCCAACAAAATTGCCTTGTATCTCCTACTTTGCTGTCGTCCTTTCCTGAAAGACCTTTCGATTTCTGGATCAAATGGTACAATCAAATCGTTAGTAGAACGGGTGTGGACCATGCACGGTTCCACACTACAAGGTAATAAGCAATAATGATAACTAGAAATATAGCAAGTAAACAACTAAAAGAGAAAAAAATAAATAAAAAGAAAATAAAATAAAAAGAACGCAAACAATAACACCGTTCCCCGGCAACGGCGCCAAAATTTGGTAGGCTTAATCGCACACCTACTAAATTAGACCTAACTCGGCCACTAATAATGTAATTAGGGTAAGTCAGGGTCGATCCACGAAGAACGATTATTATTTGCGAACAGTCACTTGACCAGATTGGGGGTTTGATTTGATTATAATTAATTCCTAGACGGGAAATTAAACTAATTGTGATTAAAACAATGATTAAAAAGCACTTCAGATTTGATACTGTCACCGGATTTTAATTCTAATATCACTGATAATTCTAATCTCCGTTAATCTTATTTACTTGATTACGAGATGTATTTCAATCTCTGCCTCTTCTTTCAGAATAGTTTATAGCAGTGGCACACTCACTATAAACCCTAATTAAAATTAAACCTAAACTGGCACAGAAAAGGTCTAAAGATTAATTGATGAAGTTTTAAGAGACTAAAATCAAGAACGCTTTCTAAAAATAATTTAGATAATCGTCTAATCTTGCCTACTCCCCAAATTGCTATGGCACATACACAATTCGTGGAGATGCTACAATGAAAACCCTAATTCTGGCACAGAACGAGTAATCTAGCAAAGATCAATAAAGAGGACAAGTAAATTGGCCAGATTTACAAACCCTAGAAATTAATCTAAAACGGTACAAGCAAGATTATGAACAAGAATTAATAAAGAAAAAAAGAAATACCTCAATAGAAATAAAAACCCGGATCAAGATCTCAAATCCAAAGTAATGGAGTTTTAGTTCTCCATGAAAAAGCTCAAAACCCAAGATGAAAGAAAAGTACGTACTGTGTTTTCTTCCCCGTGAAGAGAATCGACCCCTTTTCTTTTAAAACTAATCTCAATCCTAAACTAATATTGACTATTTTTTCTCATTCCAAAAACACTAAAGGATAATGATAAGGAATAATAAATAAAAAAAAATCAAAATCAAAAATCAATTCCTCCACTAATTCGATGTGCTGGTGCCTGGTACGGATGGAGTCGGTTTTCACCATTTGCCTTTCAACCCTTGGATTTTCAGTTATTTACAGTTTGGTCCCAGCAGTCTTTTAATTCTTGACAGCAATCCCTTGGCTTTCCAACAATGCAGAACAGTCCTCAAGCTTCCAGAAATTTCAGTTTGTACCCATACTCCTCCGCTCCGGTTAACTTTGACCTGACTTGACTTTGACTATTCTTGATCCTTGAGACAAGACTTTGAAGCTCACCAAAAATTACATCCAGAAAATAAATAACTAAATAAGAACTATTCTACCCCGGATTACAATAAAAGCCCAAATGATAAATAATGCCCCAATTATATCAAATCTAGTCTAAGTACATCGAAATGAATTAAAATACATAGGAAAATAGGGGAAATAACATAAACAAAATTCGCCACATCATGTTTAAACCAAGTTTAAACTTAATGCATGAAAGTATGAAACAATTCAATATGATGCATATGAATTTAAACAATATTCATTGTTCTACAAACAAGGAGTTTGAGTGAACAAGGTTTGATAATAAGTGATGCATTGTTCTCATTAAAACTTGGGTATAGGAGTTACAGATTACAAGTTTTGAATAGAACAAAGATAAAAGGTGCTAAAACAAGTAAGCACAAAATCACTAACGCAAAAGAGTTGATTCTATTACAAAAAGGTTCTAATAACTTACAATAAAAAATAGAAACTAAGGGTTGGGAGGCGCATCATCTTCCTTCAATCCTTCAACGATCTCTGAAACAGAACGCTGAATTTGTTTAGCGAGCTGATGACTACGGTTCGCTAAGCCCTGAGTGTCAGTGACACTGGAGTGAGTGGCAGTGATACCGTCTCTAATGTAACTCAAGTGATTCACATTGATGTTTTGGTATTCATCAATGGAACGCTGAGTGATTTGCTGCTGCTGTGAAATATTTTCTTCTAAGATTTGAATGTGAGCTTCAATGGCATTTTGAGCCGTGATAATGTCAGAAGAAATATGTTCAGCGCGTCTGTCAGAGCTTGAGTGAGCAGCAGTGAAGTGAGTGACGACCAATTCTTTCAAGACATCCAACTTTGATACTAGCACGTTCATGTTGGATTGAGACGCAGCAGACTGAGGTATGAAAGTAGGCGCAGAAGCGGTGGTTTGCGCCTGATCAGTATGAGGTTGAACCTGAGTCTGCGCCGGAGGAGGAGAAGGAGCAGAAAGTTTGTCCTTGAGAGAGTTCATCTCCCCCTTAATGGCAGCGATCTATTCAGATTGATCAGTGAGTAAGGAAGTAAGAAGCTCAAATTGAGACTTTATTTGTGTCTGTCCTTGCTCTAAATTTGCTTGCCCCTGCTGCAAAGAATGAAGAATGGAAAGTACCTCGCTCAAATCGGGAGCAGATGGAGGAGGCGCAGGGGTAGACAGGGGCGCATTATCTTGAAGGGGCGCAACATCTTGAAGGGGCGCAATAGGAGATGGAGGCGCATGAGGAGGTGAATGAGTAGGAGACTCAAATTCATATTCAGTTTCAACATCAACAGTTTCAACAACAACTGTTTCTGTTGTGATTTGATCTGGTCCAGAAGGAGGTGGAGGCGCAACTGGAGAAGGAGTGCGCTGAGGGATGGTCTCTTGCTCCCCCTGAACTGGTTCCTCTATGTCTGAAACATCATCGCCAAAAAAATCAGAAAGGAGTTGTACCCTTGACACTTTGGTCTGTTGAAATTTGAACGGAGGCGCACGGGGAGTGGGGGCGCGTTGAGTAGTAGGCGCGGGAACAAAAGGCCTTTTCTCAATATCCACACTTGATCCAGCGCCTTTCATGCGCTCTAGCTTCTCTGACTCAGCAGCTTGTTTGGCTTGAAAATCTTCATCTCTTTTTCTTTGAGCCTCAAGTCTGCTGGCTTCCTGTGCTAGCCTTAGATCACGCTCTTCATCAATTTCAAATCTAGTACGTTTGATAGGCGCACGAGGAGGGTCATCAACCACCCGTTTTCCTTTGCTTTTCTCTGCGCCTGGCAAGGGATCAGCGCGATGAGTTGCGCTTGCTGTCAATGCGCTTTTCTTCAATGGTGCGCCTTTAAGAACTGGCGCATCGTCTGATTCTGTGTCTTCATCAACTAAGCCTTCAACAGATTTGATTTGGATTCCCTTGGCGCGCTTTGTAGGCTTCTTTCTGCGCTTTTTGAGGTCCAAATTCGCTTTACCAAACGTTGGAACATCATTGATTCTATACTCAGGATTCTCATTCAAAAATTTAACTAACTCAGGATAAGTTAGAAAAAGTTTTGTGAGAAGAAGGCAGTGTGAGCGAAATCTGGTCTTTCCATCACTCTTGTTTTTCACAAACTTATCAATTTGCTCACGCAACGTCTTGAATAGAATGTGAGGCCAGTGAAGTTTCTCCTTGGCCATGATGGCAGCTGTGTATTCCCATTGTTCCACCGTGAATCGGTTCACGTTCCCGGTTTTGAAAACAATTGAAGTTCCCACCAAGTGCGCAATGTGAGTCAAGAGTTCTCCACCATCTCGAATTTCAGTGTTTTTGATATTATTTTGAAGTGTGGGAATATTCAGAAGTGAAGCAGCCATCCTGTTCTGATCATCAATAGAGTAAGTCATTGGACGCCCAATAATGCGATCTTCACCCGTAGATGGAAAACCGAGTAAGTGTCGAATCACAGACGAGGAAATATGGACGTCAACATTTTGAACGTGAGCCTCAATCCTGTAGTGAGTGAGTCCATTTACATCAATTTCCACTAGAACAGCAGTGGAAAAGAACTCATCCACGAGGAGCGCAGAATAAAAGTTTGGTCCATGGTGAATAAAGGGAGCAGACCAGCTACGCGCAAAGTCTCTATGATTTCTCGCCCAATTACTTCACCAGATAATTCTAATAGATCAAGAGTTTCTTCAAGTTTGAAGTTTGCAAGGTCCTGAAAAAACAAGATGATTGATGTTAGAAGTGACATAGGGGCATAGAAACATAAAATGATCAAAGTAACATAGGCGCATAAAGAAATGAGAGGGCATAATAGAATCAGGCGCATAAAATCGTAGAGATTCAAGGCGCATGAAATTTTAAAGCCGCAAAGAGTTACAAGGCGCATATTATGGTTCTATGTAAATACTAAGGAAAAATTTAAAACAACAAGATTTGACTAAGTACAAAGTTAGGGGCATAAGATATTAGGCGCAGAATAATTTAGGCGCATATACAAGTAGAGGCGCAGAAAGCATTCAGGCGCATAAAGAAGTATATAGGCGCATATCGTGTGAAAATTTTGACTTAGCAAAAACAAAACAACAAGTATTCAAATGAAAGAAATGAAAATCAAAAAGTACAAATTTTTGAAAACACGATAGAAAATTTTTAGAGACCAAAACATGCAAGAATGACGAAGAACACGGAGAACGACCCTTGAATGCTCGAAGAACACCAAAAAACACGAAAATCATGAAACTTCACCAAAATAGACAAATAATATATCAAAATGACCGCATGACAACAAGGAATCTAAATAATGTAAACAAAAACATGAACAAATCAATAATGAAAGCACAATGAACAAAAGAAGAACCGAAAAATTTGAAAAGTTTTGAAACCAAAAATTCAGATTTGTAATGAAGAAAGCATTGATCGTTGAAATGTTGGATAGAAAAGATTCGAAATCATAAGATGAACACAACCCAACAAACGATATATAAAACGGATCATCGAAACAAGAAAAATCAAGGATAAACGAATCCGGGTTTTGAAAAAAAATCGAAGAACACAAAAAAATGACGAAAAAAGGAAAAAAGAATTCAGAAAATTAAAGAGTTAAGGGTTTAGAATTCATACCATTTCGTCTTGTGTAGATGATGAGGCTTTCTTAGGACCCATAAACTTATAAATGTATATAGAAAATGAAGAAGAAAATGAAGATGGAGAGAGAGAGATACGGGGAGAGAGAGACGAGAGAGAGATAGAGAGATGGAGTTGGTGAATAGAGAGGTAGGTGATGATGAGTATTTATAGGTTAGGTTTAAAATTTTGCACTGATAAAGAAAAAAATGGGTCAAAAATTTTAAAAAGATGGGAAGTTGAAAGGATGGCTTTAATGAGGGATTTGAAAAAGGCGGCTAATCATGACTGGCGCATTTATGAGGGATTTTGAGATTTGAAGTGCATTAAATGCTGAATGACACAAAGTACGACTGATGACATCTTGGTTTTTTAAAAACTGCTCCACTTTCCTTTAAGTGTATGAGCAATTTTGACTAATTTTTGCACAAACACCAAAAACATCTATTTTGGTGTAAGTTTGGGGTGCAAGAAATATATCCCAGAAAATAAAATTTTTCGAAAAGCGTAAAACGAGGGAAAAATTTAATTGCACAAGTACCCTTGAACAATTAATGGAATGTCAAAAGACATAGATTCCTATAATAAATGAACAGAATAAAACTTACTTGGTACTTGTGTATTTAATACGTTCAATCATTGAAATTAAATTTTGAGAATTGATTGAGCCGCAATAGTTAATGCGCGCATGAAGGGGCGCATTACTTGTCAAGGCGCATTACTTCATCAAGGCGCGCAAAGATGGTTGAGGGCGCATAAATGTTTGAAGCGCATTGGATGCTAGGCGCGCATTAGTTGCTGTGAGCGTAGGAATTGCTTAGGCGCGCAGGAGGGTGAGGCGCGTAAGAGATGTTTAGGCGCGCATGTAGTTTCCTTGAAACTTTGAAATGATTTGACATTTGTACCTAATATACTCATAACTCAACACACCATAAAATCATTAGTATTGACAAAACTATATTGAATTTAGTTGAGTTCAAGCATACCCATTTCACCTCTCAAAAACATGAACCGTTTCGCGTCGAGTGCTTTCGTTAGAATGTCGGCGATTTGATAGTCGGTTCCCACGTGTTCCAAATGAATATTGCCTTTCTCCACGTGGTCTTTGAGGAAGTGATATTTGATGTCGATGTGCTTGGTCTTTGAGTGCATGACAGGATTTTCAGAAACCGCAATTGTTGATGTGTTGTCGCAGTAGTAGATGGGACAATTTTCTTCGATGATATCATAGTCCACCAATTGCTGCTTCATCCAAAGTATTTGACAACAACAACTTCCCACAACGATATATTCGGCTTCGTTGTTGTTGAGACAGATACAGAAGCTTGTTTCTTACTTCCCATGACACAAGTCGATATCCGAGGAAATGACAAGTGCCACTAGTGTTTTCCTATCAATTGTGCAAGCTGCATAATCCGCATCTGAATAACCTACAAGTTTGAAGTTCGAATCTTTGGTGTACCAAAGTCCAAGGTTAACAGTGCCAGAGAGATATCTTATAATACGTTTCACAGCAATTAAGTGTGCTTCTCTAGGGTCGGATTGATAACGAGCACAAACACAAACACTAAACATAATATCAGGCCTACTAGCAGTAAGGTAAAGGAGTGAGCCAATCATACCTCGATAGAGCGTTTGATCAACACGTTTACCTTTTAAATCTTTGTCGAGTTTGTTGCCGGTGGCCATTGGAGTATCGTATGCTTTAGCGTTCTCAAGTCCAAACTTCTTGATTAAGTCCTTTGTGTATTTGGCTTGATTGATAAAGATGCCTTCACTCATTTGCTTGATTTGAATCCCGAGGAAGAATGTGAGTTCTCCCATCATGCTCATTTCAAACTTGCTCTTCATTAGTTTCTCAAAACGCTTGCACAACAATTCATTAGTAGAACCAAATATAATATCATCAACATAAATTTGAACAAGTAATTTATGACCATTATGTTTGCTAATGAAAAGAGTTGTATCGATTTTTACCGCGAGTGAAGCCTTTTTCGATATGAGAAACTTTGATAGTGTATCATACCATGCTCTTGGTGCTTGTTTGAGTCCATACAAAGCTTTCTGGAGTTTGTACACATGATTTGGAAATTGTGAATCTTCAAACCCAGGTGGTTGAGCAACATAGACTTGTTCTTGAAGTTCACCATTTAGAAACGCGCTCTTCACGTCCATTTGATATAACTTGAAGTTCTTGTGAGCGGCATAAGCTAGAAATAATCTGATAGCTTCAAGTCTTGCTACGGGCGCAAAAGTTCATCGTAGTCAATTCCTTCTTCTTGCCTATAGCCTTGTGCAACCAATCTTGTTTTTTTTCTCGTGATGGTTCCATTCTCATCCATCTTTTCCTGAACACCCATTTCGTACCAATCACTCCATGATCATTTGGTCTTGGAACTAGAGTCCAAACCTTGCATCGTTCAAATTGATTGAGTTCTTCTTGAATAGCAACAACCCAATTAGGATCTTGGAGCGCTTCATCAGCCTTCTTTGGTTCGATTTGAGAGATAAAAGCAGTGTAAGCATCAAAGTTTGTAGCTCTCTTGTACGAACACCAACTTGTAGATCACCGATGATATTAGCAATAGGGTGACCTCTAACTTCACGAATTTCAGGAGGTAAGTTAGGTGAGTCGTAGTAATTGAAGGTCTTCAATTGGTACATCTTCACCAGATTCAAAGTCATTGAAATTTGGGGGTTGAACTGGCTTAGAATTGAAATTTGGGTTTACACCAGATGCAGCAGTAGAAATAGGCGCGTGAGAGGAATCATGAGGCGCATCATTTGAGTGAGGCGCAATAGAGGATTCACCAGGCGCATTATACATTGAATTAGGCGCATTTGATGTAGATGGATTTCCTTGTGTTGATAGATTCTGATCTTGATGAGTGGGCGCAACATAAATAGGAGCACCTGTATCATTTAGCTCAATAGAATCATCAGCAACATTTGGAGCCAAATGTGGCTCAAGGAGAGAATGTTCATCAAATGTAACATGTACAGATTCAACTATCACTAATGTAGTTCTATTAAAAACACGAAAAGCTTTAGAGTGTTTGGCATACCCAACAAAAATACCTTTGTCGGCTTTGCTTTCGAATTTACCTCTATGTTCGTTTCCGTTGTAGAGATATAACATTGCAACCAAAGATCTTGAAGAATACAATGTTGGGAGTTCTACCACGCCAAAGTTCATACGGAGTCTTGTTGTGAAGTTTGTTGATGAAGGAACGATTTTGAGTAAAACATGCAGTGTGATAGCTTCTTCCCAAAAGTACTTAGGCAATTTAGCTTCAGCTATCATCATCTTTCCCGCTTCAATCAACGTTCTATTCTTTCGTTCAACAACGCCATTTTGTTGAGGGACTCCGGCGGTTGAAAAGTTGTGATCTATCCCATGATCTTCACAATATCGAGCAACACCGTTGTTCTTGAATTCTGTTCCATTGTCGGATCGAACACTAACGATGTCATATTCTTTTGGGTTTGGAGCAGTCGAAATAAGGTAGTGAGAATATCATAACAATCATCTTTTGTAATCATCATCTCTCACATGTATATCTTGAATAATCATCCACCACAACTAGAGTATACTTGTTTCTTCTAATACTTGCAGTGGAAACTGGTCCAAATAGATCAATGTGAAGCAGTTGCAAACATCTTGTAGTTGAAGGATTAGACTTGCTTGAAAATGACTGCTTCGGTTGTTTGCCAAGTTGACATGCGGCGCACTTTTTGTCATGATGATCAGCAACCTTGGGAAGTCCTTTGACAAGATTATTCCTGCTGAGTTTAGATAGATACTTGAAGTTCAAGTGACTTAAGCGTTTGTGCCACAGCCAACTATTTTCGTTCACACTTTTTGCTACAAAACAAAGATTAGTACTAGAGTTCATACTATGGAAATCAAATATATAAATATATGTCTTACGATATCCGTGTGAGTAAGATAGCTCCAGTTTTGCCATTCTTGATAAGACATTGCGTTGAAGTGAAATGGCATTCTAATCTTTTGTCGCAGAATTGAGATATGGATAATAAGTTATGCTTGAGCCCTTCGACGAGTGAGACTCTTTCAATGCACACTTTGTCTTTATTGAGCTTTCCATATGCTACAACTTGACCTTTGTTATTATCGCCAAATGTTACGGAGGGACCTCTTTCTTCATGAACATCTTCTAATAAGGATTCATCTCCAGTCATGTGTCTTGAACACCTACTATCGAGAATCCATTCATAATTTCTAGCTTTTGAAGATCCAGCCATGAAACAAAGAACCTGAAATATAGACATTTAAGCAGGTCCCCTTTATTCCTTTGGGTCCTAGGGTTAGCAAATTTTGACAACCCACTCTTGCTTGACCTTAGGATTTTTACGTCCTTTGGCATTGGGAGTGAATCTCAAAAGGCATTCCACGGCCTTGTGTCCTGAACAATCACAAATGGAACAATGATGAAAGCCACCAATCACATGAGTTTTCACAAACTCTTTACTTTTTCTTGGGGATGGCATTCTTCTTTGGGTCAAATGAACTAGCCTTAACAAAATCTTTCTTTTGAAATTTTGGAGCGCTTTTTCTCGGAGGGCGCATAGGGCTAGGAGGCGCACGGCGATGAGGCGCGTGGCTCTTAGGCGCATAATGAGCACTCGGAGAAGGAGCGCGCCTATTTTCAAGAATGATTTACTAGGAGATGGTTCATCTGTAGCTATATCTTTCCCATTAGCTTTCCAAATTGCTTCGTTGGGTAGACATAATGGAATGTTTGTCTCTTGACTTTTTCCTGTCCTTTACCCATTGAATTAGAATGTTTTTCCTTGGGAATTTAAAAAGTTTGTTGGTTGGTAAATTCACTATCTTTTCAGCACAGACATCACATTTAAAGTTGTCACTAGTTGATGAGAATCCCCAAGCCACTTTTATCACCACTGACTTTTTGGGACTCAAATATATTCTCCATAGTGACACGAGAATTGGACAACTCATTTGTAATCTTTTCAAGATCAGTAATTTGAGCAACCAATTCATCGTTTTGAACTTTAAGAAGTGAGTTCTGTTCTGTTAGAAAAAGTGTTTTAACAGTAAGAGGAGTCATGCTCTTTATCTGCTCCTTAAGGAGGGTGAGTTCAGATTTAAGTATAGATTTCTCGGTCTTAAGCTGGGAAATTTCATCACATGATAGTGCTAAAGCTTCCTTTATACTATCAAATCTAGTAATTACCTTTTCAGCCTTCTTGAACAATTTTCTTGTTCAGCAATCACTTCATCATCATTGATTTTGGAGATTGGAGCAGTAGGTTCAACCTGTGGTCTAATGTATGCTCCTTTTCTCAATTTGTTCCTTGCTCCAAGATCACATCGTGAGAATAACAATCCACCATCGTTTTGAGCCGGAGTGAGAAATCCTTGTTCAACGAGCTCGCTGATGGTTGGTCCTTTCTTCTTTTTCACTTCTTGAAAACCTGCAGATTTCTTGATAGGTTTATTCAAGGCATTCATATCGGGAACATCCTTGGAGAAGTCATCATAAGAATCATAAGCATCAACTTCATCATCATTTGCCATCAAACAAACGAGTCCATCATCGGAATCTTCATCGCTCTCATCGGAGTCTGTTTCAATCCAAGTGTTGTGCTCATTTGCTGGTGCTTCTTCTTCAGCAACCATTCCCTTGTGACGAGTGAACTTGGGAGTGAATTGGGAGTATGGCTGCTCTTCTTCTGCAAATATTCAAATTTGGGGATCGGGCAGCTTGATGCAAAATGTCCGGGTTTCCTGCAATTAAAACAAACAAGATCTTCTTTCCTTTTTGAATTACTACTCCTTGAAAACTTTTGAGGAGCTTTTCTGGTAGATCCTTGAAATTTGTTGGTTGAGCCGGGTCTTGAGAATTTTCTGAACTTTTGAATTTTCTTCACAAATAAAGCGAAGTCTTCATCATCCATGTCTAATAGCTCAGAAGTGGAAATTTTGGGATCGGAACTTTTCTCATCTTGTACAGGCGCAGGTGCAGGCGCGGTTTCTCTGTGCGCCACCATAGCCATAGATTTTGATTTTCCTTCAGTTTCGCTAATTCGCTGAAGTTTGAGTTCGTAAACTTTGAGATTTGCATAAAGGTTCCTTAATGTCCATACGTCCAAAGTTCCAGCGTCTTCAAGAGCGCTAGATTTATGTAGGTATCTTGATCCAAAAGCTTGTAGAAAATTTACATTCAAATCTTTGTTAGTAAACTTCATGCCAAGTGAAATACATAGATTGATAATTTCACAGTAGCGTTCATAAGTTTGCCTCAAGTTTTCACCGGGGAGTTGAGAGAAATGTTGAACCTTTTTTGTACTTCGTATTTCTTGTTCTCCTTGCAAACCGTGTCTCCTTCTATATGCTCTTCAATAGCATCCCATAGCTCATTAGCAGTAGCACAATGCATGACTTGTTGTTTCATAGCCGTGCTTAGAGTGCTTAGAAGAATGTTTCTTGCTTTGCCATCATTTGCAACTCTTCTAATTTCTTCCTCGGTCCATTCTTCCCTTGGTTGAGAACTGTAGGTTGGGCAGCGTTGGTGCGTGGATTTGGATTCGCCTTTATCGGAATATAAGGTCCATAAACGACGGTGTCATGGAGCCTTTCATCGATTGAGTTGAGATGAGTCAATATGCTGAATTTCCACACGTCAAAATGATCTTCATCAAAGACCGGAACGTGAGTGTAGTTTGCAGTTGCCATAGGTTTTGAGTTTGCCATTTAGAATCGGCACCCAAGCTGTTGAGCTTGAAAAACGAAAAAATGTTTTATAAAGGTGTTTGCTCTGATACCACTTGTTGGTCCCAAAGGGCAACAAGGGTATGAAAAATAGCTAGAGGGGGGTGAATAGCTATTTTAAAATTCTTTTCGTACCCTTGAAAAACTCAATTGCAAATGCGCACTTTATCAAGTAAGCGTTATGAAATGCGCCTAAGTGAGTGAGTGAAATGCACAGCGGAATTTAGTAATGAAAATAGGCGCAAAGTGTGATAAGGGGGAGCACACACACTCTAAGTATTTTGGCTCAAAGAGATTGAAATAAGGAACTAAGGCAAATGAAATAAAAACACAACACAATTCGGTTCAATCAATCTACAATGAGTAAACAAGCAAATAGTGAGTGAAGATAATAACTTGAAGGTAAATGACAAGATAATAACACAAGCTATTTGGAGAGGTTCGATCAATGAAAGATCTACGTCCTCTACCAAGATGGTTAGTCTTGGATTTCTAATGGCGATCTTATATAATAAGTGAGTGTTACAAATTACAACTTTTGAGCTCCTACACTAACTCAAGATCTAATTTCTATGAATGAACAAATCCAAAACAATAACCGGTGTATCTCTAAAGATGGATCTAAATGATCAAACTTAAAGAGGTGCGTGTGTGAATTTAGGATCAAGGCTCTTTAGATCTTTATGATTTAGATCACAATGAAACTAAAGTGTTATAGCTTGAAGATCTGGGCTAAGGATGAAGGTATGAAGATGTTCTTGAGGAAATCTGGAAAAACGAAGGCAATCTTCAAATCTTCAACAAATGCTTTGAGAGAGAAATTCTTGAAATTCTTAGAAAAACTCAGCAACTTCAAAATGTTGAAGTTATGGGGTATTTATAGTGAACTTCAAAACTAGCCGTTGGAAATCCTTGTGGATAAGATGAGCTGTCGCTCGTTGATTGGAGCATGCATATATTATGGCCATTTTGACACTCAACATAAATGTGACCGTTGTGGATAGATTAGGCGCATATGCATCTTTTAACCACCGTTGGATCATTGGCGTAATTTGAATTCTCTTCAAGTCTTCGAGTCTTCAATAAATCACTGAGTGTTGAATAAACACTTTGAGGCGCATTGAGCCAAGAGGCGCACATTATGTGTGCGCTAAAACAAGGGGCGCATAGGCGCGTAACATAGCTTATAAATAAATCCTTATGCGCGCGCTCTAAATGGCGCATGGCGCGAGTGAAGAAGGCGCGTGGCGCAGGAGGCGCATACGCGCGGCTCAAACTCACTGAGTGATTTTTCTTGAAACTTGATCTTCTTGCCCTATTTCTAAGCCTATTCTATAACAATGGACAACTTAAAAAATGAAGTATAAATACTTCTTACATGTGGGTCTAAAGTCCATGAAATAAAACTTAGGTGATGGATCAATCAAATCTAATAAATCCTATTACATTAAAACTGAGATACGTGTGGGGCATACCCAACAGGAAGGATAAAGAACGGACCAAAACATAAAGATAAAGAGATGTGACCACTAAGTAATCAAGTCCATTGGATAGTACTCAAAAATAGATTTCCAACGATAGTTGGCACGTCCAAATCGGAGTTCGTATGACGAAGTTATGGCCTTCGAAAGTTTGCGCGTAAAACGTACAAGTCGTCGAAGCAATGGTACAACACCAAATCTTAGCATCCGAAAAGTCCAGCAGGTCTGACTTTTGAGTGCCCCACTCCATGTGCGCACACATAGCCAGGGACCTTAGGGGAATTTTTCCAGGGACTTTTGAGGAATTATGCAAAATATGTTTGGCTTTTTAGTAATTTCCAAATTTCCAAGGACTTTTCTGGAATTTCTGGAGGACCTTTGGGGAATTTTTGAAGGGCTTTTCTGGAAACTCAAAAATATCAGGGGCTCCTGGGGAAATTCAGCCATCAGCACTTATTTTCTCCTTTTTCAACAAGGAATCCTAGGGTTTTTCCTAATTTTTACACCTCCTTAGCCCTAGTATAAATATAACACTCCATCCAATTTATTGATTCATACTTTATAGATACTTTATTCAAGGATTCAAGAGTTGTATCAAGATTTTCATCAATTTATTCCAGGTTTTGATGTTCTTTATTATTTTTCTTGTTTCCTTTTGTTATGAATACGTGTAGCTAAATTTCTAGATTCATGGATTGATAGTAGCAAATACTAGATCTTTATGCTATAGATTTAATTCTTCCATTCAATATTAATTCTTGTTCATCAAAATATTCTTCCTGTTAAATTCTTTAGTTTCAATTATATGTTAAGATATAAATTGGCTTTAGAATTATTGGGTATTTATTACTGCACTAGCGTGTGTGATAATACGTTAACCATTGTTTGGATGATTAAATTCAATTGAGGACCTAGCGGAAGTCAAAAGGATTTAGGTTTATATGTTCTTGAGTGCTTCATGAATTTCTTGCATATTTTGTAGACCTAGCGGAAAGTATAATATAAAAGAAATAAAAGGATTGCAATCCGGCGACCGAACCGTCCCAATTCTTACTAAAGTGAACAAACCCAAGAATGAGATTGATCTTATTATTATGAGCATAGCATAAAGTGAAGGTATTTGTGAATCCAATCCGTGAATCCCTTGTCATCCTTGATAAATCCTTCTTTTTAATTGTTTTCTTAATATTAGTTTAAATTCTTGCATTAGTAGTTTAGTTAAATATTCTCAAACAAAAACCCCTGGATACTTTTACATTAATTAAATATACTTGTTTTCACTCAAGTCTTTGTGGTTCGACCCTTACTTTTGTATACTGTTGCTTCGGCACTTGTTTACTTGCAAGGTAATTTAATTAGAGGGAGATTTTCTCCATCATATACCCACAATAATAATGGATTAAATGGGTTTTTACCCGGATAACCAATGAGTTTATCCAAAAGTTTTGCATCAACCAACTCTCCATAAAACTCCACCCTACCCACTACACCTCTAACACCACCCTCTTCATTCCTATCCACCACCCCCAACTACCCCACCCCACCCCACAAAAAAAAAAAAAAAAAAAAAAAAAAAAACTTCTTTTCACTCATATTAAAAAAAAATATATATGAACATCTCCACCACCCTCAACTACCCCAGCACCCACCCACCCCACCAAAAAAAAAAAAAAACTTCTTTTCACTCATATTTTTTTAAAAAAAAATGAACATCCTCCACCACCCCAACTACCCCAGCACCCACCCCACCCCCCACCCACCCACACCACCAAAAAAAATATATTTTCACTCATATTTTTTTTTAAAAAAATGAACATCTCCACAACCACAGCACCCACCCAACCCCACCCTACCCCACCAAAAAAAAAAAAAAAAAAACTTCTTTTCACTCATATTTAAAAAAAAATGAACATCTCCACCACCCCAAACTACCCAGCACCCACCCCACCCCACCCTACCCCACCCACCCGACCCAAAAAAAAAAAAGAAAAAAAAAAACTTCGTTTCACTCATATTTAAAAAAAAATGAACATCTCCACTACCCCCAACTACCCCAGCACCCACCCCAACCCCACCAAAAAAAAAAAAAAAAACTTCTTTTCACTCATATTAAAAAAAAATAAAAAAATGAACATCTCCACCGCCCCAACTACCCCAGCACCCACGCCAACCTACCCCACCCACTCACCCCACCGAAAAAAAAAAAACTTTTTTCACTCATATTAAAAAAAAAAAATGAACATCTCCACCACCCCCAACTACCCCAGCATCCACCCACCAAAAACAAAAAAAAAAAAACTTCTTTTCACTCACTTCTTTTCACTCATATTAAAAAAAAACAAAATGAACATCTCCACAACCACAACACTCACCCCAACCCTACCCTACCCCACCCCAAAAAAAAAAAAAAAAAAAAAAATCTTTTCACTCATATTTAAAAAAATGAACATCTCACCACCCACACCACCCCACCCCACCCCCACCCCTCCCCACCAACCCACCCTACCCCACCCAAAAAAAAAGAAAAAAACTTCTTTTCACTCATATTTTAAAAAAAATGAACATCTCCACCATCTCCAACTACCCCAGCACCCACCCCAACCCCACCAAAAAAAAAAAAAAAAAAAAAAAAAAAAACTTCTTTTTCACTCATATTAAAAAAAAAAAAAAAAAAAAGAACATCTCCACCGCCCCCCAACTACCCCAGCACCCACCCCACCCTACCCCACCCACCCACTCCACCAAAAAAAAAAAAAAACTTCTTTTCACTCATATTAAAAAAAATAAAAAATAAACATCTCCACCACCCCAACTACCCCAGCATCCACCCACCAAAAAAAAAAAAAAAAAACTTCTTTTCACTCATATTAAAAAAAAAAATGAACATCTCCACCACCCCAACTACCCCAGCACCCACCCCACCCAAAAAAAAAAAAAAAAAAAAAACTTCTTTTCACTCATATTTTTTTTTTTTTTTTTGATAAATGTGGATGTGTGGGGAAATAAGGGGCGATGGCGGCAACAACGGCGGTATTGGAATGGGACGTTTGTGTGTAATAGTGGTATTGGGTATACCCAGGTAATATCCGTTAGCTAATGGATAAATGTGGGTATTATCCATTTATGCTCATTAACGTTAATGGGTATAATGGATAATACCCAAATCTACCCATTAAGTTAATGGTTAAACATGTGTTTTACCCATTTCTATCCGGGATACCCATTTTGCCACCCTAGTTGTAGCTTCCTCGCGAAGAGCCTTGCTGACATTTATTGCCATTGTCAAAATAACCTTTAGAATTTACTAGGGTGGTTAGATTGATACTCTCTCCTTTTTAGATTAAGAGTCATACTTTCCTTTTTGGTACGTTGGTAAGTAAGAAGCCCATTCTCAAAATAGTTAATGATTTATAGTGTTTTGGACAAGTTTGTCCTATAATGCGTGTATAGTTACAAAAAATATATTATTTTACTAACTTAATTTTACCTATTTGAATTGTGAATAGTGTATTGGACAACTTTGTCCTTTTAATGCGTGTATAGTTACAAAAAATATAGCATTTTACTAACTTAGTTTTACTCATTTGAATTGTGAATAGTGTATTGGACATTTATGTCCTCAACCCACTTGAAATAGTTACCTATTTCTTATTATTTTCTTAATAAGCACGCAAAACCAAAATAAGACTTTTACTTTGAGATTAGTTCGAGATGAAGGGAGTATTAAATTTTGATCATTGTATCAATAATGAATACTCCCTCTGTGTCAATTATTTTGGCCACTTTGTAAAAGCTCTTGGTTTAAAAAAGTACAATAAATGTTTTGTCTGAATTATTAATTTCCATATGTGCCCCCGCTTTAATTATCCCTTGTAAATGTAAAATGTAATATTGTCATTAATTAAGTGGGGATGTAATGGAAAAGTGATTCATTATTTTGCTTTGGGTTTCTAAGTGGCCAAAATATTGATGAGACAAACAAAAAAGGAAATGTATTTATATTGAGAGTGAATAAATCAAATAAGACCACAATTCTATTTCTGGAATGGGGGAGTGTTGGGAAAGAAGATGTTGGATATTATGCCCTAGGCCCTTGAGAAAGGCCTATGCGTTATATCATAGCTTCATTGTTATAGAGATAACAAACCCGATTATTATATCTTTTGCATGTTTATTATAATAATCATTGTCCCTAACACTTATGAAGGGCTAGCATGAGTTTAATGGATAATCATATGATAATTATAGCGCATAGGATGCGGATTAAACTTGTGGGTACATATTGGAGAATAAGTACTGGATAGACCCGTTATGAGATTTATGTCATGGTCAAATGTCATAATTAAATCTCATAATAGTTATATCATTCATCCTTAGACCTGAGATTATCATAGTCTTTCACATGATGAATATTATGTTTGACGTACTCAAACGCTACCCCTAACCGGGTGGTTATAAAGGCTACGATTGGCATAATCGGATTCTTGTAGGGAATAATGATAAGTCAAGATGGGATTCGTCCCTCTCTCAAGAGAGATATCTGCTTGGCCACTCGATGAGTGAGATTGATAATAGTGTACGGCCGTACCCAAATGAATTGAAGCGTTCAATGTTATTTGCTCATATCAATCTACTCGAGATCGAGAAAGCATTGGACAACATAAGTTGACGTGGGCCATGACTTATGTTCAATATGATATCGTGTGACAAAGGGATTGTGATATGTTCTATAAGGTAATTTGGGCTTTCAAAGTTATACTAATTGGGTAGTCATAATGGCTTTCTAGAGTCCGCTTATGACTTACAGGTTCTGACTCGTTCGGACTCGTTGCCAACTTAGTATAATCCTATTGGGTCACACACAATAGAACGGATTGAATAAGGCACAGAAAATGGGAAAGACTGGATCCTGCTGGAAGGATCCGTACGGATGGTTTGGGAGCCACCCAACCAATCCGTACGGATGGTTTGTCCAGACAGAAAAACAGTTTGTTCAGATCTCTTGTTTGACAAGGAATTCTGATCCCAAAAGGAATTAGGTTTATACCCTATTATATGTGTGTGCAGTCGGGTTTGAGAAACCTAATGGTTGATTTTAGAAATCATAACATGTTGTTTGAAAAACAATTACTCACATATAGAGGGATTATTAGTTTTGAGATTTAGAATCATCAAAACTCAATAATCAATGGAGTAAAATAATTCCTATGAAAAAATCGTTTCTTCATCAAGCCCTTGGGTCTAGCAATCCAGATCAAGAAGGTGTTCTTGATATCCGTTCAACGTGTGGATACCGATAGAGGGTGTTTTCTTTAATACCTTAAAGTCCGTGTTCATGGATTCGATCTTCAAGGGTATGTTTTCTTCATCTTGTATTTAATTTAATCAACATGCACGGATCCGGGCTCTTGGGTGTTTGATTTTATCTGTTTATTCCGCTGCGCATGATGCATCAAAACCCAACAGTGGTATCAGAGCCCCGTTCGTTGTTGATTATTTTAGTATATCATGTTGAAATTGTTTAATTCGATTATATGATATCTACATGATAATAAGATGAATGCGTGATTTGAGTTTTATATATGAGATATAAAGGTTCATGAGCATGACATGGGGATTATGTGATTATTATATTGATTTGATCTATATGAATAATTGCATGTTGGGATTATCAATAAATAATTAGATTATGTGTATTGATAATTTAGATCTAATTTATATATATAATAAATTGTTTATTCATGATATTGATTAGATCTAATTAAATTCGTAATCTGTAAATTCATGTTTCTGTAATCTGATTATGTACAAACATGATATTGGATTTGGTTGAATTTCTGAAATTCAGAAAAACCTGGAAATCTGGGATCCTACCAATGGATCCGTACGGATGGTTTGGATGATTCCAAACTAATCCGTACGGTTAGTTTGGAAATTCTCAGATTTGATTTTGTTTTCTGGTGTTCAGATTATTCTGTAAATTGTTTACAGAATTCGAATCTTGAAAGTGGAAACTGCTTTCAAACGGCTGGTTTTCGAAACCGTGTTTCCTGAAATAGTTTTCAGCCGAAGAATTCAAAAGGAATTGCAGAAATCAGAGTTCTAAAGAGTTTAGAACTGCTGTAATCTGTGAGATTAAGAGACAATGAAAGATCTTGAAACAAGTATCCAATTTCTACGGGAATGTGGATGCCTTTTGGCTTAGTTTCGACCGTATAGAGAAGTTGCTTGGTTTCTTGATCTTAGCATGGAAATGTGGATGCCTTTTGGCTTAGTTTCGGCCGTGCGGTTTGTGCTTTCAATTTCAAGATGCTCTGCGGATACAGTTTCAGAATTCTGAAGAGTTCAGAGTTTATGTGACCTGTATGAAAGAGCTGTACGGATAAATCTGGATGCTTCCAGAAACATACGTACGGATGGTTTGGGCATTACTGATTCTGATCTGTTTCAGACGGCAGGTTTTGGAAACCGTGTTTCCTGAAACAGATTTCAGTTCATAAGTCCAGACAGTTACTGAAATCATAATCTTAAAGGAGTTTAAGGTTAGTGTAATCTCAAAGTTTCGAGATTTATACCTATATAAAGTGCAAATTGTTTGCAAGAGAAGGAAACTAAATTTGGATTAATTCATTGCATGGACCAATGGCTGGCTAACGCCTTGTTTCTGGGAATGCGAATAAAATATTCAATCTGTAAATTGTTTACAGATAATTTAGATTAAGTCCCCATAAAGTTGCTTCATAATTAAATCACAAGATTTTGCTTCAGTTAATTAATTTGATTAGTTAACATACATTATGCAAAGACTATATTATATTATGTTTGACATAATTAAATATATGATGCATATCTCTAAGCAAATAAACCTTCTTAAAACTTAAGTCAAGTGCCAATCCATGATTAAAATACTTGTGAGTACATGGGTAGTTTTATGTGGGTTACGCCCTAGCGTAGGCGCATTAATTCTATTCATCTATGAGCAAGATGAGTGAATCAGAGTTTCCTATACGTTTAAAATGGTTTGACTTAATTGGGCTATCAAAACAGTTTTGGGCCTAAGGCACAGATGAGATTAAAACATGTTTGGCATAGGATGTCTAACAATCTCATAAAAGATCTAAGAGTCACATATGATGTGATTGATAAAGAGTTATCTACCTAAATAACTTGATTTTGAGCAGACGTGCCCTAGCCGACTCAAAGTTGGGTGAAATATGGATCTTAGCCCACTTAAATTATATTATACAATTGTTGTATTTGAAGGTGTATAATTTAGTGGGAGTATTTATGAAATACATTATATATCTCTAAATGATAATGGTATGAAATATATGTGTATATTTATTTGCATATTTCTTAGAATGTCTTAAACTATAATCATGCATGATTACTGCGATTGGCCCCACTTTAAGAAGAATAATATTAACTTCCATGACCTAGTCATGAGCTTAAGAATTGTTCTAAAGCAAGATCGGAAGTTATGAATTCTTAATAAATCCTATTTCTAAGAAACCTAATGCTTAAGGATGGACAAAGACATTTATTAGAAACATGTGGATGATTCTATAGATGTCAATTGTCTTATGACTTGCTACCATATGTTTAGAACTTTAGAAGTATCTGAAACACATGGATGCTTATTTGATAAGCAATCACGTAGGAAACGTTCATACAAGCAAGAAAGGCAAATAAAGTTTGAGATTGATTAGAGCCTAACATTCATGTGATGAGTGAAAGTTATGTTAATAAGTTCTCATGTTTTGAACATGGAGAGACATATTAATTGCCTTAGTTGGCTTGGTTATCAAGTTAGTTTGGAACTAACAAACGGATTTGATATTAATTCATAAGCGACATTTGATGTCTAAAATGCTATGTCTTAATATCAAATGGAAACCTTCTCAAATTCTAAAGGTTAATATGGACAAGGATTTAAGATAAAGGCAAGATAAGAGTTGTCAAGCCCAAGGAAATATTTGTGGCAAAAACTAAAATCCAAAGAATGTAATTTGTACCTTGGCAATAGGATTGACCGTTGGTGAAATTACAATTTGAATTAAAAGATCAAAAAGAAGGGTAGTTGGACTACCACTTCAAGTATTTATGTTAAAATTTCTACTTGTAATGGTAAAGATTAACCTATGTGGCAATAATGATGCAATGGTTGCAACATTAATCATAGGAACTTGCGAAGTGTCTTTACCTAATAAGTTCATATTTGTTTTGAACAAATGGTGCTATGTTCTTATTTTAAGTAGAAATATTATTTTGGTTTCTTCATTAGAAGATTATGGATATCTCTTATTTCGAATAAGAAAGTGTTCCATTAAATATGATTTGCCTTATTGTATTGCTAATCATATAATGAGACTTAATATCCTTATCTTGGAAGAACAAAATAATGAGTATAAACGTAAATAAATGAAATCTGAATCTAAGGAATGTAAGCGTTACATTCTTAAAGCATTAATGTCTATATCAAATGATAAGAAACACATATCTAAAATTCCATGGGACGGACTTTTAAATTCATATGATTTAGAATCATGTGATAGATGTGAATCTTAGAAATTGATCAAGACATCTTTTACTAATAGTAGTAAGAGGAAGTACTCTTTTGAACTTATACATTTTGATGTATGTAGTTTATTAAAGTAACAATGCTAGAAAGGATTTCAACACCTCATGACAAAAGTATTGGTGTACTCTGATTAGATCAAAGTAATGAATATTTGAGGCTTGGACTCGAGGAGAATTCTGCATAAAGTCTGCAATTAAAAAAAAAAAAACAGAATCTGGAAACAGCAGCCGTACGGATGATGTTCCAGAAGTTTACAGATTGTCTGTAAAACACAGTTTTTCGGCTCATAATAAGTCAAACTGATCTTTAATTATCCTTCTGGATTATGTGCTCGAAACAGCTGCTCTTACACTAACTTGAGTTTCATCTAAGGAGGTTCGACTGATGCCATATGAGATATGGAATGAAAGAAAAACTTTGTTTGTCTTTCATAAAGATTTGTGATGTGATACTTTTGAGAAAAGTTTTGTCTTGGACAAAATCACACCTAAATCTTATAAATGTAATTTAATGGGTTATCTCAAAGATATTAATTTTACACCCTTAGAGTACAAATCGTTTGTTACTCTAAATAGCACTTTCTAGATAAATCGTTTATCTCTAAAGAACTAGTGAGAGTAAAATGTATCTCTAAGAGTTCGAGACCCAGAAAATAACATAGAACCTAAGATGGAAATTGAACAAAGTTTCACAAGGAGTTGTGGAAATTCGTTCAAGTATACACAAGAAATTTGCATAACTGATAGGCTACTATCTATAACAAGAAATATTGATTTCTCGTAATAGAAAGTAATTGGGAAGATATCATTGCGAATGATTGACCTATTACCTATCAAGATGCAAAGTCCGCTCCGGATTTAGATCAATGACTTGGAGTCATAAAGTCTAAAAGTGCAATCCATTTATCATAATTAAGTTTCGAACTTGATTGTTCTACCCTAAGGCTTAAAAACCATAGGATAGAAAACGGACATGGATCGCAAAGTGCATATTGATAAAACACGACTAATTGAGTAAAGTTAATTCATAATGCTGATTATGATGAAACTTTATCACCCGAAGTCATGCTTAATGTTATTAGAATCCTAATTGTCATGACTTCATATTTCGAATATGTAATATGACAGATGGATGTCAAAACTATATTCCTTAACAGGAACTTACATTAGGATGTGTTTGATACAACCTAAAAGTTTTGATTGATCCATAAATTTCTAATAAAATATGCAAGTTGCAGAAATTCATGAGATGGATTGAAGCAAACTACTTGGAGTGAAATTTCATTTTGATGTAGTATTCAAAGAGTTTGAATTCATCAAAGATGAGACTTGTGATTACAATAAATTAGTGGGAGCGTTATATTATTCCTAGTCATATATATATGTTGTTGACATATAATTCATTCTGAAAGAGTTTTTAAATGAAAGACTTGGATAAAAGCCACCTATATCATTGAAATTTAGATTTATGAAGATAAGTCTAAAACGTTGTTTGATTAAAGTCAAAGTACTAGTAAAGACAAGATAGTGAAAAGTTCACTATGCAAGACTCTTGGAGAGGTTACTTGTGAAAGTCTAATGAGCAAGAGTACATGATTAGGATTCCATATGCTTCGGCAATTTGGATCTATCATGTAAGCCATGTTAATGTACTAAGACCGAATGTCTCATATACTTGGAGTATGATGAGATAATACCAATCGGATCCTAGTGAAACTCACTAGTGAAGAAGCGCTCTTATGTTCTCTAAAAGGAACTAAATGATGCGTTCTTGATCTTTGATGGAATGAAAGATGATCTTGTAATAGTTACATAGATGCATTCTTATAAACCAACAAAGATAAATATTGCAGTATAAATACATGTTTACGTCTAATAATGGTGTTAGAAGAGTTCTAAATGGACCATTACTATTCTACATAAGGGTTGAGTGTCTAGTGGCATGAGATGCAACTAGAAAATGTTAAGATTAAGATTCTAATTAGTAAACTAGAAATCATTTCTAGTGTCTCTAATTTAATGTACCTTCATTGTGTCAATAATCGTTATTACACAAATCAAGGGACTATTATCTTATTTAAACATATACTCAGACGTTTCTATCTTACTCGAGAAATCGTCAAAGATAGGAGATGTCAAAATATGCAAAATACCTCATGATAATAACAAGGATAATTATCCTACATAAAGCTCGTTTGCAATTATGATGGAGATCATAACTAAGCTCAATGGGTATTGGATACGCGTTGATTGGGCCTAGTGCAAGTGGGAGATTGTTGGATATTATGCCCTAGGCCCTTGAGAAAGGCATATGCGTTATATCATAGCTTCATTGTTATAGAGATAACAAACCCGATGATTATATCTTTTGCATGTTTATTATAATAATCATTGTCCCTAGCACTTATGAAGGGCTAGCATGAGTTTAATGGATAATCATATGATGATTATAGCGCATAGAATACGGATTAAACTTGTGGGTACATGTTGGAGAACAAGTACTGGATAGACCCGTTATGAGATTTATGTCATGGTCAAATGTCATAATTAAATCTCATAATAGTTATATCATTCATCCTTAGACCTGAGATTATCATAGTCTTCCACATGATGAACATTATGTTTGACGTACTCAAACGCTACCCCTAACCGGGTGGTTATAGAGGCTACGATTGGCATAATCGGATTCTTGTAGGGAAAAATGATAAGTCAAGATGGGATTTGTCCTTCTCTCAAGAGAGATATCTGCTTGGCCACTCGATGAGTGAGATTGATAATAGTGTACGGCCGTACCCAAATGAATTGAAGCGTTCAATGTTATTTGCTCATATCAATCTACTCGAGATCGAGAAAGCATTGGACAACATAAGTTGATGTGGATCATGACTTATGTCCAATATGATATCGTGTGACAAAGGGATTGTGATATGTTCTATAAGGTTACTTTGGGCTTTCAAAGTTATACTAATTGGGTAGTCATAATGGCTTGCTAGAGTCTGCTTATGACTTACGGGTTCTGACTCGTTCGGACTCGTTGTCAACTTAGTATAATCCTATTGGGTCACACACAATAGAACGGATTGAATAAAGCACATAAAATGGGAAAAACTAGATCCTGCTGGAAGGATCCGTACGAATGGTTTGGGAGCCACCCAACCAATCCGTACGGATGGTTTGTCCAGACGGAAAAACAGTTTGTTCAGATCTCTTGTTTGACAAGGAATTTTGATCCCAAAAGGAATTAGGTTTATACCCTATTATATGTGTGTGCAGTCGGGTTTGAGAAACCTAATGGTTGATTTTAGAAATCATAACATGTTGTTTGAAAAACAATTACTCACATATAGAGGGACTATTAGTTTTGAGATTTAGAATCATCAAAACTCAATAATCAATGGAGCAAAATAATTCCTATGAAGAAATCGTTTCTTCATCAAGCCTTGGGTCTAGCAATCCAGATCAAGAAGGTGTTCTTGATATCCGTTCGACGTGTGGATACCGATAGAGTGTGTTTGCTTTAACACCTTAAAGTCCGTGTTCATGGATTCGATCTTCAAGGGTATGTTTCTTTCATCTTGTATTTAATTTAATCAACATGCACGGATCCGGGCTCTCGGGTGATTGATTTTATCTGTTTATTCCGCTGCGCATGATGCATCAAAACCCAACAAGGGGTGGTGAGTAAGGGGTATAAACACCTCTCTGCACCATATTGATTACAGCTTTCTCAATATTAAATACTCCCTCCGTCCCATAACAATGGGCACACTTTGACTTTTTTGGTCAATTAGGTTAATCTTTGACCATAATTTTATGAATATTTAGATATCTCTAGACAATTTTAAAAATTGTTGATGATAGTATTTCTAATAGTGAAACAATAACAATTTTTAGAATTTCATAGAGATATTTAGATATTCATAAAATTATGGTCAAAGATTGACTCAGTTGACCAAAAAAGTCAAACTGTGTCCATTGTTATGGGACAAAGGGAGTATAAAGTTCTGTTTTGGTATACTGTATATGTTTGCTTGGATTAAAAAAATAAATAAATATAAAGGATTAGATATTAATATTTTCAATAGCAATGACAAGAGTACAAAATAATAATAAAATTTACTCATAAAATTTTAGCTGCTAATCATTGATTGGAGCTCAAATTATTACACACTTGGACTCACCATTTAAATATTCAAACAATAAGTAATACTCCCTCCGTCCCAGAAAGATGATCCATTTTTGATTTTTGATGGTCAATACAAGTGAACTTTGAGTAAATATAAATGTCAATCTAACCATCATTGTGAAATTCTAAAACTTGTTATTGATTAATCATAAAGTGATTTATCAATAACAAATTTTAAAATTTCAGTGGGATGATTAGATTGATAATAATCTTTGGTCAAAATTCACGTGTATCGACCATCAAAAATCCTAAATTGACTATCTTTCGGGGACTGAAGGAGTAATTTTTTTGAGACAAATTTTGCAAACATTTTGTTCCCCAAGTATTACTCTTTAAATTTTCAAACATTCATAACTGACCCCTTGCCACCCAACCATCCATCCCTCATAAGCCGGCAGCCGGCGGCAGGTGACAAATTGAGTTGACCAGAACCCCCATAACCCCATTCCCTCCGTCCCTGATAACACTTCATCTGCATTCCCATTCAATTTCTTGAACCCTCTCGATTTCTTTCTTATTCCTGTTCATGGCTTCAGATTCTGAAAGTCCACCTCCAACTTTGATTCCTGAATATTTTCAGTATGATGTATTCTTGAGTTGCGGTTCAGATACAAGAAATAGCTTCACTGATCATCTCTATCAAGGATTGTTTAGAGCTGGAGTTCAAACCTTTAGGGATGTTGATGAACTCTTGGCAGGAGAATTCATTTCCTCTCAACGAATGAGAGTAATTGAGGAGTCGAGAATTTTCATCGTTGTTTTCTCCAAAAAATATGCTTCTTCTAGTTTGTGTCTCAACGAGCTTGTGAAGATCCTCGAGTACAGGAAAATTAGGGGTCAGCGGCTGATTCCTGTATTTTACGGTGTTGAACCGGATGATGTGCGCCATCAAAGTGGGAGCTTTGAAGAAGCTTTCAAAAAGCATGAAGCTTTCAAAAAACATGAAGCTTTCAAAAAACATGAAGCTAGATACGTCAGTCAGTTGGAGAAGGTGAATGGATGGCGAGCTGCTTTGACTGTAGCTGCAAATATATCTGGATTCGATTTGCAGAGCAGGCTGAGGTAAATCATTTTGCATTTTACTCCCTTATGATGATAATATATTTTGCCACCATGACAAAGTGATTATCATTTTTTTTTTAGTTTAATGGGGATTTGAAAAAAATGAATTTTGATCAATTTTAATACATAAATACACAAGTACACTTGTAATCATTCTTGCATCTCCTTATAAACTTATAACGTACAAGTACATAATTTTTAAATAATTGCAATAAATTTCGTAAAATTGGACTGTCAATTTGGATCAATTTTTTTGACAACATTGAACAATCACTATGGGATGGAGGGAGCATGTTTTTACATTATACTCCCTCTGTCCCAGAAAGATAGTCCACTTTGGATTTTTGATGGTCAATACATGTGAACTTTGACCAAAGATTATTATCAATCTAATCATCCCACTGAAATTTTAAAATTTGTCAGTGATAAATCACTTGATGATTAATCAATAACAAATTTTAGAATTTCACAAGGATGGTTAGATTGACATTTATATTTAGTCAAAGTTCACTTGTATTGACCATCAAAAGTCAAAAGTGGACCATCTTTCTTGGACGAAGGGAGTAGTATTTAGGTTGTAGCATGCTCAAGATGATAAGATGTGTTCTCTTGTTACATTTTCTGTCTTAACTTACAAAAACAAAGCATATAACCTTGGTGATAACAAACTGGGCTCAACCAAGGTTAATAAGAATCATGAAGACTCGGGGAAGCGTGCTTTATAAACAAATGAATAAGGCTGTTGTCTGTACATATAACTTAAGTTACTTCCCAAAATGAATGAACAAATTTGCTCTTGATCAAGAGCAATATTTGGTAATTCATTTTGGGACGGAGGGAGTAGTTATTCTCTGTTACAGAGCTGTTATTTGTTAGTGTAAAGTGCTGTATAAATAATCTTCATTACAGTGAATAATAAAATAATTGTCAGGTCTGATTCAAGGCTAGTCACACTGGTAGTTGAGGAGGTCCTAGCTCAATTAAATCCCAAAGAGCCGTTTGTTGCAATCTTCAAGTCCACCCTCATCTTCAACTCCGCCTCCATCTTCAAGTCTGCCTCCATCTTCAATCCCCGAATACTTACCATACCACGTATTTTTGAGTTTTAGAGGTGCAGATACAAGAAATAGCTTCTCTGGTCACCTCTATGACAGATTGGTTCTGGCAGGAATTCGTACCTTTATGGATGACGATGAACTCTATCCAGGAGGAGACATTTCCCAGCAATTGATGACAGCAATTGAGGAGTCAAAAATTTTCATTGTTGTTTTCTCCATCACTTATGCTTCTTCTAGATGGTGTCTCAATGAGCTTATGAAGATGCTCCTCGAGTGCAAGAAAAGTAGAGGTCGGCGGCTTCTTCCGGTATTTTACGGTGTTAAACCGTCTGATGTTCGTCGACAAAAAGGGAGCTTTGAAGAAGCTTTTATAAATCACGAAGCTAGATATTTTAATCAGTTGGACATGGTGAACAGATGGCGAACTGCTTTGACCGAAGCTGCAAATATATCCGGATTTAATCTGTAAAGTAGCGCCCTGGGGTATAGTGTTTTGCATTTTAATCCCCCCATCCTGAAGCTAATGGCTATTTTTATTATAATGATTATTCATTTTACTACTCCCCTGTCCCAAAATAATTGTTTATTTTTGAATTTTGAATTCAAGGGACATCTGAAAAAAATTGACTTTTAATCATGTTTACAATCGTCCTTATATCTCCTAATAAACTTATAACATGCAAATACATATTGAAAAATAATACTTCCATCACATAATATGTGACTTGTTAAATTGTATGGTTGACTTGTTAGACTATACTCCCTCCGTCCCACCACAATCGCTACTAACTTTGTGGGCACAATAATTAAGAAAAAGAAGTAAATGTGTGGTGGAAAATGAAGAGAGAGAATGAGTGGGGGTAAATAGTTGTGTTAGTTGAATAAATTGTGTGGTGGAAAATGAAGAGAGAGAATGAGTGGTGTTAAATAGTGGGGTTGGTTGAATATAAATATAATAAAACATTTCCTTTTTTGGCAGTAGCGATTGTGGTGGGACGGACCGAAAAGGAAATTAGTAGCGATTGTGGTGGGACGGAGGGAGTATAAGGGATGCGCTATACCTATTTAGGAGTATAAATCACTTTTACCATGGTAAATTTACACTAAAACTATTTCCTTAGAAATGCGACACTTATTTTTGGACAAACCAAAATGTGAAGTGCGACAATTACCATGGGACTTGGGACTGAGGGCGTATTTGTAAAGATTGTTATGGTGTTTTTATTTAGGGTTAATGACAATTTAGACCCTAAAGTCATATACCACCCTTCCAAACGAATCCTGTTTTTTTTTCTCCAGATCAGACCTTGACGTGTAAAAAACTCGCCAGTTAAGGCCTTTTTGATGGAAAATGTTACAAAACCAGTTATGGCCTTTTTAATGTATATTTAGGTTATACTGTATCTATCAAACTGTGCATCCTCAAAATGATAAAATGTGTTGTCTTGTTATATTTTCTGTGTAACTTTCAAAACAAAGCATATAATCTCTGCCACCTTAAAAAAATGTTTGTCAGGTCTGAATCAAGGCTAATCAGTCTGATTGTTGAGGAGATTCTTGATCAAGTGAATCCCAAAGAGCTGTTTGTTGCAGAGCATCCAGTTGGTTTGGATACTCGTGTGAACGATGTTTATCCATTGCTAAGGCTTGAATCAAATGATCATGTTCGCATAATTGGGATTTGGGGGATGGGTGGCTCGGGCAAAACAGTAATTGCCAAAGCTCTTTACAACAAATTCCTTCGATCCTTTGATTCAAGCTGCTTTCTTGCGAATGTCAGAGGTGAAGTACAACAGAAGAGTCTTGTTTATTTACAAGACCAACTTATCTCTGAACTTCTTAGAAAGAAGGTTACGGTTGGGAATGTTGATAGAGGAATCATTTTTATTCGGGATATGTTTTATCTTAAAAAGGTTATCATTGTTCTTGATGATTTGGACCATTTGAGCCAAGTAAACGCATTAGCAGGAGACCGATGGTACGGACGCGGAAGTGTAATCATCATAACAACAAGAGACCAGCATTTGCTTAATCAAATTCAAGTGGATGAAAGATATGAAGCCAAAGAGTTGAACCCGGAGGAGTCTTTGGAACTTTTTAGCTGGCATTCCTTCAAACTAGGATTTCCACAGGAGGCTTATGCTGCAATTGCAGACAGAGTCGTAGCTTATTCATGCGGCCTTCCTTTAGCACTTGTGGTTTTAGGCTCTCACTTGTTTGGAAAAACCATCCAAGAATGGAACAGTGCCTATGAGAAGCTTCAAAAAATACCTCCTGGTGATATTCAAAAAATATTGAAGATAAGCTATGATGGCCTGGATGATGATGAGCAGAGGGATATCTTCCTTGATATTGCATGTTTCTTCATTGGAATGGAAATAAACTATGTAACTGAAATACTGAATGGGTGTGATTTCAGTACAGAAATCGGGATTAGAATTCTGATGGATAGATGTTTACTCACGGTAAATAGGAATAATGAGCTGAGGATGCATGATTTGCTCCGGGATATGGGAAGGGAAATTGTTCGCGAAAAATTCCCTAGGGAGCCCAAAAAGCGCAGTCGTTTATGGAGTCACCAAGATGTAACCGACGTACTTATGAACAAGATGGTGAGAAGGAAACAATAATCCTTGATTACTAGTAAATATATTTTCTCCCTACTCAACCAGAAAACATAAACTTATTTCTCACTTCCTCTCCCATAAACCTTGTTCTTGTATGTTGGAAATGTCATATATATTTGACTATCTATCCGGGATCAGAAACTGACCCGAATTCATTTTGGGACTAAGACTTTGTTGTTGTTGTTGCTGTTTTATCAGGGATCAGAAGCAATTAAAGGTGTCACTTTAGTCCCCCCAATAGAAAAGAAAATCCATTTGAATACTAAAAGTTTCGCAACGATGATTAAGTTGAGATTACTGCATATGGATAACGTCAATCTTGGTGGAAGCTTTAAACATCTATCTGAAGAGATTAGATGGATCAGCTGGCAGGACTGCTCGTTGAAGTATCTAAATTACATTTTGCAAATGAAAAATCTTGTTGCCCTAGACATGCAGCACAGTAAGATAAGCACTGTTTGGCCTGGAAACCAGGTAATATGTTACCATTATTCCATTTTCACTCTCCCTTTCTCGCAGATAGTTAGTTAGGCAAAACTTAAGCTTTGGTCACTAAAGAACACATGTTTTTCAAATGTCCTCACTGAAGTTATTTTTTTTAGAATGTCATGATCCAAGTACGATTTTTCTTGCAATGTCCTCACTCCGTTAACATGGCCGTCAATTATTTAACTGATTATATCCAAGTACCCACTGGTCATTAAACAGTTGTTGTGTTCAGTTATCATTAACGAAATACAGTAAGTAGAAAAAAACAAAAAACGACCGTTCTTTCCCACTTTCCCTCCCTCCCCTGAATAATTCCGGCACCTTCCCCAATCCCTTCCATCTCCCCGCACTGCCTAAATCCTTCTTCCCCCTCCCGTTCCCCCATCCAACAAAAAACCATCTTCAAATTCTCTCGTCCCCCTAATGCCACTGTCCAACCCACCTTCACCCACCACCCATTCCCCCTTCTGCCTCCACCCTCCTTCTCCGAATTCGTCTGTCTTCCCCTTGCTTTCACAAGAATTGGGCAAACCCCCTTTTTTCTTGTCGCCTTTTTAAAGTTCAGATCCAATGGGTTTTGTATTCTGACAGGTGCAGGTGTGTGCGAGGTTGCGAAGTGTGTTTGATGGCGGAGATGGCAGGAGAAAGGGAGACGGATATGGGGTAATATGAACTAATGGCAAAATGTTTTTTTTTTTATTTTTTTATTTAATGGGATGCTCATGGTGTTCTGGGTTTGATTTATTTATTTGATGTGCTTTGCTGATTGTAGTTTTATTTAATATGATTTGTTAATTTTGTTGATTTCGAAATTCTGGCCGGTGGTATTGGTTGGGTAGTTTTGTTTTGGATTACAGTGTGGCTACGGCTGATGATGGCCAAATGCTTAATTGTGATTTTGAGGATGGGGTGCGTAGGTGGAGATGAACAGATTGTAGGAAAATCAAAGGTTGTGTTTTGGTGTGTTTAAAGCCCGCTCATGTTTATGAGTATTGTCAATTGTGGGGTGTTTTGGTGGAGTTTTTGAATCAAAATTGAAGGGGGAGAGATTTTGGGTGATCAAAGGTTGAAGATGGGGTTATGTCCGTCATTTTCCATTTCAAAGTTTGTCGTAGTTAATTTTATTGACGGGATCGTTAAATATGTAACAAGTGTTAGTCATGTGATGGTATGTGACAATCACTCGTTAAATAGTTGATGATCATCTAAACAGAGTGAGGACATTGCAAAAAAATCGGACTTGAAACATGACATTACAAAAAAAAAAACTTCTGTGAGGACATTTGAAAAACAGGTACTCCCTCCGACCCAGTTTAAGGTTCTTACTTTTCTTTTTGGTATGTCCTAGTTTAAGGTTCTTAGTTGTTTTATTCCTTAAATGGCAAAGGACGAATAGTGTTTTGGACATTCTTGTCCTCATAAAGTTCATATATTACAAAAAGCCCATCACTTACCCATCTACTTTTCATCCACTTGCATTATGAATAGACAATTATATCCTCCACCCACTACTATTCTTGGCTCAATTAGCCCTTGATTTCTTAATAAGCGTGCAAAATCAAACTAAGAACCTTAAACTGGGACGGAGGGGGGAGTATTCATTAGTGAACAAAATACAGGTTTTGCCTAGTTAGTTAATAATGTTTACATTCACATATGCAGGTAAACAGAACAAGACTAATTACAAATACATTTTCCTGGATGAGCAGACTCTGGCAAGGAAACCAGGTAAGATGTATATTCTTTTCTCTCTCTCTCTCTCTCTCTCTCTCTCTCTCTCTCTCTCTCTTTCAGTAAGAAATGCCAACTTACGCACACAAATATCTAATTACTGATATTTTCCCTGGATCCAGTTCGTAGGACAATTGAAGATCTTAAATCTCAGCCACTCTAAATGCCTGACTACAACACCCGACTTCACACGAGTGCCAAGTCTTGTGGCATTAATCCTCGAAGGTTGTACAGGTTTGCTTCACATTGACCCATCAATCGGTTGTTTGACTAGCCTATTGGTCTTAAATCTGAAAGATTGTGAGAAAATTACACAACTTCCAAGTGAAGTTTGCAACCTGACATTACTTGGATATTTAAACCTTAGTGGTTGCTCAAATCTACAAGGATTGCCTCACAACCTGGGGAATATTGTATTATTAAGGGAGCTTTATGCAGATGAAACCCCAATTATGGATGTGCCTTATTCTTCGCGCCTTCTTGTAAACCTTACAAGGTTATCTCTAAGAAAATGTACTAAGATGTCAGGATATTTTTCTCTTTCTGCGCTACCATCAAATACTCTGAGAAGACTTAATCTGCGGGACTGCAATTTGTCTGATGAAGATATCCCAGACCGTCTGGGGAGACTGTCTGCACTTGAGGAGTTAGATTTAGCTGGAAATAATCTTAGTAAACTTCCGTTAAGCTTCAGTTTGTTAACCAATCTCCAATCACTGTCGTTGGACAACTGGAACATTCTTCAATCAATGGGCGAACTTCCACCTAATTTAGAAGCTCTAGTGACCGAAAATATTTGACCACCAAAATCTGGCTGGGCAGTTAACTTGTATATAATGTTCTAGTGCTTCTTTTGGGTAAGCAGTTGAGTGAGTAAACCATATACTGATTTATAGATTTATTTATTGTACAATGTCTATAAAGTTGTTCAATTATGAAATATTTGGTGCGGTTTTACACAGTTTGTTTTCATTTTATTTACTCGTAAATTATTGAAACTCAGACGGTATCTTATACACGCAAAATTCAGGACTTGTTTGTCTATATAACTGTTCTTCTTCTGTGTCTTAGATTTGTAAACAGTGACTATGTTTCTACTCTGACATGACTATTGCTATGCTACTGTTATACGGAGGAACCTCGAGTTGCAATAGTCAACCGTCCTGCTAGGTTGATTAAATAAGAGAAATTTCATCGAAAGAATTTTGTATCAGTTTCATATTATGTGAATTTTATTAATATATCATGTACTGTATAGTTTTTTTTTTTTTTTTTTTTGTCACAACTCTCTAGCATTCTTACAGGATGACTGGGATTGTATCTTGGTTGACTTGTGCTGTCCTTTTCATGTTCACTTCAAACTCTCGCCTTCGCCATGGACTATTCTGAATTCTTGTGTTTGTGTGTGTGTGTGTGTGTGTTTGTCTGACATGGGCTTTATGTTGACCTATCTGGAAACCCATTGCTGGGACAAAGAATTACGATGAGTATATTTATTTTCTGCAGTTCGATCTAATTAGGAAAAGCCTGAATGCCTAGCTCATTCTGGAGGCATTTCTGTGTGTTGTAGGTAATCAAGGGTAAAGTGAAGATGCTGAGTTACCTGTGAAAGCTGATACTCCCTCTTTCCCGGAAAGATATCTGAGACCATAGGTACATTGATTATATCATAGTTGCTGTTCTCGTTTTAGATGCCTACTTATTCTTGATGCTGAATACATACGGGAATTACATAATCTCTATATACTCCCTCCGTCCCAAAATGATCTTCACATTTGATTATTCAAACTTTTTAAGGATACGAACACTTGCTTCACTAGCCATGTTAGTGTTTATACACATTTAAGCCTAAATTGTAGAAATGAGAAGAACTTTTTGGGACAACGAAAATTCAAACTTTTTAAGGATACGAACACTTGCTTCACTAGCCATGTTAGTGTTTATACACATTTAAGCCTAAATTGTAGAAATGAGAAGAACTTTTTGGGACAACGAAAAATGGCAAATGAGAAGATCATTTTGGGACGGAGGGAGTATTGAACTTGAGAAATGAGGCGAAAGCCCCTTAAAGAACATGCACAGTGTTCTATTCAATGCCCTCATGAATATTTCCTATATATTACTTGTTCTCATAGTTGATTTTTTTTTCTCCCCTTATTGAAAGCTGAATACATCTGAAATAGTAGTAACAATTTTCATTTGAGACTTGGGTAGATGGTAGTGGACCTCAGTAGTAAGAACCGTCACAAGATTGGAGATAAGGTATTTTAAAGCATCCATTTTGGGAAGTACATTTTTTAGTGGGACACCCTTTTGGGTAAAGAGTACATCTTTTAGTGGGACGGAGGGAGTACGTGGTTTGGTGAACCAAACAAAGCAGTTTGAACGTCATTTGAACGTCTAGTGCTTATACTAAGATTTGAGATCTCAGATGGTTGGATGCAGGGGTGGCAAATTTAATCCTGGTTGTAGCCTTTTGACATTTTTTTTAATGGCTATTTTTGATACTACCTAATAAAAAAAAATGAAAATTGGGGTCGTATCCAATACTTGGCAAGTTGGCATTCTTTTGCGTATAGAGTAAGGCAACGGAGTTGCGGATCAACAAGAAAAAAATGCAGCAGCAGCTCAGACTTTAAATGAATATTTTGCTAATCCACCTCCCTGCTTGTATCCCAATCTAGTTAAAGATGTCATGACTGGCGTTTTGTTTAAGAAGTTGTCTGTATTTTAGGAAGCTACTAACCTTCTGTGTTTGTTAATACTCCTGGTTGTCAGTTTGATCAAAAAAATAAAAAAAAATAAAAAAAAATAATAAAAATGATCATGTTTGCCTTACTGGGATTTGGGGCGTTGGTGGCTCGGGTTAGACAGTAACTGCACCAAGGCTCTTTACAACAAAATTCTTCACTCCTTTCATTCGGGCTGCTTCCTTGCAAATGTCAGAGAGGCTTCAGAACAACCAAACGGTCTTGTTAATTTACTAAACCAACTTATCTATGTCTTGTTAATTTACTAAACCAACTTATCTATGAAATTCTTACAAGGAGTAATGTTAAGGTTGAGAATGTTGATAGAGGAATCAGTTTCATTTTCGAGTAGTGTTTCGTTTTAAAAAGGTTATCATTTCGTTTTAAAAAGGTTATCATTATTCTTAATGATTTGGACCATTTAACCAAAGTAAAAGTATTAGCAGGAGATCGCGGCTGGTTTGGTCACGGAAGTACAATCATCATGACAACAAGGGACCAGCGATTGCTTGATCAAGTTCAAAGTGGATGAAAGATATGAGGCCAAGGAGTTGAACTCTAAGGAGTCTTTGGAACTCTTCTGGGTTGATGTGATTGTTTTGGGAGTGCACGTGGATTAAGAAAATATGTTACTCCCTCTGTCCCTAAATGAGTGTCCATTTTCAAGAAATCTTTGTCCCTAAATGAGTGTCTTTTTTTAACATAACTTTCTCTCTAAACGTTTTTTTTCGAAAAAATTTTCACCGGTTTCTTTATACGTGCAAAACTAAAGGTTTGAAAAGGAGATTACAAGATTATATATGAATCGTTGTTACCAAATTTTCAAAAAGTTGAGATTTTCAGTGTCCCTTAAAATGAAATTTAGACACTCATTTAGGGACAGAGGGAGTAAAAAAATAAGTATTGTGAGTGGGCAAGAGAAAATAAGTTAGTGGATAGTTGTTGCGAGTCGATAGAACATAGAAAAGTCATTTTGGGTAAGTTGAAATAAGTATTGGAAGCCCAAAATGGAAATAAATAGCGATAAGTATGGGACGAGGGGACGTCCCACTAAAAGTGAGACTGCCCAAAATGGAAATGTTTCAACCCCACTCATTCTCTCTCTTCATTTTCCACCACTCAATTTATTCAACTAACACTACTATTTATCCCACTCATTCTCTTTCTTTGTTTTTCACAACTCAATTTATCAAACTAACACTATTATTTACTCCATTCATTTTCTCTCTTCATTTCTACCACACATTTACTAGTTTTTTTTTAATTAGTGTCCAATCTCTTTTAGTCCTACTTGTGCTGGGTCGGAAGGAATAGGTCACAAGGATATGAATATAGATTTCATTGTACTTTTTTAGATTTCACTTTTTTTCTTCTTCTTATTTACTCTCTTTTCAGGCTTCGCTTCATACTGCATCCAAGAAATTTTACTCATTTTCATTTATTTATTTATTTATTACTTTTGAAAAGGTGGGTGTAACGACCCGAAAACCCGTATCTATTTCTTAGTAAAAATATTTATTTATTTATTTAATTAATTATTTATGTGTGCATTTTAGTGTTTCATAATATTTTATGCTTAGCATCTTAATTGATCATTTGTACTAGTGTAGAGTTATTGGGTCTTAGTTGTTAGTGGAGAGTATGAGTTTATGTGTTCTAGTTTGGTCTAGAGGGGGCCTAGGTGAAACTTTTTAATTCATCCTACTCCCTCACCTCCCTCCCTCACTTCTTCCACACACACACACAGTCTTTTCTCTCTCTCTCTCCTCCATGGAAGGTAAGAAAGCTCTCTCATTCTCTCTTTCTTTTGATCATCTTCCTCTCACTATTTCTTATTGCTCATTTTATGGAAAATGCTTAGATCGTCGCTAGGATCGTAAAGAGCTAAGAAAAATCGAATTCCTTCATCTTTCATAAATTCCAGGTAAGTTACTTTTCCCCCATTTTTATGCTAAAATGTTCATCACTTGTTTGAATGATGCTTTAGTGATATATATGATGTTTTGGTTGAGTTTAGAATTTATTTGGATTTTTGGTTAAATTGTGATAATATGAATGTTGGGGTTAAATCTTGATTGGGTTGTTAGATGTTGGTATTTAGGTCCCTTCTAAGCTTTTAGGTTGTTTTGGGTACTAGGGAATTGTAACGCACATCCTATTTCTTGTTAAATATTTGACTTACTTGTTAAATACTTGAACTTGCATAGTATGTGCTAGTTTACTTGGGTTAATTTATTAAATGCTTTAGAATATTAAGGTGGTTAAATGTCTAGTTTTGACTTTTGGGTCATTTGTGAAAATTTGACTATAGGGGCCTTTTTGTTAAAAGTGAAACTTGAGGGGCCTAAGTGTCATTCTTGGATAGTTGCAAAGTATATATTGGTTTGCCTGGGATGTTCTTCCCCAAACATAAGTTTTACGTTGCTCTCTCTCTGTGAAAAGCTAGGGTTAAAAGTTTATCCTATTCTCGACTCCTCGAGCTTAATTATCTCTCCGTTCTTGATTCTGATACCGGATAAATATTCGTGGCGTTGAATAGAGCGTTCCAGGCCGAACAGAAATAAGTTTGGGTCGCTTTGATTTTTGACTAGGTAAGTTATTAGCTCCCCCTTGCTTGTAATAACATGCATAAATGTTATTCTCGATACTTGTGAATGTTAATTTCGTGTTTGGGACGATTTTTGTGGTATTTGTAAATTTGGGACAAAGGGAGTAAAACCCTACTGTGTGAAATGATGAAAGAACTTGGAAAGTATAGTTTTTATATGTTATGCCTTTTGTGAATTGTTAAATTGTTATTAGAAAGTTACTCCTACGCTTGGGGACGGACAATTCTAAGCCTGGAAAGAAAATTGGGGTTTGCTGTAATTTGGACCAGGCGCCCGCCCGGTTGGTGACCAGGCGCCCGCCCTTTTGGCCAGAAAGTTATGGGTTTCAGAAATCTTGGATGAGCGCCCTCCCGGTCCTCCTTGAGCGCCCGCCCGGTCCCCTGTTCCAACTAAAGTGTTTTAAATCTAAATTTAATTGAAAGCTTATCCCTCCTAAGGCATATAGCCTTAGTATAAGATGTCCTAGCAAGTGTAATTATATCTTTTGGGGGCATTGAAACTTAGACTTGAATATTAATACTTATAGAACTCAAATGAGAACTTAAGTATAAGAGTAACAACTCTTTTATATGTCTTGAAAGTGCTATGAACAAGCACTAATGTGTTATACTTGTCTTGAAACCAATGATTGTGCACCTTAGAGGCATTAGCATAAGGTCTTAGACTTGAACATCCTAAGAATAGGATTGGGATTTTGTAAGAGTAAATGTATAACTCTTATACTTGCTTGAATGTCCAAAGATTGGAGTTATAACTTGAAGTATAAGATAATAAAATCTTGTACATGGCTTGACACCAATACATATGTATGGTAGTGAACTAGAAAGTGCTATGAGTAAGCACTATCTTGTATGAGACATGTTCTTGTTGTGTATGTGCAAACATTGCATACATTTGCTTGATACAAGGTGACTTCTTGATTACTTGAAGCATGTTCCTTGTTGAGCTAGTCCACTACTTTTGGATTAGTTCTTCTCCCGTAGTTCAAGTAAATATATAGGTTCACGCTTGTCGCGAGAGCTGGGGCTTAAGTGACAATCGAGTCCCTATGTATTTGCGCTTGACCCCTTACTATCGGTCATAGTAAGGGCATAGCTTCCTTGGTTGGAGAAATAAGCCTGACTCAAGTGAATGCTAAACTCTTGAACACCTCGTGAACACTCGTGAGTCTTGATATTGGGAATGACACTGGTTACCGGGTCTTCTGATATATACTGAATAATCAGTTTCCTGTTATTGATCGTGATTGTCAAAGTAATACAAGCTACGACAACAATGGTATTCTTAGGAGGAATAAGGAAGGAAGCAGTATCCTTATAACTTGCTTGTTTAGCCTTATGTGCTACTTGATGAGTGGCTTAGCCTCTCATATACTTGTTACTTGATGATACTTGATACATGATTACTTGAGTATCTACTTGAATTGCATGATAACATGTCATGTAGTTGCATCTAATAGCTTACTGAGATTTATCTCACCCCGTTTCTTGTTTAATTGTTTTCCTTAGATCAAAGGAAGGATAGTGCGCAGTGAGGCTCGACATAGCTGGGAGCTTACTACGCAGGTCGTGATTATTTTGGGGCTTGTGTCCTTTTACATTTGGTGAGGACGATGTGCTATGGGTTTTGTAACTCCTTATTTTGGGGTAGACAGTCTTGTTCAGTTCTTGTTGTCACTAGACATCTTGTATAGTACTCTTGATGCCAGCACATGAGCTAGGCATGTTTCCGCTGTGTATGTATTTAAGTTTGGTTTTAATTTTCTTGTCTAGAACTCGTGTTGTGAGCTAGTATAGCTCCTTACTCTAGAGTATATATATCATGTTAATTTGTTAAACAGATGTCATTAAGTTTCTTGTTAAGTTTCTTGATCCTCGTTAGTCACGCGCATCCGGTTTTGAGGTTCTATTAGGGGATCCCGGGACCTGGGGGCGTGTCAGGAATACTAATGGAAGTGTTGGATTTGTTGGGTTTTGAATTGGTAAGAGTTTGGTTTGAATTTGGGAAGAACCTAGTTCATCCCTGCCGATTTCCGGCAGACCTGGAGTGTTGGGCGACCGCCCATTTTGGGCGTGCGGCCGCACAATGTTCTGACTGGTTTTTGCCTTGGTCAGTAGAGTTTTGGGCGACCGCACACTTTGAAGTGGGCGGGCGCACAGTGGTTACTGAAGGTTATAATTGTCCTTTTGGTGTGATTTAAGAGTGTGGCTCGGTTTAGGTTTTGAGTACTATTCTATTTAACTTGTATGAGCATAGTGAAACACTCTAGGGTTTTAAAGTGGTTCCGTTGTGAGCAATTGTGTTATGGAATTAGTCTAAGTATTGTTTGGGAATGTTTGGTCATCTTATGAGGTATTCGTGATTGTTCCAATCGAATTGATTTTGGATAAGACTTGGTCTAGGTTTTAAGCGATATCCTATAGTACCTAGAGGGGTGTTATTGAACACTAAAGTGTAGGGTTTGGTCCGGTTGTGATCATGTACTAATAGGTGTAACCTTTTGGATTTGTTTGGGGTGTTAAAAATTGGTTCGTTTATGAACGGATGTAAAGCGTGATATGGGGATTGAGTACCTGCAGTTGATTAGCCTTAAGGTGTATTGATTCGGATTTCCTATGTGGTATTCCAGGTGTAAAGAGATGGTTGAGTTCTTGGTCATAGTACTCTTTATGAGTGGGCGTTTAGGGAATTTTGGTAATAGTCATTGTACTATTTGTGAGCGACCGTTTGGGTTGTGCTCTTTATGAGTAACTTGTGAGTAGCATCCTTAGGATGTGTTTGGTATGTGCCTTATCTTGGAGTCATCATGTGTTAATGGCCAATGTTGTTGGGCTCTCTATGAGAAATCCTGTTTATCGTTGTTGGACTCTTTTATGAGAAACTTCTTGCGTTCATTGTTGTTGAACTCTTCATGAGTAATCGTTTGCATCTTTTGTGATGAGCTTGGCTTGGTTCCCTACTTTGGAATCATTGCCCCCGTTGTTGTTTCAAGCGAGTATTTATTACTATGTGCTTGTTTAAAGTCCAGCTGGTCTTGTTTGTGTTGTGTTGGGCAGTGATGTATATTATAATGGCACGAGCTAAGTCCAGTATAATGTACTTCACTGGTAACCCAGTTTCCCCATGTTCAGTGGCCTTGAGTGGTATGCCCCTTCCCGAGTTTGAGGTTGGGATGAGCTAGCTCTTTTGGTGAGTATTCTAGCTATTCGTTTTGGGTATGACTCTGTGTCATTTCCCCTGTCCTTTGTGACATGTTACATTGTTATGGTTCCGATACCGGGGTTGTCATCTTCAGCTGTTTACGCTACTATGAAGATGGTTTGATTGGTTGATTGATTGGTTGGTCGGTTCTGACCTGTGTTCTCTTCAACTGTTATGCTGCTATTGTTGATTTGTTGATCTGTTGAAGCTGCGCAGCGATTGTTCTATCAGTTTGGTGAAACCTTGGCTCAGTATCCACCTATGAGTGTTTATTTCAGTTTTATGTTCTGCATGATGAGCTGGTCGTTATTTCCAACCGGTATGGGACGGTTGGCGATAGGGAGCCTCTCATTTGTTGTTATGTGATTGTGCATTATGAACACTTATTGTTATATTACTGTTCATGACAGCATGGCACTTAGATGCATTTAGTGGCTTACTGAGATTTTATCTCACCCCGTTTCTTTTTATCTTTGTTGTTTTCCTTAACCCCCCCCAGGAAAGCAAGTGGTAGCGTTGTGAGGTCCGTTGTGGCGGGAATCTTCTGAGCAGGTTGACCTCCTTTGGGGTAGTTGCTCTTCGGAGCCTTTTTGTATTTTATTGTGAGATCGAGGTAGTACAATGTTGTGTAAATGCTGTTATCCGTTGAGTTTTTATATTATTAGTTGTTCTTGCTTCCGCACTTGTAGATTGTCTTCGAGTTGAAATCTCGTGAGGTGTCGTTTAATGGTATTGGTTTATAGTTGAATTCACGCGCCCGGTTTGGTATTTTGAATTTTGGAGATGTATATTATGTAAATTTTATGTTTATGGATTTTAGAATGTTCCGGGGCGTGACAGTTGGTATCAGAGCCCGGTTGTAGATCTTGAAGGAGAATAAGAACTCTGATATTGAATAGGTTTCAATACTTGGGTGTTATAACTTTGAGCGGTTTAGGAAACTAAGTTTTCTTGAAAGATGAGGTTAAGGTAGAAGTTGGTTGAGTTATGAGTCGTGATATTGACGTCGAGTGTTTCTTCTCTTGTGGTATATCGAGTATAGGATTGGTGTCAATAGTGTTGGTTCCATTGGGGTTAGTTGGTTTGGGAATCGAGAGTGCGAGTTTTGAAGGCTTAGGCATATCTATTTCGTAAAGTGGACAGCGTTTCGTGCTATGTTCGCATGTTTGTTATCATTCATGGATTCATGTTGAGGTGTATTCTCGAATGGGGAAACTAAGTGATTGCTACTGGTATGTATAGGGTGATTTAGTTATGTCACCTATGCGGGATATTGATGAGTTAAGTGGTATGGTTTAACTTTCTATATGCTACGAATTTCTTGTGTGCCATCGGTAGGTGGAGAATAATTCTATATTAGTGTGTTTGACTTGTTTAGGAGCATACTAAGTATATATATAGTGTTCAGGTTCTATATTGAAAATCATAAAATCTTTATTATAAGGTTGTGCTGGGAATTTAGCGTATTCAGTTGGCAATACTAATGTTGAAGTCTTGAGTATAATTTATACTGGTGCGATATGTCGCTTGACCGATAGAGAACTTGAGTTATTTGATGAGTTAAGATAAGCTACAATACTGATAGGTGAATCAGTGATCATATAGTATCGATTGGGTTAATAGAGTTAAAGATTCAATTTGAGAATTTCTTGATAGGAGATCTTTCTTTACTTTTAGTACATCTACGTGAGGGCATCAGAATTGTTTAGTATGAGGAAATACTTAATTTATTATGGGTCATATTAAGAAGTTGAGTTATGATACTTTTGGGATCATTTTAATACATGACTGGAGTTAAGTTAAAGCAATACGAGTTATGAGTATATTGTGGAAGTTATAATCATTAATGATGGTAAGCGCATTAAGTTTAAAGGACTAGACATATTTTGAGAAGGTGAGAATTCCTCGAACAATATTAAAGGCATTTTTGGGTTTTAGTGAACAGTTGTCACATGGTTCTGAATCTTTTCTTGGTGGCGTCCTCGTTTGGATTAAGGATTTGTAAAGGAAATTGAGTATAGATACTTTAGAATATTAAAGGATTCTATGATTCTGTATTGGGACGGAGCAGTTTATTGAATATTTCGGATTATTAGTGATCATTTGTAATATCTTTTAGAGTTGTAAGTTGTAATATATTGATATTTATGAAAATAAAGATTGTGAAGATTTCGGATCGTTACAGTTGCTACTTTAATGGTAATCCTTGGAGATATAGTCACGCTGTGAACATTTGGAGGATGGGAAATTTCTTTAGCTTTTCATAGTTTAAGAAGTTGAGTAAGCTCGAGATGGTTTAATGTTTTGAATTTTTGGGAAGTAATATTAAGTATGCGATTATCTAATGGAAGTATCTTTACAGTATAATTAGGGTTGTGAATAAGACAAGTTTGTAGTATCTCGAGAATTATGTTTAAGAGAAATTTGGATTCTTCAATTTTGGCCTTGGGTATGGATTTTAGTTAGGAGTGAAGATAGTGATTGAAAAAGGTTCGGTACGAGAGATTACTATGTTGTAAGCATTATTTAAGTTTACTATATGATGGGTTAAAGTGGATAATTGGGAAATTCGGAAGAGACGGATCTAAAGTAGCCGTGACTATTGGATCATTCGGGTAAGTATTCTAAAATTCGGGTTAATAAATAGAGCTATTTATGACTAGGGATTGATTGTGGTTTTATTGATATCGCCTTAGAAAACTATAGTTGTTTTTATGGGACCAAGTTTAGAAATGATGTTAATAGGTTATCAATGTTGGATAGTTATATGTTCTTCGAAAAGATAAATGTGAGTTAATGCAAGTGGGTTGAGAAATACAAAGATTATGATTGTATTATGTTTTATCACATAAGGAAGATGATTTTAGTAGTTGAATCTCATTTGATCGGATAGTTGATGACGGTAAATTTTTGAGTATATCATTGAGTCATTGGGTGACAATAATCGTTAGCCCTATTCTTTCTCTTATTTGTTCGGGTAGTAGTATGATTACTTGGGATGATGTCTAGATCGTCAATGCGTACGGATGAACCGAAAAAGTAAAACTTATGGATGATGATGATTTAAGGTTTGATGGTGAGTGTAATGCTAATTAGGATCAAATCAGCTATGTCTCTGAATTGGTGAACAAGTGATGGCCTTGAGAATGTGAAATTCGGGATGAAAGAGGAAGTTAACTTTAGGATGTTTGATATGAATATGCTTGAGATATGTATGTGTTCAAAATGTGTTGGTTTATTTGAGTCATGGAGACTATGTCGGAAATATTTAATAGATACTTGATTGGGATTATGAGTGCTTTATGAGAATCGATATTTTGTAGCCTCGATATAGCTGTGTTATGATTTTGAGAAGTGAATTCGCGGGCGAATTCTTTTTAAGGAGGGTAGATTGTAACGACCCGAAAGCCCGTATCTATTTCTTAGTAAAAATATTTATTTATTTATTTAATTAATTATTTATGTGTGCACTTTAGTGTTTCATGATATTTTATGCCTAGCATCTTAATTGATCATTTGTGCTAGTGTAGAGTTATTGGGTCTTAGTTGTTAGTGGGGAGTATGAGTTTATGTGTTCTAGTTTGGTCTAGAGGGGGCCTAGGTGAAACTTTTTAATTCATCCTACTTACTCCATCTCCCTCCCTCACCTCCCTCCCTCACTTCTTCCACACACACACACAGTCTTTTCTCTCTCTCTCCTCCATAGAAGGTAAGAAAGCTCTCTCCTTCTCTCTTTCTTTTGATCATCTTCCTCTCACTATTTCTTATTGCTCATTTTATGGAAAATGCTTAGATCGTCGCTAGGATCGTAAAGAGCTAAGAAAAATCGAATTCCTTCATCTTTCATAAATTCCAGGTAAGTTACTTTTCCCCCATTTTTATGCTAAAATGTTCATCACTTGTTTGAATGATGCTTTAGTGATATATATGATGTTTTGGTTGAGTTTAGAATTTATTTGGATTTTTGGTTAAATTGTGATAATATGAATGTTGGGGTTAAATCTTGATTGGGTTGTTAGATGTTGGTATTTAGGTCCCTTCTAAGCTTTTAGGTTGTTTTGGGTACTAGGGAATACTAATGGAAGTGTTGGATTTGTTGGGTTTTGAATTGGTAAGAGTTTGGTTTGAATTTGGGAAGAACCCAGTTCATCTCTGCCGATTTCCGGCAGACCTGGAGTGTTGGGCGACCGCCCATTTTGGGCGTGCGGCCGCACAATGTTCTGACTGGTTTTTTCCTTGGTCAGTAGAGTTTTGGGCGACCGCACACTTTGAAGTGGGCGGCCGCACAGTGGTTACTGAAGGTTATAATTGTCCTTTTGGTGTGATTTAAGAGTGTGGCTCGGTCTAAGTTTTGAGTACTATTCTATTTAACTTGTATGAGCATAGTGAAACACTCTAGGGTTGTAAAGTGGTTCCGTTTGTGAGCAATTGTGTTATGGAATTAGTCTAAGTATTTTTGGGAATGTTTGGTCATCTTATGAGGTATTCGTGATTGTTCCAATCGAATTGATTTTGGATAAGACTTGGTCTAGGTATTAAGCGATATCCTATAGTACCTAGAGGGGTGTTATTGAACACTAAAGTGTAGGGTTTGGTCCGGTTGTGATCATGTACTAATAGGTGTAACCTTTTGGATTTGTTTGGGGTGTTAAGAATTGGTTCGTTTATGAACGGATGTAAAGATATGGGGATTGAGTACCTGCAGTTGATTAGCCTTAAGGTGTATTGATTCGGATTTCCTATGTGGTATTCCAGGTGTAAAGAGATGGTTGAGTTCTTGGTCATAGTACTCTTTATGAGTGGGCGTTTAGGGAATTTTGGTAATAGTCATTGTACTATTTGTGAGCGACCGTTTGGGTTATGCTCTTTATGAGTAACTTGTGAGTAGCTGTTGGGTTTCGATCTAACATGCGCAGCGGAAATTAGCAATTAAAATTTTAATGAAACCCAAAGCCATGGATCCGTTCATATGATTAAATCAAATACAACAAGATGAATAGAGGAATAACTAACCCTTGATGGCTATGAATTTCTAGCTTTTGAACTTGGTGGAGATTTTGAAACTTGATCAAGAACGCGAACCTTGAAGATGATGAGCTTCACCCTCTAGCGGTATCCACACCACGAACGAATATCAAGTAACTTCTTGATCTTGGTTGCTAGACCAAATTATGAAACACACTTTCACAATTGCAAGAACTATATGGAATTATGAATATTCTTGTTCTTCACTTTTGGGATCTTAGAACAAGAAAAATAACCTCTCAAAACTTTATGGAGGCACTCACAATCATATGTCTAATGGCTGCTGAAAGGATCTTTAAATAGGTCCCAATCCTTAACCCTTAAGGACTTAGGAATCCTAAATCCCGTCACCAAATTAGGCAACAAGGAATTCTGGCCGACTTGACTGGCACGGTCGTGCCCTATAAACTGGCACGGTCGTGCCATCAGGTCCGCGTGATTTCCCCCAGTCGACCAATTTCGGCACGGTCGTGCTTGACTTTTTGGCACGGTCGTGTCAAACATGTCGACAGATTTGCCTTGGTTTGGATTTATGGCACGGCCGTGCCATTTTAAGGCGCACGACCGTGCCAGAGCCAAAACCTGACATTTTTCCATAATTCCAATTTAGTCCTTTATGATTCGTTCTATTTGTGTGTGACCCTCTAGGATTACACTAAGTTGGCAATGGGCTCAAACATGAACCCATAAGATATGATTAGGTTCTAGCAAACCGTCATACCTATCCAAATAGTGTAACTAGATACAATTTCGCATTCCTTTAGAATATGTCACAATCCCTTTGTCCACGATGTCATTGAACACAAGTCATGGTCAAACAGTCAACTTGTTTTGTTCAATACTTTCTCGATTCCGAATATGTTGATAATTCAAATGCTATTGATCCAATCAATCCATTTGAGTCCGGCCGAACATTTCATCAACATCATTCCTTCGAGGGGCCCAAGCTTGACATCTCTCCGTGGAGGGACAAATCCATTTAGCTTATTATTCTTCCCAACGGGAATCCGATTATGCCAATCATACCCTTTATAACTACCGTGTTAAGGTAGCGTTTGAATATGTCAAACACAATGTTCATCAAGTGGAAGACTATAATAACTTCATGTCTAAGGATTCAAATGACATAACTAATATGAGATATATGTACGACATAGACCATGACATAAATCTCATGCAGCGGGTCAAGTCCAGTACCTTGTTCCAAACAAGTACCCATAAATCTAACATGATCATCCCATGATCATTTAGCCTTTATACTAGTGCTTAACAAGCACTAGGGACGGGGATTATTATAAGTAAACATGAACAATAATAATAATCAAAGCATCTCTTTATTGATATGAAATAAATTATAACAATTACAACATTTATTAAACGTGCCTAGGGCACCACTACCAACAGTAGCATCCTTAGGATGTGTTTGGTATGTGCCTTATCTTGGAGTCATCATGTGTTAATGGCCAATGTTTTTGGGCTCTCTATGAGAAATCCTGTTTATCGTTGTTGGACTCTTTTATGAGAAACTTCTTGCGTTCATTGTTGTTGAACTCTTCATGAGTAATCGTTTGCATCTTTTGTGATGAGCTTGGCTTGGTTCCCTACTTTGGAATCATTGCCCCCGTTGTTGTTTCAAGCGAGTATTTATTACTATGTGCTTGTTTAAAGTCCCGCTGGTCTTGTTGTGTTGGGCAGTGATGTATATTATAATGGCACGAGCCAAGTCCAGTATAATGTACTTCACTGGTAACCCAGTTTCCCCATGTTCAGTGGCCTTGAGTGGGATGCCCCTTCCCGAGTTTGAGGTTGGGATGAGCTAGCTCCTTTGGTGAGTATTCTAGCTATTCGTTTTGGGTATGACTCTGTGTCATTTCCCCTGTCCTTTGTGACATGTTACATTGTTATGGTTTCCGGTACCGGGGTTGTCATCTTCAGCTGTTTATGCTACTATGAAGATGGTTTGATTGGTTGATTGATTGGTTGGTCGGTTCTGACCGGGGTTCTCTTCAGCTGTTATGCTGCTATTGTTGATTTGTTGATCTGTTGAAGTTGCGCAGCGATTGTTCTATCAGTTTGGTGAAACCTTGGCTCAGTATCCACCTATGAGTGTTTATTTCAGTTTTATGTGCTGCATGATGAGCTGGTCGTTATTTTCAACTGGTATGGGACGGTTGGCGATAGGGAGCCTATCATTTGTTGTTATGTGATTGTGCATTATGAACGCTTATTGTTATATTACTGTTCATGACAGCATGGCACTTAGATGCATTTAGTGGCTTACTGAGATTTTATCTCACCCCGTTTCTTTTTATCTTTGTTGTTTTCCTTAACCCCCCCAGGAAAGCAAGTGATAGCGTTGTGAGGTCCGTTGTGGCGGGAATCTTCTGAGCAGGTTGACCTCCTTTGGGGTAGTTGCTCTTCGGAGCCTTTTTGTATTTTATTGTGAGATCGAGGTAGTACAGTGTTGTGTAAATGCTGTTATCCGTTGAGTTTTTATATTATTAGTTGTTCTTGCTTCCGCACTTGTAGATTGTCTTCGAGTTGAAATCTCGTGAGGTGTCGTTTAATGGTATTGGTTTATAGTTGAATTCACGCGCCCGGTTTGGTATTTTACATTTTGGAGATGTATATTATGTAAATTTTATGTTTATGGATTTTAGAATGTTCCGGGGCGTGACAGTGGGAGTAATTGAATGTGATGTGAGCAAAGAGAAATTAATTTGAAATGAAAAAGAAAAATCGGAGGGCACGAACTTCAACTGCCATCGTAGAGATGGCAGGGTGTTTTCCAAATCAAAATGAAGCTGATGTAGACCAAGCCGCCGGCGTTAACTTTGCCGGAGTTAATCTATGACATACTTTCCCGACTCCCAGCCAAAACCGTCGGCCGATTCAGGTGCGTTAGTAAGCATTGGCAAACCCTTCTCTCCGACCCTAAATTTCTCAAAATTCAATTTTCTCGCAACAATCATCAAACCAAAGTCATTCTCCACCAAGATTTCTCCATTCTCTCCGTTGATTTTCGCAAAGATGATAGTAACAGTAGTAGTGACCCAGTCGGAATCTTTGAAACCCTAAAATTTGAGCCGACTAATATTAGATATACTATGCGTGGTTCTTGTAATGGTTTGATTTTATTGTATGACTATAAGAAATTGGAGTTATCAATAGCGAATCCAATTACTCACGAATCGAGGCAGCTGCCACCATTTCCTAAAGGCGTTCGTGCTCATTTCTGTAAATTTGGGTTCGGTTATTGTTCGAATGATGATGAATATACAGTTGTTATGAACTTCTTAATTCAAACAGCTTCCTTTGCAGCATCCGATGCAGCAATATACTCATCTTCTGTTGTAGAATCAGCGGTTGTACTTTGCTTGGAACTCTTCCAGCTTACAGCTCCACCATTTAACATAAACACAAATCCCGATTGCGATCGGCTATCATCTTTGTCGGTTTGGAAGCTTGCATCCGTGTAAGCATTTACAACGAGATCATCTTCCATTCCTCCATAGACCAAAAACGAGTCTTTAGTTCTTCTCAAGTACTTAAGAATCGCTTTTACAGCTATCCAGTGATTTTCGCCAGGGTCGGATTGGTATCTACTTGTCATGCTCAAAGCATAAGACACATCCGGCCTAGTACAGATCATGGCATACATGATGGACCCAATTGCTGAAGCATATGGAACATCATTCGTTTTCTCACGCTCATCGTTTGTCTTAGGACATTGAGTCTTGCTTAGAGAAACTCCATGTAACACGGGCAAGGTCCCTCTCTTAGAGTTTTCCATACGGAATCTTCTAATGACCTTGTCAATGTATGTACTTTGGCTTAAACCAAGCAGTCTCCTTGATCTATCTCTATAGATCTTAATGCCAAGAATATATACGGCTTCACACATATCTTTCATTGCAAAACACTTTCCTAACCAAGTCTTCACAGACTGAAGTGTAGGAATGTCGTTTCCAATGAGCAATATGTCATCCACGTATAAAACAAGGAATAGCACTATGCTCCCACTAATCTTCTTGTATACACAAGGATCATCTTCGTTCTTGATGAAACCAAACTCTTTGACCGATTCATCAAAACGGAGATTCCAACTCCTAGAAGCTTGCTTCAATCCATAGATGGATCTCTGCAATTTGCATACCTTAGAATCTTGTTCAAAACCTTCTGGTTGTGTCATATACACATCCTCTTGAAGTTTTCCATTCAGGAAAGCGGTTTTGACGTCCATCTGCCATATTTCATAGTCATGATATGCGGCAATGGCAAGCAAAATTCTTATAGACTTGATCATTGCTACGGGTGAAAAGGTCTCATCATAGTCAATACCATGATCTTGCCTATAACCTTTCGCTACAAGCCTAGCTTTGTAAGTATGCACCTTCCCATCCATGTCAGTCTTCTTCTTGAAGACCCATTTGCATCCTATGGTTTTTACACCTTCGGGCACAACAATCAAATTCCAAACTTGATTGTTTTGCATGGATTGCAATTCGGATTCCATGGCTCCAAGCCACTTGTCCGAATCAGGAGAAGACATCGCCTCTTGGTAGGTTGACGGTTCATCATTCTCAATGATTTCTACCTCATTACTATCCGTTACGAGAAATCCATATCTCTCGGGCTCGGATCGTAACCTACTAGATCTGCGAGATGCTTGTGTATTTTGAACAGGTTCCACAACTCCTTGTGGTTCTTGTTCTTGTTCCACTATTGGTTCAATGTTATTTTCTGGGTCTCGAATTTCTTCAAGATTTATTTTACTCCCACTGATTTCTTTGGAGAGAAACTCTTTCTCTAGAAAGACACCAGTTCGGGCAACAAACACTTTGTTGTCCTCTCGGTTGTAAAAGTAATATCCTTTAGTTTCCTTAGGATATCCCACGAAAATACATTTATCAGATTTGTGTGCAAGTTTGTCTGAGATAAGTCTTTTGACAAAAACTTCACAACCCCAAATCTTCATGAAAGATAGACAAGGCTTCTTTCCGCTCCACATCTCATATGGAGTCTTTTGAACCGATTTAGTTGGAACACGATTTAGTGTGAAAGCAGCGGTTTCTAGAGCGTAACCCCAAAAGGATATTGGAAGATCAACTTGACTCATCATTGATCGAACCATGTCTAACAAAGTCCGATTCCTCCTCTCGGACACACCATTCCATTGTGGTGTTCCCGGTGGAGTCAATTGTGAAACTATTCCACAATTCTTTAGATGATCATCAAATTCTTGACTTAAGTATTCTCCACCTCGATCTGATCGAAGTGCTTTTATACTTTTGCCAAGTTGTTTTTCTACTTCATTTTGAAATATTCTAAATATCTCAAATGCTTCACTTTTATGTTTCATTAGGTAAACATACCCAAATCCACTATAATCATCAGTGAAGGTTATGAAGTATTGAAATCCTCCCCTAGCATTGCTACTTAATGGTCCGCATACATCGGAATGTATCAACCCCAATAAGTCGCTTGCCCTTTCACCCAACTTGGTAAAAGGTGTCTTAGTCATTTTTCCAAGAAGACACGAATCACAAGTATCATATGACTCTAAGTCACATGAACCCAAAAGTCCGTCCCCATGGAGTTTTGAGATACGCTTCTCATTAATATGACCAAGACGGCAATGCCACAAATAAGTATGATTTACATCATTAGGTTTAGATTTCTTATTTACATGATAGACATTATTTTCATTCTTGACATCCAAGATATAAAGGCCATTAAATGAATTAGCAATACCATAAAGCACATCATTTAAATAAATAGAAAATTTCTTATTCTCAATAAGAAACTTAAAACCTTCATTATCCAAACAAGAAATTGAAATAATATTTCTGCTTAAATCCGGAACATAATAACAATTGTTCAAAACAAGAATTAATCCGGAAGGTAAAGTGACTTCATAAGTCCTTACGGCTAATGCAGCAACTCTTGCTCCATTTCCCACGCGTAGATCTACTTCACCTTCTTTAAGCAGTCTCCTATTCCTTAGTCCCTGCACATTTAGACAAATGTGAGAACCACATCCGGTATCCAATACCCAAGAATCAGTGGTAGAAAGGAGAATATCTATCATATAGATACCTGAAGTCGACGCAGCCTTGCTGCTCTTCTTGTTCTTTTGCTCTTCCAAGAAAGCCTTGCAATTACGTTTCCAATGACCAATTTCTTGACAATGGAAACAAATTGCATCCTTTTGTGTATCGGGTTTTGCCTCAGAAGCCTTGGCAACCTTTGCCTTGCTTATCTTGGGTTTGACAACTTTTGCCTTACCCTTGCCTTTGGCACCAGGCTTCTTCCCATCATGAACCAAGAGCACGGGAGAACCTTTCTCCACAATTTTCATCTCTGCAGTTTTGAGCATCCCATGCAACTCAGAGAGATTCTTATCCATTCCATGCATGTTATAATTCATCACAAACTGATTATAACTTTTAGGCAATGAATTAAGAATGAGATCCGTGGCTAGCTCCAATGGGATTGGATAGCCAAGTTTCTCAAGGTGCTCTACATAACCTTTCATTTTAAGAAAGTGAGGACTCACTTGTTGCCCTTCATTCATTTTACAAGTAGTGAATGCAACAATGGTCTTGTACCTCTCTTGCCTAGCTTGCTCTTGAAACATGGTTCTCAACTCCACGCCTATCTCATAGGCTTCCAAATGTTCCAAACTTTGTTGGAGTTTTGAACACATAGCAGCAAGCATGAGACAACTTACATCTCTAGAATCATTACGATGTTTCTTGTAATTGTCCCTTTCTACCCTAGGGGCAGTAGGCGGTGGTTCAGCAGGGAGAGGCCCATCGAGAATGTACAACTTATCTTCTTGCCTAAGAACGATTCTTATGCTACGGATCCAATCCATAAAGTTTGTACCATTCTCTTCTAGCTTATCCTTCTCAAGGATCGATCGCAACGACATTGATTGAGTGTTATTAGTCATTGTCTACAAATATGCAAAATTTCCAAAATTTAATAAGTACCGATTTTCATTAAAGAGATAAATAATGTATTTTAAACAAAATACTCCCACTAAATTATATAACCTTCTTATACATCCAATGTATAATATAATTTAATTGGGTTGAGATCCCGCTTTAATCTAATTTTGAGTACGCTTTGGCGCACCGCTCAAAATTAAATCAATTAGGTAGACAACTCTTGTCAATCATATCTCATATGACTCTCAGTTCTTTTCATGAGATTCTTTAAGAAATCCAATTTCAAAAAGCATGTTAAATCTCATCTTTGCCTTAAGCCCAAAACTGTTTTGACGCTTAATTAAGTCCAACCATTTTAAACGCATAGGAAACTCTTATTCACTCATCTTGCTCAAACATGAATAAAATCAATGCACCTCGCTTTGGCGAGCCCACATAAAATTACTCATATATAAACAAGTGTTTTAATCATGGCATGGCAAAAGGACTTAAAACTTTCTTTGAAGGTTCATCACATATAGCATATAACACATTTATGAGTACATAATATAAACATGTTACACATCAAGTTTAGCCACTAAATTAATCTCCATTAATTTAAGCATAATATTTATGTGTCATTAGTTTCTCTATAATTATGAGGATGAGACTATTTGAACTTTGGTTATCATCTCCAAATCAAGACAACAAGAAGTGCGACCGAAACTAAGCCATATGGCATCCACAATTCCGCACTTATTCAAGAAACCAAGAAAGTAGTCCATGTGGCCGAAACTAAGCAATAGATGGTCTCGATGAACGTAGGCCAATTGCATTCACAATTCCACATGGATCTCCAAACTTTGAATCAAGAACTTTGTTTCTCAATTTTAGCAATTATGAACTCTTCATAATTCTAACTTCGTTTTATCTTTGAAACTTCGATTGCGATCAAGTTTGGGAAACACAATCTCGATGAACGTAGATTAGCCATCCAAACCTTGAACCAATCTTAGACTCACAAGACTAAAACAAATAGGAAATTTAAACCCAAGATCCACACCCAAGACCCAAGCCCTTCCCCGCGCCAAACCCTAGGTCCGGCCGGGTCAAGGTATGGGTCCAGTCGGACCCTTCCGAAAATCAAAATTTTAAAGTTCCAAAATTTGTCTCAAAATTGTTTTTCCCGATTCAATAAGGATTTGGTGTTCTTGGTGATCCAATCACCATGATCAACAAAACCTTGAATAAACAATTTATTCTTGAATCCCTAGAATATCAAAACTTTGATCCAATCAAAAATTGATAATCCAAACAATTTTAAATCCACCATAATTTTTATTGCGATTGAATAGTGCGATTAAAGTTTCTAAAACAATAAACCACATAAAATCATATAACACATAAACATCACGTAATCCAATATTCATATCATGCTAGGCACATAAACAATTTATATACACACAACATGATCTTAGTATTGAAATAATCAACATGAACGGGGCTCTGATACCACTGTTGGGTTTCGATCTAACATGCGCAGCGGAAATTAGCAATTAAAATTTTAATGAAACCCAAAGCCATGGATCCGTTCATATGATTAAATCAAATACAACAAGATGTATAGAGGAATAACTAACCCTTGATGGCTATGAATTTCTAGCTTTTGAACTTGGTGGAGATTTTGAAACTTGATCAAGAACGCGAACCTTGAAGATGATGAGCTTCACCCTCTAGCGGTATCCACACCACGAACGAATATCGAGTAACTTCTTGATCTTGGTTGCTAGACCAAATTATGAAACACACTTTCACAATTGCAAGAACTATATGGAATTATGAATATTCTTGTTCTTCACTTTTGGGATCTTAGAACAAGAAAAATAACCTCTCAAAACCTTATGGAGGCACTCACAATCATATGTCTAATGGCTGCTGAAAGGATCTTTAAATAGGTCTCAATCCTTAACCCTTAAGGACTTAGGAATCCTAAATCCCGTCACCAAATTAGGCAACAATGAATTCTGGCCGACTTGACTGGCACGGTCGTGCCCTATAAACTGGCACGGTCGTGCCATCAGGTCCGCGTGATTTCCCCCAGTCGACCAATTTCGGCACGGTCGTGCTTGACTTTTTGGCACGGTCGTGTCAAACATGTCGACAGATTTTCCTTGGTTTGGATTTATGGCACGGCCGTGCCATTTTAAGGCGCACGACCGTGCCAGAGCCAAAACCTGACATTTTTCCATAATTCCAATTTAGTCCTTTATGATTCGTTCTATTTGTGTGTGACCCTCTAGGATTACACTAAGTTGGCAATGGGCTCAAACATGAACCCATAAGATATGATTAGGTTCTAGCAAACCGTCATACCTATCCAAATAGTGTAACTAGATACAATTTCGCATTCCTTTAGAATATGTCACAATCCCTTTGTCCACGATGTCATTGAACACAAGTCATGGTCAAACAGTCAACTTGTTTTGTTCAATATTTTCTCGATTCCGAATATGTTGATAATTCAAATGCTATTGATCCAATCAATCCATTTGAGTCCGGCCGAACATTTCATCAACATCATTCCTTCGAGGGGCCCAAGCTTGACATCTCTCCGTGGAGGGACAAATCCATTTAGCTTATTATTCTTCCCAACGGGAATCCGATTATGCCAATCATACCCTTTATAACTACCGTGTTAAGGTAGCGTTTGAATATGTCAAACACAATGTTCATCAAGTGGAAGACTATAATAACTTCATGTCTAAGATTCAAATGACATAACTAATATGAGATATATGTACGACATAGACCATGACATAAATCTCATGCAGCGGGTCAAGTCCAGTACCTTGTTCCAAACAAGTACCCATAAATCTAACATGATCATCCCATGATCATTTAGCCTTTATACTAGTGCTTAACAAGCACTAGGGACGGGGATTATTATAAGTAAACATGAACAACAATAATAATCAAAGCATCTCTTTATTGATATGAAATAAATGATAACAATTACAACGTTTATTAAACGTGCCTAGGGCACCACTACCAACAGTAGCATCCTTAGGATGTGTTTGGTATGTGCCTTATCTTGGAGTCATCATGTGTTAATGGCCAATGTTGTTGGGCTCTCTATGAGAAATCCTGTTTATCGTTGTTGGACTCTTTTATGAGAAACTTCTTGCGTTCATTGTTGTTGAACTCTTCATGAGTAATCGTTTGCATCTTTTGTGATGAGCTTGGCTTGGTTCCCTACTTTGGAATCATTGCCCCCGTTGTTGTTTCAAGCGAGTATTTATTACTATGTGCTTGTTTAAAGTCCCGCTGGTCTTGTTGTGTTGGGCAGTGATGTATATTATAATGGCACGAGCCAAGTCCAGTATAATGTACTTCACTGGTAACCCAGTTTCCCCATGTTCAGTGGCCTTGAGTGGGATGCCCCTTCCCGAGTTTGAGGTTGGGATAAGCTAGCTCCTTTGGTGAGTATTCTAGCTATTCGTTTTGGGTATGACTCTGTGTCATTTCCCCTGTCCTTTGTGACATGTTACATTGTTATGGTTTCGGTACCGGGGTTGTCATCTTCAGCTGTTTATGCTACTATGAAGATGGTTTGATTGGTTGATTGATTGGTTGGTCTGTTCTGACCGGGGTTCTCTTCAGCTGTTATGCTGCTATTGTTGATTTGTTGATCGGTTGAAGCTGCGCAGCGATTGTTCTATCAGTTTGGTGAAACCTTGGCTCAGTATCCACCTATGAGTGTTTATTTCAGTTTTATGTGCTGCATGATGAGCTGGTCGTTATTTCCAACTGGTATGGGACGGTTGGCGATAGGGAGCCTCTCATTTGTTGTTATGTGATTGTGCATTATGAACGCTTATTATTATATTACTGTTCATGACAGCATGGCACTTAGATGCATTTAGTGGCTTACTGAGATTTTATCTCACCCCGTTTCTTTTTATCTTTATTGTTTTCCTTAACCCCCCCAGGAAAGCAAGTGATAGCGTTGTGAGGTCCGTTGTGGCGGGAATCTTCTGAGCAGGTTGACCTCCTTTGGGGTAGTTGCTCTTCGGAGCCTTTTTGTATTTTATTGTGAAATCGAGGTAGTACAGTGTTGTGTAAATGCTGTTATCCGTTAAGTTTTTATATTATTAGTTGTTCTTGCTTCCGCACTTGTAGATTGTCTTCGAGTTGAAATCTCGTGAGGTGTCGTTTAATGGTATTGGTTTATAGTTGAATTCACGCGCCCGGTTGGTATTTTACATTTTGGAGATGTATATTATGTAAATTTTATGTTTATGGATTTTAGAATGTTTCCGGGGCGTGACAGTGGGAGTAATTGAATGTGATGTGAGCAAAGAAAAATTAATTTGAAATGAAAAAGAAAAATCGGAGGGCACGAACTTCAACTGCCATCGTAGAGATGGCAGGGTGTTTTCCAAATCAAAATGAAGCTGATGTAGACCAAGCCGCCGGCGTTAACTTTGCCGGAGTTAATCTATGACATGCTTTCCCGACTCCCAGCCAAAACCGTCGGCCGATTCAGGTGCGTTAGTAAGCATTGGCAAACCCTTCTCTCCGACCCTAAATTTCTCAAAATTCAATTTTCTCGCAACAATCATCAAACCAAAGTCATTCTCCACCAAGATTTCTCCATTCTCTCCGTTGATTTTCGCAAAGATGATAGTAACAGTAGTAGTGACCCAGTCGGAATCTTTGAAACCCTAAAATTTGAGCCGACTAATATTAGATATACTATGCGTGGTTCTTGTAATGGTTTGATTTTATTGTATGACTATAAGAAATTGGAGTTATCAATAGCGAATCCAATTACTCACGAATCGAGGCAGCTGCCACCATTTCCTAAAGGCGTTCATGCTCATTTCTGTAAATTTGGGTTCGGTTATTGTTCGAATGATGATGAATATACAGTTGTTATAATCTCGGATCATACTCGTAGTAGTCGGGTTTATATGTTGAAAAGGAACAAGTGGAAGAGGGTTGAGAAATCTCCTGTTGGATTTGCTTATCATTTTGGCACTTTTGTGAATGGGGCTATACATTGGTTATATTCTTCAGATTCAGACCATTCTAAGAGAATTTATGCATTTGATTTAGCTGGTGAAAAGTTCCGAGAAGTGGAGCAACCGGAGGGTTTGAAGAAGGAAGATGTGTTTGTTGTGCATGTTCTTGAGGGGTGTCTTTGTCTCATTGTTTGTCGTAAGAATTTATTGAATGATATGTGGGTGATGAAGGAGTATGGAGTGAGGGAGTCTTGGACCAAGTATGTAGCTTGTTCTTTGCAAGATTATAGGTATATTCAGCCTTTATTTTTCTGGAATGGTGATGAATCTATAGTTGCAGTGGGTGAGAGGAAGTTTATTTGGTGCTGTTTGAAACAAGAAACGTCGGGGTTTATACCGGTTATTGGAGAAGGATGCCCAGAACTCTTTTATGAGGCCATATGGACTTTTGTTGACAGTCTTTTCTCTCTAAATAGTAGCAATGCAGTTGAAGGACCAAGTCAGGTCCAAGTATAATAGGTAAACTCCACTCTCGACTCTGTTGGTTGGTTTTGTTGTTTATATGCAAATTTATTCTTATGATTGGCTTTGCTCAATTGTACTTGGTCTTTCCGACCGGGCTACATATATGAGACATGTTTTCAAATGGCAATGGGGATAGAAGTGCGTATACAACTTTGGTAGTTTTGTGGAATAAAATACATGGAAGTGTTGTTATTTGATTGCTAAGACTGTGCACCTCGAATATAAGATACAAACTTGAGGTCCAAGGTGAGGTTTATGTATTATGTTTGAGTTGTTTCATCCTATAAGGAATGTCCAATTTTGTTCTTGATCAAGAACAAAATTGGAGATTCATGTTTGGGACTGAGGTAGTAGAAGTTGATTTAGATCTTGCATGGTAAATGTTACATTTCTTGCACACTAGTCCACTCAATAGTCTTGGAAAGTCTTATCTTGTACTCTGTTTGAAAATGATCTTCTCATCTGACTATTCAAACTTTTTAAGGATATGAACACTTGCTTCGCTAGCCATGTTGTGTTTATGCACAAATTGTAGAAATGGGAAGAACTTCTTAGGACAATGAAGAATGACATAAGAGATCATCATTTTGGGATGAAGGGAGTATTATACAAGTCATTATATTTGTTGCTTTTTCATGTGCTTGTGCCGCCCATGAATGTAGAATACATACTCCCTTTGTCCCGGAATAAATGTCCTACTTTCCATTTTCGTTTGTCCCAAAATAAATGTCATCTTACTAAAAATAGGTATGAAGTTTGGTGATCTTCCTATACTACCCATTCTAATAGTCACAAGTACTGCAATGGCATAGGAGGTGTCACTCTACCCATATGAGTAGATTGGGGCAATTAAGGAAACGTAACTAAAAGCTTAAAAACATTGACTTGTCAACTATGGCATTTATTCCGCTACAGAGGAGTAATATCTTAGCTCTCAGCCAACTCATTATTGAATTTTCTAAATGGTGAGTGCAGAGATGGCTTTGAATGGAGGAGCTCCCAAAGAGGAAGTGCTGCTGCCAAAACTGGAAAGACGAGAACGAGTAGGAACATACTGTGCACTTCTACAATGATGACGCCCTTGCTTTTCTACTCAGATGTAGTAACCTTCTCTTGGGATATGTATGGTGGTTATATAACAAGTAGGAGAACTTCATATTTTGAGAACCTCAATGTGAAATATTAATGTTTAAGTTAGCATCTGGTGTTGATTTGCTCGTACATCAACTCAAGAATCAGTAAGATTTCCGGGTTTGCCTCAGATCCTTGATCCTAATTCCTGTCCGTGTTATTTATGGATTCGGGTATGATTAAAGTCATTGCAATTTTCCATCACGATTTCATTGACGATGATGTTTATTCTGTTAAATTGAGGGAATGGAGGAGGGTTGAGAAGTCATTTTACGACCGCCCTGCTTTCAAACATCTGTCCATTGATTAGCTTATTGAAAAAGGGGGGGGGGGGGGGTGTGATTGCTGCATTTGATTTTTAGCAGATGAGGTGTTCGACGAAATGCCTGTACTGTGTGCCACTAAAAGGTGTTCTTTCTGTCCATGGAATTCCAAGTAATTTTAATAGTGAAATTATTATATTTATGATAAAATTTATTGATAAACATATCGACAACCTAATTTGTTTGTTCTATCTAATAGGGGTGTGCTCGGCTCGGTTTGGCTCGGTTTTAGGCCAAAACCGAGACCAAACCAATAACTATCGGTGTGAGGTTTTTGAAACCGTGAAAGATCGGTTTCTTAGCGGTTCGGTGGATTTCGGTGTCGGTTTGGATCGGTTTCTATGGGGTTAATGTTGCTTGAATTAAATTGCTCATCGTGGAAATCAAATACCATAAAAAATAGAAAGAAAATACCCAGAAAAATGCTTCATTACAAAATACTTAAGGAAACTAATCAGAAATTAAACTGATTAATCATCCATTAAGGGGAAATCGGTTTTGAGAAAGAAATTATGTACCGTTTTGAATTTCCGGCGATGGAAGTCGGCTTCCAAAGTCCGGTTGAATCTCAAGCGACGTCGTCAATTTAGGAAGTCCAATTGAATCCCTTGCACCGTCTTTCTTCATCGGCGATGTTGAATCACAAGCGTCGGCGGTGGAAAGGAGCGACTGGAGAGGAGAAAGGAGGTGATGTAGCGCCGTCGTCGACTTCTCCTTGCGGCTTCACGGCTTGCACATATGAGACTTGAGCGGCGGTCGATTGAGGGAGGGAGAGGGAGAGCTAGGGCAGTAGGGCGTCGAAAATGAAATGAAAGAGTGCTGGGTGAAAAGAACGAAAATGATAATATATATATATAAAACGGAAAACGACACAGTTTAATCTTATCGGTCCGGTTCGGTTTGTTAGCGGTTTCTAAAAGATTGACACCTAAACCGGACCGAAAACTTTCGGTTTTTAAAACTCAGTGAACCGGACCGGCTTAAAAGGCTTCGGTCTGGTTTTTTCGGTGTCGGTTTTTCGGTTTTTACGGTTTGATTCGGTTTTTTGCACACCCCTACTATCTAACTTAAGCGAAGGGTACTGAACAATTTCCTCTTTAACCTTTATACTATATAAGTTAATTACTAATATATATTATTAGTTTTTTCTATTAAATAATACTCTCTTTCTCCTAAAATACTTACAGTTTTTTTGGGGGGAAATCTATATATATATATATTAAAGTTGGTCAAAAGAGCTATGGTATTGACATGTGGACAAACAATGGAGAAAGCTTGCATTTGGAGAAGCCACATCAACAACATACTAATAAATAAGTGACTTTTCATTTTCTTTTCATTAGCTAATAGTAATAGTTACTAAAAATGGTAACTATAATAGTTAACTATTATAGTAACTATTACTATTATTAGTAATAGTTAACTATTTAACCATTATAGTTAACTATTACTAATAATAGTAATAGTTACTATTATAGTTAACTATATTAGTTAACTATTACTATTAATAGTATTAGTTAACAATATTAGTTACAATACAAGTTAAATATTACTATTAATAGTAATAGTTAACTATAATAGTTACTATTATAGTTAACTATATTAGTTAACTATTACTATTAATAGTATTAGTAACAATATTAGTTACAATACAAGTTAAATATTACTATTAATAGTATTAGTTAACTATAATAATTACTATATTAGTTAACTATTACTATTAATAGTATTAGTTAACTATAATAGTTACTATATAGTTAATTATTAATATTAATAGTATTAGTTAACCATAATAGTTACTTTATAAATAAGTTATTTTTTACTATTAATAGTATTGGTTAACTGTAATAGGCTACATACATTAACTATTACTATTATTAGTGTTAGTTAATTATAATAGTCATTATATAAGTTAGATTATTAATTTTTAATATTAATTAATGTTAGGTTATTTCCGCAAGTGCACGGGTGTATGTAGTATAGATAGTGCAAGAGCGAGTCGATCTCACGAGGACAACTTTACTTATAAAATATTTTTTGCTTAGAATAAGAAAATAAAGAAAAGAGAATGATTGGGGGTTATAAAATTGTTTGTCACTAAACTAGAAATGAAATTGCAACTACTATATTTTAAGGAATCCTCGGGATTGGAACATCAACAACAAATATTCATCAACTATCCATGCTCTATTTAGATTAAAGTTTCATTTTAAAACAAGGATGGTATGCTTGGCCTACACTACTTCTCACGATCAAGCAAGTAGCGTTTGTATTCTCATACTAATTATGCCCTATCTCTCGATGGCCCATAATTAGTAAGAATCCATTAAGTTTTCTTTATGAAAATCAGCATACTTTCCATTCAAGGAGCATCCCTAAGCATTACACTACTCTCGTGAGTAATGAACTTAGTTCTGACTATATGGATCCGCTAATCAAGGTTCTCCGATCAGTACTTCCCTTGATTAACTGAGATTCATACAAATCATGGACGTCATCATGGTTGTAGGCGTTAGAGTTTGATATAGTAGAATTGTTTAAGATGAAGAGAAGAATTTCAGAGCATGACTACTTAATAAACATAAATGTTATTGAGTTTCCAACCCCAAGAAAATGGGGGATTACTCACAAGCCATATAAATAACAATAAGAATAAGATAAAGAAGAAAAGATAGAAGAAGAGATACTTATTCTGAATTGAAATGAAGATAAAAGACTTGAAAGAACCTCTGAATATTATTGATGAAGAACTCAGAATATTGCTCAAGAAAAGTTGAATATCTTTCACAAATTCTGAGAATTTATTGATGTTTGAGAGTACAATTTTCACTATAGTAAGTTTACAATATTTCTAGATATCTAAAACTACTGATATCTATCTCTATATATAGGCATTGGGCCAAGGGAAGTGATTATTCCCGGATGCCTCCTTGAAAAGGTGCCTTTTGGAGAAGTCTGGAAAATTGCTGAACAGGGGGTGCTCGGCCGAGTCAAGGAAGGTACTCGGCCGAGCAAGCCTTCGAAAATGACTTCTGCCTTTCTGATGCCTATGCTCGGCCGAGCAACTGCTGGAACACTTTTATTCTTCAATTTTCTTTGTCTAGTTAATTTGCTCCTTATTTATTTGTTTCACCTTCCTCCAAGAGATGTCCAAAGCTCATAATAATGCTCCAAAACCTGTATTATATATAAACATACTACCAAGTGCATTATATCCGCATAATGGGATAAAATCAAATAGTTTAAGCTAATAATTACTTAAAATAAGGTAAATAAACTATTTTTGGACCTTAAATGACTATAAATAGTCATTTATCAATTAATCATAATAGTTACTATATCAATTAACTATTACTATTAATAATATTATTTTATTATAATAATTATATTAATAATTATTATTATATAGACTAATCATTGCTATTAATATATATATTAACTATTACTATCAATGGTATTAATTAATTATAATAGTTATTATAATAATAGTAATCATATAGATTAATTTTTATTATTAATAGTATTAGTTAAAATGATGATTACTATATTAGGTAACTATAGTTAAAATATTTTTTAAGACATAGTATTGGTTTCCCGTGCAGAGCACGGGTTACCCGCTAGTTGTCTCAAAATACATGCACTTTTACAACTTTTCATAAAAATATGACATACTTTGTGTTATATGCCATTGGTTATAGTTAGGTAACTGTCATTGTAAAAAAATTAAATTGACTGAGTACTTAAAATATTTAAAAGGTGAATTCGTCTATTTGATGTGTATTGATTGTTTTCTTAATCTGTAAAAAATCTTTAAACTACAAGTATTTTCAGCCGGAATGAGTACTCTCTTTATTAAAATCTGGTACTAGGTGTTTTTGTTCCTACTTGCAGCTCTTTAGAATTTTAAATCAATCATGGAGAGTGGTTTGGTGGGCATTCATGAGGCCGTGACATGTTTGCATGATATAACCTATCATCATGATAAACTCATTAATTTGCACAGTTACAAAGTAACCAAAACATAAACACTCATTTATTATTAATTAATATTGAGAAAAAAAATAGATAAGTTGCTCTAAAAAAAAGTAAAAAGACATAGTATGCTATAATGGCCTCTTATTAAACTTTTAAACTGATACTAATCATGACCGTTACAATTCATACAACCATAATTACTCATTTATTATTAATTTATCATTAGGTAGAAAATCATAAACTATAAGTTTTTTTTAAAAAGAAAAAAAAAACAGATGTTATTGATTAATATAAAAATTAAATTGATGGATAAAGGTGTAATAGTGGATAGTTCATTATTAACAAAATGAGAAGGTGAATATGATTATATAAATGCATTAGTAATTCATTTAATTATGAATTCTGATGTTTATGATGTTTAGAATGCTGAGTAGAGTATTAAAAAGATTAGAACTCCTTTTTTTTTTTTTTTGTTTGTAAACTAACGAATGAAAAGAAAAGCCAATTATAACAAGTAACATTCTTTTTTCCTTCAAAAATAAAAATAACATTCTTTTGACATATTGTAATAAATGTAAATGAATCTATTTAAAGTGGTTTTTGAATCATCCAACCACCCTCATACAAATTAAGAAATGATTCCTAAAAAATTACTTTGGTTTCAGTTTAGCAATATGTCAGGACGCCAAAGCCAACTTCTCTCATTGAAGCAACTCTCAAAAGGACGAAATGAGAAAAAAAATCAAAAAATCGTGTTGTGCGATTATGGAATACTTACAATCCAAGAAAAATGATGAGCTAATGAGCATGGACTTCATAGGCTTGGATGAAAAGGTATTCTCCATTTTACACATTTTATGTTAGTTTTCTCTTATTTATAGCGTGAATTTCATTGATTAAATATGCAGAAAGACGCTATGCATTTCATGATTCGCAACAAGTTTGTACCAGATTTTAATGGATTAATTGTTGAAGGAAACTTTTATTTCATGAAGAATTTTAGAGTTGATGGTTGTAAATAAAAGAATCGACTATTGGATCAAGACACTTTTATTTTATTTGACGCTACAACGTGCGTCGAGGAGATTATTATGAATTTACCAACTATTCCAAGATATTATTTTTCATTGGTTCCGTATGACAAACTTGAAAGCGTCGGAGACAATCGTAAGAATTTAGTTGGTAAGCGTACTACTACATATTGTAAATTTGGATTTATATCATAAAAAATAAATTAACAAACTTGCTCTTTATGTAGATATCATTGGCATAGTAGTTGGCGTTTCAAGTTTTGGAGATAGACGGCGGCTGGATCAAATATCAAAATGTGCAAGCTTGACTTAATGGATACAAGGTATGTTGACACTATTAGTTTACTTTTTTTTTTTTTTTTCCGAATAGAGACTTTTATTATTTTATTTTCTACAGGGAGAATCGACTCAAACTGACTATATGGAATCAGCAAGCTAAACTACTTAGCGAATTCGGTGGTTTGAGTAATTTGAGGTAGGATGCAATGATTTAATTCTTTCATCCAACATAAATATAAATATGTCAAACACTCTCTTAATGATTAAGAATCATTATCCTTGTTTAACGAATAAGAGCCCCACTCAACACTCGACATCTAGCGCCTCAATGTGATCAAATGAATCATACCTCCAAATTACCCAACATTCTGATAAGCATCAAGGATCTAGTGATTGATGCATCAAACGCAACCTAAGTGTTTATTTTCTAAAATGACAATTTTTTTGTACTATTCCTCTAATTTATTTTCTCTCTTACTTTACTTTTATACTCAAAACACCTATCAATTTACTACTCCCTCCGTCCCGAGTAAGAGTCCTACTTTCCATTTTGGTACGTCCCATAGTAAGAGTCTTATTCCTAAAATAGCAAAGAATCTTTACTATTTACCCCACTCATTCTCTCTCCTATTTTACTTTTATACTCACAACACCAATCAATTCACTATTCTCTCCCACTCATTCTCTCTCCTACTTTACTTTTACACTCACAACATTTACATCACTTCCAATATTTATTAATAAGCGTGCAAATGAGGGGTAAGACTCTTACTCTGGGAATATTTATTAATAAGCGTGCAAATGAGGGTAAGACTCTTACTCCGGGACGGAGGGATTATTTCCTACTACACCCCTTCTCTCCTACTTTACTTTTCATACTCACAACACTTTACATTATTTCCACATTTTCTTAATAGCTTAATCTCCGTACAAATGAAATGAAAAACACTTACGTGAGACTGATGGAATACTATTATTACTCCCTCCGTCGCAGTTTAAGGTTCTTAGTTTTTTTGTTGTTTATCTGAAGGAACTTTGAGCATTAATTATTGGTTAATCCACTTATCGTAATGAAGATCTAAAAGTTGTTATTGATAGTATTTATAATGGTGTACCAATAACAAGTTTTAAAATTTTCATTACTTGCTCAAACTTCCTTCAAATAAGTTTCTAAAAAACTAAAAACCTTAAACTGAGACAAACTAAAACTGGGACGGAGTATATTTTTAACAACCTAGTGGGGAAATGGGGATTTGAACATTCGAGGAAGGTATGCTGTACCATCTCTAACAACCAAAATATAGAAAATCAAAATCTTGTAAATGTTTCCATGCGAAACCGGTTGGGCACCGTCCTTTTGAATAAGTCGTTGAAAAAGTCTTTCTAAATTTATGTTCAATTCAAAAATAGTCTAATTTAATTCTCATAATCAACTATAAAAAGTAATTGCAGGGTCTTTCCCAATTCGACTTGAAATGGACGGCGGAGGTAACCTGCCGGAGGAGTTAATCTACAACGTACTCACCAGACTTCCGGCCAAATCCGTCGGCCGTTTCAGGTGCGTTTGTAAGCATTGGCAAACCCTTCTTTCCGACCCTCAATTTCTCAAAACTCAATTTAATTTCAACAATCTTCAAACCAAACTCATTTTCCGGCACAATCCCTCGTTTATTTCCATTGATTTTTGTGAAGATGGTAATAACAAAGGTTACCCAATTGCAATCGATGAAACCCTAAGTTTCAAGCCTTCAAAATCTTGCCGTACGATTCTTGGATCATGTAATGGTTTGCTTTTGTTAATTGATTCTGAAAGTTCTCAGTTATCAATTTCGAATCCTATTACTCATGAATCGCGGCAGCTGCCACCAGTTCCTGTAGAAGCGGAGTTCATCCTAATTATAGTATCTTTGGATTTGGTTATTGTTCGTACGATGATGATTATACAGTTGTTGTAGTCTTGGATTGTTGTTGTATTAGTCGTGTTTATATGTTGAAACGGAACTGTTGGAAAAGGGTTGAGAATTCACCTTTTGTTCTTGATTCTGATTGTGGCGTTTTTGCGAATGGGGCTTTACATTGGTTAGGTTTTCGGAAACTGGATCACTCTAAAGTGATTTACGCATTTGATTTAGTTAGTGAGAGGTTTAATCAAGTGGAGCTACCTGAGGGTTTGAAGGAGGAAGATAAGTTTGCTTTGGATGTTGTTGGCGGGCGTCTTTGTCTTGCTGTGAAGCGTAGGAATAGACGGACCGACTTATGGTTGATGAAGGAGTATGGAGAGAGGATGTCATGGATCAAGTATTTGTCTTATACTTTGAATTTGCAAAAGTATTCTACTTTTAAGCCTTTGTTTTTCTGGGGTGGTAATGAATTCATAGTTGGACTTGATGGGAGGGGACTTATGTTGTGCAGTTTGAAACGAAAAAAATCAACTATGATATCGGTTATTGGAGAACGTTTTTCAGATCACTTTTATCGGTATGTATGGACTTTTTCTGCCAGTCTTTATTCTCCAAATTGCAGCAAGGCGGTTGAATAGTTGTATGTTTTATTTGCAAAATTTCGTGTATGGATTGACTATGCTCAATAGGTATCATTGAGATGTCATATCTAATTTTTATTATGTTGATGCAGTTAGATAGTTGAATGTAGTCACTAGTATATGTAGGTTAAATAAGTAATATGGTCCCTGAAGTTTACATCTTTTCTAATTCCGTACTGGATCTTTACTGTTTCCGAATTTGGTCTATTTGATGAACATAGGTCTCCCAATTGGCGGATGTTATTCTTTTGTCAAAGCATAACAAAATGTCCAAAATTCCCTTACGGAACACAGACTGGGATGGTAACATGTGTATTCTTGTTGAGTAAAACTTTCAGAAGGAAATATTTTGGCCTCTTCTTCTCTTTCTCTCAATTGATGGTAGTTTTGTCCCAATAAAGTTCACGGATCAAATTATTTATTAAACCAATACTCCCTCCGTCCCTATTTACTTTACAAAAATTGCCATTTTGGGTGTCCCTATTTACATTACAAAATCCTAAAAAGGAAACTTTTAAACATTTTTTAAATAGTGGTACCCACTTGTCATACTCACAACAACTATCCACTTACTTTTCTCTACCCACTTTCTCTCTCCCACTCAACTATCTACACTCACAACACATCAACTTTACAATCATTTTCTTAATTTTGTGCAAAGCCTCATTTTTTGTAAGGTAAATAGGGACGGAGGGAGTATGTTACTTCCAAGTTCGAAGGATGTTTTAGTTTTCAGACAAGTGTATTCGTTAGTAACTCGTCGTCTTTCTCCAAGAGTGTTTTCAAATTAATTAATAAATACTCCCCCAGAAAGATTGTCCTATTTTGACTTTTCATGGTCAACAAAAATGAATTTTGACCAAACATTGGTGGTGATCTAATTATTCTAGTGAAATTCTAAAAGTTGTAATTGATTAATCATTAAGTGATTTATCAATAACACATTTTAGAATTTTATTGTGATGATTAGATCACCACCAATGTTTGGTCAAAGTTCAACCATGAAAAGTCAAAATAGGATAATCTTTCCGGGACAGAGGGAGTACAAGTTTTTCTTTATTCTTTTTTTGTTAGAGTTAGAATTAATGGCATATGGATCGGATTGGTACTGAAATGTGTTAACTCTGTCTTACATTCTGTTATTTTTAATGGTGATAATTGGGTTTTACCTTCCAGAACACATGTTCTTCATCAAAGAGACTCTTTAGCCTCACATGTCCTTATTAGTGCGTATTGATTTTACTGATTTCACCTTCTCTTCTCTCTCTCTCACACACACATTTTTACCCTCTTTCTTCTCGATATATGCCTGACACTTGGTGCGGACTGCAGAAGCCACGCAAGCAGAGGCGTAGCTAGGAAGGAGCTAAGGGGGGCAATTGCCCCCATTGGTTTGAACAATTTTTTTTTTACTAGTGCAATTTTTTTGAAATTATGAGGGTTTAGTGTAATTTTTTATAACTTGCCCCCCTTGATTTAAGTGAAAAAATACACTAAGATTCATTATGCCCCCATTGATTAAATTTCCTGGCTCCGCCACTGCACGCAAGGAGAGTGGAATCAATGGACATTCACCATCTCCGCTGTACCAATTAATGGTGAGAACCCACTATCTCTTTCCCAGTCTGCATCGAGGCAATTTAAAGATTTATTATAATAATTGTTGCGATACATGGTTGTATTACAACATATCTTAGAAGCGTTGTAAAACTCAAATTTTAAAGATTATTGTTTTTACTTATAAGTATAGTATAGGATTCTTTTAGTTTCTGTAACGAAGGTTTGAAAACAGTGATTTCTTAAGCCATACGAGTGACCATTGGCAATCGTTTTGCCAATTTTTGGGTATTGTCCACTCCTCTTTGTCCATTTTTCTCCTATATCATTATTGGGTTATTTGATTGTGTTTAGACTTGGCTAAACTGAGATATAGTGGAAGGATACTTGCAGATATGATTCTGAACATTTACAGTTTTCTAATTCATGTACATGATATGTTGAAGTATGAGTTGCTTGCTTGTTTTCCTTCTAAGTGCTATTTGATTCTGCCGGGACGGAGGGAGTATGTTACTTCCAAGTTCCAAGGATGTTTAGTTTTCTGACAATTGTATTCATTAGTTGTAAGAGACAATTATCCCACATCTTCTAAAGAGAGAAATATGGACCGGTATATAGACTTGAGGAGTTACTCCCCTTATCACCAATTGGTTTTAAGGTGGAACCTCCAACATAGTCCATTGCCGGCCCAGTCCAGCCCATGCTAACACTCGGGCCTCTCGCTTCTTCTTACTCCCCATCTCTAATTCTAAGATTAGTAACTCTTCTTCCTTCTCCAAGAGTGTTTTCAAATTAATTATTAAGTACAAGTTTTTTTTTTTTTGTTTGATATTTTTTGTTAAGAGTTAGCAATTATAAGTGACAAATGGATCGGATTGGTACTGGTACTGAAATGTGTCAACTTATATTCCGTTATATTTAATGGCTATTAGTTGGGTTTTACCTTCCAGAAAACAGGTTCTGTGCCAAAGGGACTCTTTAGCCTCCCCTGTCATTATTAGCGCATATTGATTTTATGATTTCGCCCCTTTCTCCAACATACACACACACACACACACACACATTTTTTACCCTCTTTTTCTTGTTATATGCCTTAAACTTAGTGGGGACTGAGCGGCCACGAAAGGAGAGCAGAATCATTGGACATTCACCACCGTCAATTAATGGTAAGAACCAACCATCTCTTTCTTTGTCTTTCTCTGCATTGAGACATTTTACTGAAGAAGTTTGCTTCATGTACAGATTTCCTCCATAGCTTCTGGTGAAAGCTTTTTGGGGTAAGGTGATCCAAACAGGTGTTTTAGTCTTAGATCATGGTGGTAGTAGTAGGGTTTATATGTTGAAAAGGAACCTATGGAAGAGTGTTGAGCAATGTCCCTTCAGGTCTTTATACTCTTTGTGGCGTTTTTATGGATGGGGTTATACATTGGGTTAGGTTCTTGGGGTTCAGACCGTCACACATTTTTCTTACTTTATTTTTTTTTCCTTAATTATTGTACCCACTTCTTGGGTGTCAAGTGAGGTGGGACGGAGAGAATATATCTTTTTGATTTAGTCGGTGAGAGGTTCGCGAGGTGGAGCTACCCGATGGTTCGAAGAAGAAAGATGAATTTGTGGTGGAAGTTCTTGGTGGTTGTGTTTGTCTTGTTGTTCTTCATAGGAACTTAGCTATTGATATTTGAGTGATGAAGCATTTTGGGGAACTAATTTAGATAATATTACGAAATCCTTAAGAGTTTCTAAACGGTATAAACCAGGTGAGGCCTATTGGGCCGAGCCCAACCCAACCTTAGATTGATGGGTTTATACTCGTAAGGATACTGTATAAACTAGATGAGGCCTGTCTTTTTAATTTCTCTTAAAAAAAAATGCTTTTAGTTCAAAACTTAAGTTATGAATCTCCAAAAAACAATCTGAGCTAATTGCAATTTAGTTACCTGAGTTTTACAACAAGTTGCAGTTGATTATTAAATTTCTAATAAAATGTATATTAAGTAAATTTAAATATTGAAAAGAATTTAGTATGGTTTAATCCTTTAAATTTTAAAATTTCAGTTTGACCCCTAATAACTAATTTTCACTTCAATTTAATCCATTTTTTTTTATCACGTGCAAGGCACATGGGACTTAACTGAATTATCTAACGAATTCCGTCGAAAAGCCCTAGATTGATGATAAAATAAAACGGCATTGAGCCCTGATTCGCCAAAAAAAAAAATTGGAGCCCCACTTGGGAACACCCTATGGAGTTCAGGCTCTAAATTGTAATTAACCCTTTAATAAATTCTACGGCATTTGGACATTTTCTTGAAAAAAAAAAAGAAGAAGGGGGAAACTGGTAAAAGGTTGGTCCGTTCAGTTCGCTATTTCTTCAACCAGGCCTAGCGGGCTTGGATCATAGGCCAGGCCACAAAGTGGTGGGCTAATGCTAAACGGGTCAATATCAGATGGGCTGAAGCCCATTTCACTACACATTCATGAATCATGACAGTTTGTTGTAAACATAGTTCAATATAATCAGATGAAATAACTAAGCCAGCGCCTTATACTATCTCCAACGGGCACTCTAAAACTCCGAAATTGAGAACCGTTTTATTCTAACAAAATTCTAAACATTACTTGATTATAGAGCAACTCCATCCATCTCTTACTCCAAATTTGGTGCAATGGATATTGCTGTGCTATCCCCTTTTTCTTGTTAAACATCAGTTTTTTGTTTTTCTTATTGTACAATTTAATATTACTTTGATGTGAAACAATAATGAATATTTTCTCAATATTCTTATTTGGTATTCCCCCGTCCCAAAATGATCTTTATGCTTTTTTTTGTCGTTACTACTCCCTCCGTCCCGGACTAAGATTCTTAGTTTGACTTTACACGGAGATTAAGAAAAAGTAACTGTTGGAAATGATTGGTGCAAAAATTGCATCAATAATATTGAAAATAGTGCAATTTTTGCACTAGAAGATCTTAAATCCCCGATATATATATATATATATATATATATATATATATATATATATATATATATATATATATATATATATATATAAAAGACCCATCTTCCTTATTTCAGTCATCAAAATATCCAAATAGCATTCTATTATTCTCAAAGCATATTTGCATTCTAAGTTTCGGCATTAAATCCAAGAAGATTCGAATATCAGTAGTTCGCCCAAGGTTTCAGATTATTGTGCTGCAATCTGGAATTATGAAAGGCGTTGTATCTTGAAGCAAATTGTCGTAGTCTGTTAGCACTATATACAGGGCAATATTGTCTTACAAAATAAAACGGTAAACTCTTGCCTCAACTTATTTTATTTTAGGGGAAATGACAATTTAGGGTCCAAAGTTTAGGGGTTGTGTGCCAATAGGGGTCTGATGTATCAATTTTATCAATTTAGGGTCCAAAGTGCAAAAATTGTGCAGGTTAGGGTTTTTAACGATTCTGTTAACAGAATCCAGTTAAGTCAAACTTGTTTTGCACGTGAACTTAACTGGAGTTTGTTTTGAATATTTGGATGGTTATATCGTCATTTCAGACAAAGAAAATTAATAATAATTTTTTTGAAATATTAAATTTTATTTTCTTATATTAAATTAACTAATAATTAAAACGTTAGTAAAATACTTTTCAAGAAATATTTTTTTTTCATTTAGAATCACTATAAAATAAAATGTATAATTTTAAAAAGAAAAAAGTGTAAAAAAATTATATTAAAACAACACTTAATTTTTTAAAAAAAGAAGAAAGTGGGATCAGACAATTTTTTCTTTTGGTGGTGGTTAGTATTGTTCATTATTAATATTAGTATTCTAATTATTTCATTTTTTTCATAAAATTATTTTTAAATTTATTGATAATTTTCCTTGTTTATAACTTCATTTTTTGTGTTTCAAAAAAAAAAAACTTTAATTTGTAGTTGCTTTTTTTTATTTATTAGTATTTTTAAAATTAATTAAAACTATTCGAAAAAATAATAATAAGAGTAAATGACAATTTAGGTTCTACTGTATAAGGGATGTGTGAAATGACACAAAGCCCTAGACGAACATCCAAAACAAACTTCAGTTAAGTGCTTCTGTTACTTAACTGGATTTTCTTTACAATTTAGTCCAAAAACCCTTAATTGACTAACGTTGTCAACTTTGGACCCTAAATTGATAAAATTGATACATCAGACCCCTATTGGCACACACCCCCTAAACTTTGGACCCTAAGTTGTCATTACCCCTTTATTTTATAACAGAAGTTCTGTCCCATTGATTTATATTTAATGCTATCTTTTTTTAATACACCTCATATTTTACCAACAATCGTCGTAAGACAATATCTTTGTGTATTTGAGAAATGGCATCCGACTCTACCTCCGCTCCTACCCATGCGCCTGAATCCGCTCCTAATCCTACTTCGGATCTATTGTTGATCCCACTCCCACTCTTCCTCCTGCTTTTACTCCTACTCAACTACTCGGGGTCATGCGCATGTTTAGAAACCGGCAAAATTCATGATACCAATTTTAAGAGGCGGCAATAGAAAATTTTGTTTTACCTAACTAACCTGAGTTTGGCCCGTTTCTTACGGGAACTACGGTTCCCGTAGAAGATGATGGCCTAGTAGCCTACAGAAAAGTGATATAAATTTCATGATTATCACATACTGTGTTGTAAATTTCCTAACCTCACAACTAATTTATGGGATTCTCACAACTTGATTGTCTTTAAAAAAAATAAAAAAAATTAAAAAAAAAACTTAAATACTACTTCTCCCTTTTTAAAATACTAGTAAGTAACCCATCGATACTCGACGGGCATCAAAGTTAATTAATTGAAATAAATTTACTCCCTCCGTCTCAGTGTATATGTTCACCCTCACATTTACACGGAGATTAAGAAATGGTGGAAGTGATGTGAGTATAAAAGTAAAGTAGGAGAGAGAATGAGTGAGAGGAAATGGTAAGTTAATTGGTGTTGTGAGTATAAAAGTAAAGTATGAGAGAGAATGAGTGAGAGGAATATTAAAGATTCTTTGTCATTTTTTAAAGTGGACATATACTTTGGGACAAAAAGGTAGACACATACTCTGGGACGGAGGGAGTAGAAAATAATCATATCTTTGTTGCAAGGAAATTATTGGAATTGATTTTCAACCATGTTTTTAGGTTATGAAACTTGTCCCAACAAAACTGAAAGACAACCTGGTAATGCATTTGCAAAAAAATATTATCTTAGCTTTAGCGTTTTCACTGCTAGTTGGGGTAAGGTACTTTAAGCATGTCGTATAAATTTAAGTGCAATTTAGATGGAAGCAAAATCATTTGAAACACTACAAAAAAAAATGACTTTTAGCGGCACTTTAAAAAGTGCCGAAAATGTGAAAAAAGTGCCGGAAAAGCTATTTCCGGTATTTTTTCCGGCACTTTTCTAAGTGCCGGAAAAAGTGGTGTCGGCAATACTTACAGGCACTTTTCAAAAAGTGCCGCTAATTTCCGGCATTTTTCAAAAGTGCCGGCATTTTCCGGCACCTTTTTTCATGCACTTTTTAAAGTGCCGTATTTTAAATAAAAATATTGTTTAATTTACCCGGATTCGAACCCACGGCCTCTTGCATACGAAGCACACCTTCTACCGCTAGTCTAAATCATTTTTTGTTATAAATTTTCACATACAATTATTTGTTACAAAACAAAAACTTATATTAGGGCATTTCTATTATTGTAGTCCATAAAAATCTAATATAAGTAACAAATTAAAGCAAAGTGACATGAACAATATGATTAAATTTAAAAATTAAATAAAATTTCAAAACAAACATCTTGTTTTTAGCGGCACTTTATAAAAAGAACCGGAAATTAGCAGCACTTATAAAAAGTGTCGGAAATTTTCGGCACTTTTGTAAAAGTGTCGGGAATTAGCGGCACTTGTTAGAAAGTGCCGAAAATTAGCGGCACTTATGAAAAAGTGCCGGAAATTTAGCGTCACTTTTGAAAAGTGCCGGGAATTAGCGGCACTTATGAAAAAGTGCTGGGAATTAGCGGCATTTTTTCTAAAAGTGCTGGAAATTATCGGCACATATGAAAGTGCATGTAAATAAGTGCCGGGAAAAGCCATTTTTGTTGTAGTGAAAAGACAACTCTATCATGTAACAAATATGAATATGCATATTGTGCAATATGTTGATATATGTGCTTTACACGATAGTTGTTATAATCAACTTATTAATGAGGCAAAAGCGACATCAAACGATTTTTAATATTGTTTTCTATCTCATTGGTTGGTGTAAGGACAACTCTATCTTGTAACAAATATGAATATGCATATTGTGCAATAAGTTGACATATGTGCTTTTCACGATAGTTGTTATACTATCAGTTACATATCTTATCCTAATAACATCTAGTTGATGGTAGTATATACAATATCATGTTTTCATCCTTTAGGGGCAACTAATATACTGAAAGGCTTATCAGAGTACCATCCCTCCATCTGCAAGTTATACGCGTAATGCCCCTCAAATTCCAGTGAAGTGTCCCAAAGCAATGCTTGTGGTCATAATGCCTCAACGTAAATTGTGAGACATTTTTTAGTAGACCCGACACTTCAGAATCCAAGTTCATCTTGTTGCAAGTAGTATACCAAATTTGGAGTGAGCATCTAGCCCTACCATTCGGAGAAGCAATGTTGCAATTGTGAATACCCCTATTTAATGCACTCGGGATATTCACATCAATACCAAGAAATGCATTATTTTGTTTTGTAAGGTCGAGCACAATGTCTTCATGAATATGAATGTATTTCTTGTGCCTCCACACTCAACAAAAAACATACACTCCCCAATTGCCTATGTCAACCGCAGTCATGGTCTTATCATAAATAATCCTTTGCACCTCATCCAATCGCGTATATAGCGTAGAGTGGTTAGCATTCATCTCATCTACGTCATATGATGTTTTAATATATGTGTGTTTTTTGTATCATATAGACATTTGAATTATACATGTCTTAAAATTAGAAACCGCTGAAATTGGTTGCGTATAAATTTTCAATTTGAGCGAATCATAACTGAGTTTTAGACTTTTATATATGGAAGAGCTGAATATTAAAAAGGAAATGCAAAAAAGAAAAATTATTATGTTATCAAGTTTACAAGTTATACCTGCAATAATATGACACATGTAATAAATTTTGTGATATTTCACCAGCACAAATTATTAGTAAAATATTTTATCCTAACGTATTGAAATAATTATCAAGATTATTGAAATTATTTTGATGCGCGTAAAATATATTGTTGGTCCCAAAGGGCAACAAGGGTATGAAAAATAGCTAGAGGGGGGGTGAATAGCTGTTTTAAAATTCTTTTTCGTACCCTTGAAAAAACTCAATTGAAAATGCGCACTTTATCAAGTAAGAGTTATGATATGCGCCTAAGTGAGTGAGTGAAATGCACAGCAGAATTTAGTAATGTAAATAGGCGCAAAGTATGATAAAAGGGGCGCACACACACTCTAAGTATTTTGGCTCAAAGTGGGTGAAATAAGAAACTAAGGCAAATGATATAACAAACACAACACAGTTCAATCAATCAATCTACAATGAGTAAACAATCAAATAGTTAGATATGATATGACTTGAAAGAAAATAGCAAGATAGTAAGTACGCGCTATTTGGAGAGGTTCGATCGGGAAAATGATCTACGTCCTCTACCAAGATAGTTAGTCTTGGATTTCTAATGAAGATCTTATATTAAAAGAGAGTGTTACAAATTACAATCGTTTTGAGCTTATACACTAACTCAAGATCTATTTCTATGAAAGAACAAATCCTAGACAATAACCGGTGTATCTCTAAAAGAAAGATCTAAGTGATCAAACTTAAAGAGGTGCGTGTGTGATTTTAGATTCAAGGCTCTTTTAGATCTTTGAGATTGAGAGCACAAGAAAACTAAAGTGTTTTTGCTTGAAGATCTGGGCTAAGGATGAAGTTATGAAGATGTTCTTGAGAATTCTGGTAAATCAAAGGCAATCTTTAAATCTTCAACAAATGCTTGAGAGAGAAATTCGTGAAATGCTTAGCAACTTCAAATGGTTGAAGTTATGGGGTATTTATAGTAGAGCCCCAAAAACTAGCCGTTGGAAATCCTTGGTGAGTCAGAGAAAGGACGGATGTGCTGTTGCTCATTGAGTGGAGCACGTGTCCTTTTATAGCCGTTAGACACATAACACAAATATGACCGTTATGGACAGGTGTCCTTAGATGCAGGTGCATACGTGTTATTTAACCACCGTTGGATCATTGGCGTAGTTTGAATCTCTTCAAGTTTTCGAGTCTTCATTAAATCACTGAATGTTATTTCAACATTTATGCGCGTTGAGCTAAGGAGCGCGTAGACATAGCGCGCGCTAAGCCATCTGGGGCGCATGAGATAAGCTAGGCGCATACTCATGCGCGCGCCTAAGGAGGCGCATGGCGCATAGGCGCGTGGCTCAAACTGAACTTGTGATTTATCTTGAATCTTGATCTTCTTGCCCTGTTCCTAAGCCTATTCTATTACAATGGACAACCTAAAAAATGAAGTATAAATACTTCTTATATGTGGGTCTAAAGTCCATGAAATAAAACTTAGGTGATGGATCAATCAAATCTAATCAATCCTATTACATTGAAACTGAGATATAAGTGGGCATACCCAACAATCTCCCCCTATTTGATTGATGCCATTACCTACTATATCAGGAACAAACATTATACTTGATAAAAACATGTCCAAATAAATGATATTAGTAAATCATGTCTCAAGTTAATGCACACACTAGTCCAAGACATAGATTTCTAATCTATTCCAATAAAGATAGAACATTACAAATGGAATGATAGAAACAACAGTAACACATTCAAAATGTATATGAGTTTTAGTTTAGAAATGTGTTTAAATCAAGTTTAAACTCAATGCATGAAATATGAAACAATTCAAATATGATGCATATGATTTTAAACAACATTCATTGTTCTACAAACAAGAAGTTTGAGTGAACAAGGTTTGATAACAAATGATGCATTGTTCTCATTAATACTTAAAATATAAGAGTTACAGATAACAAGTATTTAAAAGAACAAAGACAAAAGAGTGCTAAAACACATAAGCACTAAATCACTAACAAAAGTTTCTGATAAAAAAAAATTCAAATAACTTACAAATAAAAGAAACTAAGGGTTGGGAGGAGGCGCATCGTCTTCCTTCAATCCTTCTTCAATCTCCTTCACGGAGCGCTGAATCTGCTTTGTAAGCTGGTGACAACGGTTTACAACACCGTGAGTATCAGTGACACCATCTCTAGTGTAGCGCAGATGATCAGCATTTATGTTTTGATACTCATTAATGGTGCGCTGAGTGATGGATTGCTGTTGTGAAAAGTTTTCAGTGAGGGCTTGAAAGTTTGCTTCAACAGCAGTTTGGGCAGTGAGTATATCAGCAGAAACTCTATATGTGCGCCTGTCTGCACTGGAATACGCAGCATTAAAGTGAGTGACAACTAATTCCTTCAAAACATCAATTTTTGAGAGCAGTGAATTAATGTCAATATGCGCGCCAGGAACAGAGCTGGAAGAGGGCGCAGGAGTTTCAGGAGCTGAAGGTGCATGGGATTCAGGAGCTTTGGGTTCTGCGCCAGGATCAGCACCATAAACTGTTAAACTCAGGATTTCTAGTTCATCCTTAACTTCTTTGAGTTTATCAACAACACTCAATAATTTTTGGCTATCTCCAGCCACCATCTCAAACAACTTCCTTATATCACCTGCTATATTCAACTCTACCTCCCTTATGGCGTTAATGAAATCTTGGCCATCAGTGAGTTTGATGCCACCATCTATGCGCTCATGTAGGGAAGCAAGAGTACCTTTGAAAAGCTCATTCATTTGATCTATAGCGTCATTCCACTTTTGAGGAGTAAGGAAATGTTTGTCCTTGATATTAGCATCTATGCGCGCCATCTCCCCCTTAATGGCAGCAATCTCATCAGCTTACTGAGTAAGCATAGAAGTATGAAGCTCCATCTGAGAATTAATGTGAGCTTGGCCTTGCTCAAGTTGCTGAAGCAATGAGATAACCATACTCATATCAGGAGTGGGAGGAGCAGGAGTAGGTTGAGGCGCAGTAGAAGAGGAGCGCCTAACTGGTGATTGAGTAGGAGAGCTAGGAGAAGGAAGATAGTCATCACTTGAAGTAGGCTCTACTGAAATAGTTGGGGGCGCAGAATCACGAGGAGGAGGCGCAGAAGGGCTCTTGCGCCTAGTCAAGGGCTCTGGCTCCCCCTGAACTGGATCATCACTTAAGTCGCCAAAAAGTTCATCAGATAGCTTATCTTTGAGTACTTGGCGCTCAGCAGAGAGTGGTTCTGGAGTTAGTTTCTGAACTGGAGCAGGAGCAGAAGTCTTTGATGGAGGCGCACGAACAATAGGAGGCGCATTTGGAGTAGGCGCGCGTACATCAGCGCTAGACCCTGCGCCTTTGCGCCTTTCAGACTTAGATAAATCAGCAGCCTGTTTCAATCTGTAGTCTTCATCCCTCTTTTTCTGCGCTTCCAGTCTACTGGCTTCCTTAGCGCATTTAAGCTCCTTTTCTTCTTCTGTTTCAGTTCGAGGGCGCTTAGGTTGTCTACTTGAACTTTCAGCAATCCTTTGCCTTTGCCCTTTTCTGCGCCTGGAGCAGTTATTGTTTCTGCACGGGGCGCAATTTGTTCTGCGCGAGGTGCAACATCAGGTTCTGCGCCATTTACTTCTTCATCCGACTCAGTGACTTCATCGACCAACTGATCACCTTTTACACGCGGCGCGCGCTTATCCGTGCGCTTCCTGTGCCGTTTCATCACTAAACTGTCTTTGCCAAAGATCGGAACATCAGTTGTTTGATAAACTGGGTTCTCAGCAAGAAAAGTGGCAAGCGCAGGATAAGTGAGAAAAATCTTTGTGAGAATTCGGCAGTGAGTTTTGAACTTTGTCTTCCCATCAGCCTTGTTCTTGTTGTACTTATCAATCTGGTCCAACAAAGTTTTGAATAAGATTTGAGGCCAGTTGAGGATTGTGTTTCCGATAATAGCTGCAGTATATTCCCACTGCTCCATTGTGAATCTGTTCAAATTTCCCGTCTTGAAAATAATGGAAGTCCCCACCAAATGCGCGATATGCGCCAGTAAATCACCACCATCCCTTATTTCAACAGATTTTATGTTATTCTGAATAGTAGGAATGTTGAGATGGGTACTCGCCATAAGATTCTGCGCAGCAGCAGAATAGGTATTGATTTTACCAGCTACACTCAGAGGGCCAGTCGTGTTGAAGTTGATGATATTCTTGAGAGTGCCAGTAGAGATAGTGACTACAACATTTTGAACAACGGCGCGTATTCTATAGCGCACGTATCCAACCGCAGGTATCTCAACGAGAGCAGCAGTTGAGAAGAATTCATCCACGAGTAGCGGTGAGTAGAAAGGTTGCTCCAAAGTAAATAGAGGCAGTAGACCAGCTTTTCTGATGAAGTCCATAATATCAACGCCAATTTGGACTGCAGATAGCTCAGTGAGATTAAATGTCTCACCGGGCCTAAAATTTGCTGGATCCTGGAAATTAAACATTTGAGTGAAGTTAGAAGTGAATGAGGCGCATAGAATCATAATGATGTGCTAAGTAAACATAGGCGCATAGCAATATATAGGCGCATAACAATAGTAGGCGCATACTATTATTAGGCGCATACATGTTGAAGGCGCAAATAAGTATGAGGCGCATGTCATGGTTCTATGAAAAATACTAAGGAAAAATTAAAACATAGAAAAATTTGACTAAGTAAGAATAGAGGCGCATAAGATATATAGGCGCATAATGTTATTAGGCGCATAATATTTGTAATAGCCAGAAGCACATACACATGTTAGGCGCATGAATCACTTTGAGGCGCATAATATCAATAGGCGCATATTTAACTAGGCGCATAGATTCATAGTTAGGCTCATATCTATGTAAATAATTTAAACTTTAGCATAAAAACACACAAAACACACAAACACATGCAAACATACATATGTAAGTTTTTAAGAATCAAAATATGAAATTTTTTAAAAACATGTTTTGAAAATTTTGAAACCCAAGTCATGCAAAAATAACGAAGAACACGAAGAACATGGCTTGAGTGCTCGAAGAACACCAAGAACACATAATTCATGAAACTTCACCAAATCAAGCATACAATATATCAAAATGACCTCATGACACAAGGATCACAAAATGTAAACCAAATCAAGTACAAAATAACAACGAATCCAGAAAGTGGATTTAAAGAACCGAAAGTTCGAAAAGTTCAAAAATGAAAAATCTTCAGATTCGCAAAATATAACGAATTGATTGTTGAAAAGTTTAGTTTAAAAGATTCTAAATCACAAAACGAACATAACCTAACAAACGATTTTGAAAACGGAGAATCGAAACAAGATTTATCAAGAAAATGATTTTCGGTTTCTAAGAACCCGAAAACCCAGAAATTACGAAACTAAAATGCATAAATTAAGAGTTTTGAGTTCAAGAATTCATACCATTTCATCTTGTGTAGTCTTTGCAGAACGTTTAGGACCCATATATATAGACAGAGAGAGAAAAAATGGAGAAGAAATGGAGATAGAGAGAGAGAAACGAAACAGAGAGAAAGAGAGAAAGTGAGGCGGTGAGGAGTGAGAGACTGGGAGTGAAGAGAGAAGTTGGTGAGTGAAGGTGTAGGCAATGATGAAAAAGGAAGGTGAAAGGTAGAGCCGTCAATTTGGGCTGAGCCCGTTGGGCTGGCCCGGCCCGCCATGGAAAAAGGGTGGGTTGGGCTTTAAATATACCAACCCAAATATAAGTGGGCCTATTTGGGCTAGCCCATTTGGGTCACGGGCCAAGCGGGTTTGGGGCGGGGCGGGCCAACCCACCTTCTTTTTCTTTTTCTTTTTCTTTTTCTTTTTTTGATTTTGCCTCAAACAAAACCCCATCCCCTCCCCTCCCCTCTTTTCATTTGACCTGCTCCAACCAAGTCCAGTCTCTCTCTAAGTCTCCTAATTTTCCACACGACCGGTCTCCACCGCCGTCCTCCGTCGTACGCCGCCATCACCTCCTACGAGGCTACGACCTCCGCCTTCTCCCCCCTTCCAGGTTCCGTCTCCGTTTCCTTCTCTTCTCTCTCTCAATCTCTATTCTTTGTCTGTTCTCTCTCTCCGTCTCTTCTCTTCTCTCTCTCCGTCTCTTCTCCCCACCACCGCCCTCCGCCGCTGTCTTTTGTAGATTTAGAGAGATCTAGTCCTCTCCACAATTATCAAATCGCGAAATGAAATATCAAGAAATTGAAAAAAAAAAAAAAAAACTCAAGATCTGGAACTTCAAAATCCTAGATCTGAGTTTCAAAATCTTAGATTTGTTGTTTTTTTTCTCAATTTCTGTTAATACTAACCAATAGGCTGGGATCGGTGGGAGTATGAAAAAGCCGATTAAAAAAAAAAGCTACGTATAAAATGCGTCCTCTCCATCCTCCTTTTCACGATTTTGAGAGGACTAGATTGCCCCCTAAAGTCCAGCGGAGAGACGGGAAGGTCAAAGGCCGGCTGCGGCGGCGGCGTCGTCTTCTACAGATTTCGCCCTTAATTTGCTATTGGCCCGCCTGGCCCACTAACCCAAGGTGGGTTGGGTTGGGTTGGGTTGGCATTTTCTCAGCCCGCCAAGAATTTGGGCCAGCCCGCCCCGCCCCGTTTGAAGGTGGGCTGTGGTGGATTGGGCCCAACCCACCCTGCCAGCCCGTATTGACCGCTCTAGTGAAGGGGTTAGGGTTATATATATAGGGTAGGTTTTCTAGACAAAAATGGAAGATGAAGAGATAGGCATTTATGGTGATTGACTTTGGAAAGGACAAGCATTAATGAGGGATTTTAGGAGGTGATGGCTTATTTAATGCTGAATGACCCAAAGAGTGATGATGTGACATCTTGGGTTAAGAAAAACTGCTCCACTTCCCTTATAAGTGTATGAGCAATTTTGACTAATTTTTGCACAAACTCCAAAAACATCTGTTTTGGTGTAAGTTTGGGGTGCAAGAAATATATCCCCAGAAAATAAAATTTTGAAAATCGAATAACGAGGGAAAAAATAATTGCACAAGTACCTTTGAACAATTATGGAATTGTTAAATGACAAAGAATCCTATAATAAATAAGAACAAGCATACCTGGTACTTGTGAGTATTGAATACGTTCAATCATTGAAATAATAAATTTGGTGCATTGATTGAGCCGCAGTCATAAATGGGTGCTAGGGAGGCGCATAACACTCATGGGCGCGCATGATAGATAGGGCGCATAAGGCTTTTGAGCGCGCAGAGTGTGGGGGCGCGCAGACATGCTTGGGCGCACAGTGAGTTTCCTTGAAACTCAGAAATTGATTTATCTTTTAAAACCTAGTATACTTATAACTCAACAAAACATAAAATCATTAGTAATAATAAAATGTAAGGATTTAGTTGAGTTCAAGCATACCCATTTCACCTCTCAAAAAGATGAACCGTTTCGCGTCAAGTGCTTTCGTTAAAATGTCGGCGATTTGATAGTCGGTTCCCACGTGTTCCAAATGAATATTGCCTTTCTCCACGTGGTCTTTGAGGAAGTGATATTTGATGTCGATGTGCTTGGTTTTGGAGTGCATGACAGGATTTTCAGAAACGGCAATGGTTGAAGTGTTGTCGCAGTAGATGGACAATTTTCTTCGATGATATCATAGTCCACCAATTGCTGCTTCATCCATAGTATTTGACAGCAACAACTTCCCGCAGCGATATATTCAGCTGCGGTTGTTGAGACAGATACTGAAGCTTGTTTCTTACTCGCCCATGACACAAGTCGATATCCGAGGAACTGACAAGTGCCACTTGTGCTTTTCCTATCAATTGTGCACGCTGCATAATCCGCATCTGAATAACATACAAGTTTAAAGTTCGAATCTTTGGTGTACCAAAGTCCAAGGATAACAGTACCGGATAGATATCTTATAATACGTTTCACAGCAATCAAGTGCGCTTATCTAGGGTCAGATTGATAACGAGCGCAAACACAAATACTAAACATAATATCGGGCCTACTAGCAGTAAGATAAAGGAGCGAGCCAATCATACCTCGATAGAGCGTTTGATCAACACGTTTACCTTTTAAATCTTTGCCGAGTTTGTTGCCGGTAGCCATTGGAGTATCGTATGGTTTAGCATTGTCAAGTCCAAACTTTTTGATTAAGTCCTTTGTATATTTAGCTTGATTGATAAATATGCCTTCATTCATTTGCTTGATTTGAAGCCCGAGAAAGAATGTGAGTTCTCCCATCATGCTCATTTCAAACTTGCTCTTCATTAGTTTCTCAAAGCGCTTGCACAACAATTCATTAGTAGAACCAAATATAATATCATCAACATAAATTTGAACAAGTAATTTATGACCATTATGTTTGGCTATGAAAAGAGTTGTATCGATTTTACCGCGAGTGAAGCCTTTTTCGATGAGAAACTTGGATAGTGTATCGTACCATGCTCTTGGTGCTTGCTTGAGCCCATATAAAGCTTTCTGAAGTTTGTACACATGATTTGGAAATTGTGAATCTTCAAACCCAGGTGGTTGAGCAACGTAGACTTGTTTTTGGAGTTCACCATTTAGAAACGCGCTCTTCACATCCATTTGATATAGCTTGAAGTTCTTGTGAGCGGCGTAAGCTAGAAAAAGTCTAATAGCTTCAAGTCTTGCTACGGGCGCGAAAGTTTCATCGTAATCAATTCCTTCTTCTTGCCTATAGCCTTGTGCAACCAATCTTGCTTTGTTTCTTGTGATGGTTCCATTCTCATCCATCTTGTTTCTGAACACCCATTTCGTACCAATCACTCCTTGATCATTTGGTCTTGGAACAAGAGTCCAAACTTTGCATCGTTCAAATTGATTGAGTTCTTCTTGCATAGCAACAACCCAATTAGGATCTTGGAGCGCTTCATCAGCCTTTTTCGGTTCAATTTGAGAGATAAAAGCAGTGTAAGCATCAAAGTTTGTAGCTCTCCTTGTACGAACACCAACGTTTAGATCACCAATGATATTATTGATCGGGTGACCTCTAACTTCACGAATTTCAGGAGGCAAGTTAGGTTGAGTCGTAGTAACTTGAAGGTCTTCAATTGGTACATCTTCACCAGATTCTAAATCATCAAAATTTTGGGGTTGAATTGGTGTAGAGTTGAAACTTGGGTTTACACCAGATGCAGCAGTAGATATAGGCGCATGAGAGGAATCAAGAGGCGCAACATGTGAGTGAGGCGCAGCTGATGATCCATTTGGCGCGTCATATGAAGAATTAGGTGCATTTGATGTAGATGGATTTCATTGAGTTGATAGATTCTGATTTTGAGTAGGCGCAACATAAATAGGAGCACCTGTTTCATTAAGCTCAATAGAATCATCAGCAACATTTGGAGCCAAATGTGGCTCAAGGAGAGAATGTTCATCAAATGTAACATGTACAGATTCAACTATCACTAATGTAGATCTATTAAAAACGCGAAATGTTTTAGAATGTTTGGCATACCCAACAAAAATACCTTTGTCGGCTTTGGCATCGAATTTACCTCTATGTTCATTTCCGTTGTAGAGGATATAACACTTACAACCAAAGATCTTGAAGAATGCAATGTTGGGAGTTCTACCACGCCAAAGTTCATACGGAGTCTTGTTGTGAAGTTTGTTAATGAGGGAACGGTTTTGAGTAAAACATGCTGTGTTGATAGCTTCTTCCCAAAAGTACTTGGGCAATTTAGCTTCAGCTATCATCGTCTTTCCTGCTTCAATCAACGTCCTATTCTTTCTTTCCACAACACCATTTTGTTGAGGAACTCCAGCGGTTGAGAAGTTGTGATCTATCCCATGATCGTCGCAATATCGAGCAACACCGTTGTTCTTGAATTCTGTTCCATTGTCGGATCGAACACTAACGATGTCATCTTCTTTTTGGGTTTGGAGCAGTCGAAATAAGGTGGTCAAAATGTCGTAACAATCGTCTTTTGAGATCATCATTTCTACCCATGTATATCTTGAATAATCATCCACCACAACTAGAGTATACTTGTTTCTTCTAATACTTGCGGTGGTGACTGGTCCAAATAGATCAATGTGAAGCAGTTGCAAACATCTAGAAGTTGAGGGGTTGGTCTTGCTGGAGAAAGACTTCTGTTGGTCCCAAAGGGCAACAAGGGTATAGAACCGCTAGAGGGGGGGGGTGAATAGCGGTTTTAAATCTTTTTCGAAATACCCTTGAAAATCAACCAAGTACTTATCAGTTTGGTCTATTGCGGTTTAAAGCACTAGAACCGCTCAGATAAAATGCACAGCGGAGTTTTGCGGTTTTGGCCAAACTGAATTATAAAGAGTTGGGCGGTTTAAGTGGTTGAAAAAGGAATGATGCAACTGACAACGCACAACTGAAGTATCACAAAAGTATGCAAATCATTTATCAAGTCATTTCACATAAAAGTAAATAAAGCTCATAAACATAACTGTAAATGACAAGACAGAAAATAAAGATCAAGGACACACAATTTGAAGAGGCTCGTTCTTGAAAGAACTACGTCCTCTACCTAGGTGGTTAGCCTAGGATTTTCTAATAGCTACTAGACTTGTATTGATTTAGAGGAGTTTTTACAAGATTACAAAAGAATCCAAACTCTAAATAAACAATCTAACCTAACAATGCTATTATAACAACCTGTATTTTCGAGGTATATAATCTATAAGAAAATATACTCCGGGTGTGTAGTGTGAAAAGAAATCAAGAGCTCAAAATATCTAAGTGATGGTGAGCAAATGATTACTTTCTGTGCAAGGCTGAGTTGTCATGATTTGAAGGCTTGAAGCTTTAATGAAGAACTCTGGGTTTGCTAAGGAGATGATGAAGATATGAGTATCTGGGTTTTCAATCTTCAAAGCAAACTTGAATACTTGGGATATTCTCTTTGAAGCTCAGCAACCTTCAATGTTGAACAATGAAGACTATTTATAGTGAAGGCATTAGTGACCGTTGGACAATGAGGTGAGTCATTGTATGGCAGTTTAATGCGCTGTCACAATCCCATTGGTTGACCTGTCACTGTCGTCCTTTGCTTTTGCTTTGTGGCAGGAAGTTGTTGGATCACTACCTGACATTGTCCTTTTAGTTGTTGAAAAGTACAATGGTAACTTTTCAAAAAACGAGACAAACCGACATTCTAAGAATAACTGAACCATGACTTGAAGTTTTAAGGACAAGTCACCAGTCATTCATTTTTACGGTTGAAAAGCGAATGTTTGTCTTCAAGGAGTAAATGACAGCAATAACTTCTTCAATATCTTGGTCGGCGGTTCCACCAGATGCATGTGCGGTTTCATGAATGAACTTGAAATGCGGTTTCATCAAAGACACAAACTGCGGTTTGATGAAGGACTTAAGGCACCATGCTGGCGGTTAGAAGATGGCGGCTTGAGGGACACTAAACCGCTATGAATAAACCGATCATAACTCAGCCTAACTACTAAACATCTAGAAATGGACTTGTCTAAAAATTGAAGTAAAACTTCATTACATGTAAACCTAAAGTCCATAAAAAGACACGTGGAATGGGTCAATCAAATCAGGTGGGTGTACTAACAATGAATCCTAACAATCTCCCCCTATTTGATTGATGCCATTACCACACTATGATAGAGCAAACATTGTACTTGGTAAGAACATGCTCAAATGAGTATGTATTGAAACTGCATGTCCCAAGTCAAATGCACACACAATGCTATACCATAGATTTCTAATCTATCAAAAACAAAGGAAATGAAAAACAGATAGATAAGAAATTCATTCAGATGCGTATAAAAAGATATGATTATGAAAATCAGATATGCATGTTTAAACTGAATGTTTAAAACACATACACTTAGAAAATGTTTTCATGATGAATAGTGCATGAGTTTTTAGAAATGCATTGTTCCACAAACAAGTAGTTTGAATAAACAAAGTTTTGGAATATTGGATGCAATGCATTCATTTTCATTATAATCCTTTTAAAGGTTTTAGAAGTTACAAATTACAAGGAAAATAATGAAAGGCAAAAACTGATTTACAAAAGATAGAAAGAATTCTAATCAGTTCTATCAGGAACCCTGGCGGCGGCTTGGACAACGGTTTGAGCATCAGAAGGCTCAACTAGGCTGGCGGTTTCAAACACATATTCAGCTGACTTGAGACGTAGATGGGTCGGTTCATTTACCTTCTCTAATATTTTCTCAGAAAGCTTTTTCAGGTCGTTGGCATACTGAACTAAGTAGTCAGTTGATGAAACCGTTAGATCAGCTAGTTGGTCTAACTTCTTCTCCAGAGCCTCATTCATTTCTTGGGCCGCTTCAAGTCTGAGAGAAGACAGCTCATTCAAAGTTTCAAGCTTCTGTGCTAACTTGAGCTGGTTCTCCAGAAGGGTTTCAATTTTGAATTCCATTCTCCCAATCCGAGGGTCAACAGCATTCTCCCTCTTAATGGCATCAACAAGGAAGGGCAGAGAGGAAAGAAATGCAGAGTGGGTAAAAAAGGAATCCAGCACAAACTGAATCTTGACTGGATCAGTTTCAAAAAGGGAGGAAGGGAAAGGAATTATAGAAAATGAAGTGTAGGGAAAAGAAGGGGAAATGGAAAGGAGTTGGGTATTAGAGAGAGGAATGGAAGAATAAGGAGAGAACTGCCATCTATAAAGATAAGGAAATACAGTGCAGTTTATCCTAAAGAAAAATTGAGAGCAGAGAGAAAAGATGAACTCAACTGCCAGATCTTCAATAATTTGATCAAGAGTTGAAGCAATCAGTTGATCTGAAGCAGCTTGAGACTCATCGGCTGGAAAGATAGCAAAAGGATTAGGACGGCCAGACTTGAGTCGTTGCTTTTCATGTTTGTTGGCGGCTATAATGATGGCTCCATGGCGGTTGGCTTTGGAAGTAGTAGCTCTAAACCTCTTCAGGTAACCCGCAATGTCCTGTGCACACTTCCTTTTCAAACCACGCGGTTTGGGAGACCTAACTGCAACTGTGAACTCAGGCAGAACCGAAGGGGCAGAGATATTGATCAGTTGCGGTTGAGCCGACGGTTGAACTGCTGAAGCAAAAGGCAGTGTAGGGGATTCAGAATGTGAAGGAGTGTGCTCTGGTGAATCAAACTCTAGTTTTCGTTTCAATGAAGGAGGAGCGGTTTCAACCAACATGGGGTCTATTCCAACTTTTCTCAATTCAGCTCTTTCTCTCAACTCCTTTGCAAAAGGGCCTTCAGTGGGTGAGTGATCCTTCTTGTCAGAAGCTTCAGTGAAGTCCACTGCACCAGGTGGCCTTGATTGCCAGTGCTCCACAAAGTCATATTTCTTTACTAACCTTCTCTTCTTCTTCAGCGGTTGAACCTCAAGATTGTCATCATCTTGCTCAGGTTCATCTTGAACTGCCTCAGACACTCCAGTCTGCTCAGGCAATACTGCAGCCTCAAACTCATCGGTTTGCTCAGGATGAACCGCATCTGTAGATACCTCGGTTTGTTCAACTGGAACCGCAGCCTCAGACACTTCGGTCTGCTCAGGCTCGGTTTGAGTGGAGGGTTTAAGGTTGGGAAGGGTAGAAAAGATAAGCTGCAACTGTTCTTCAGTGAATTGAACAGTTGGCAGTTTGAGAGGGGATTTTGGAGGTGAGATAGGTTTGGGTTCAGAGGTGGAGGCTTTCAGTTTTCTCAACAGATTCACATCTTGTGCAAAATTTAAGGATTTTTCCACATTTTGTTTGATTGGGGAAAGGGGTTTTATCTGAGGTTTAGAAGAGATGGGAGGAGTTGATTTTGTGAAGGGAATAGGTTTAGAATAAGGTGGAAGCGGTTCAGAAGAGGGATTGGATAGAATGAGGAAGGATTTTGGTAAGGAAGGTTTTGGAGGAAGAATGGATGAGGGTTTGGAAGTTTCAGTAACTTTGGTTTTCTTCTTTCTTGGAGCCGCGGTATCCCTGGGTTGAGCCGCAGGGATTGCAGGCTCCCCCTCAACCGCAGACTCCCTCTCAACCGGAGCCTCAGTTCCATCCAGGCTAACTCCTAGCCTATTCAGGGTGGCAGTTTGAGCAGCTTCTTTAGCTCTAGTAGCAGCGGCTTGATCTGCTATGGCACCAGCATAAGGTTTGCCTGACTTATTTAGCCGAGCCTCAGGAAAGGGTCCTCTCTTTTCTTCAGGTAGAGGATCAGCATTCCATACCGCTTGTGAAAACCGCCATCCAAACGCGGTTCTGAAAGCATCAAGCTTTGAAGCACCAAACAAGGTCTTCTCATTCGGTTGCACCCACTCAGCTTCATTTGCCACAGAAGCCTTAAAGATCACAGAATCCTGATGGAGGAACTTAGTTAAGAGTCTGCAGTGAGTTCTGATCTTTGTTTTTCCAGCGGCTTTGGCAGAAGTATGGCGGTTGAGTGCATTGATCATTTCTTGCATGATGATCCTTGGCCAGTGCAGCTTCTTCCCTTTGTAGATAGCCATGCAGTAGTTGTACTGCTCAGAAGTGAAATTGTTGTGATTGCCATTCTTGCACATCACTCCAGTGTCTACTAAATCACACAACATCACCATTACTTCTCCAAACTCCTTCTTGGGGTGGACTTAGTGTTGAAGACAGAGACCCCCAAGAGCTCCTCAGTAGTTCTGCTAACTAACTCTGGTTTGATGGAAAGAATTCCAGAATTTTCTAACCCAGCCAGAATAGCAACCTTTGAAGCAGATAAAACTACATCCTTTGTCCTGACAGTGGACTTGATGGCATTCTCAGTCTTCACTTTCCCAGACTCTAAGTCTCTGATTTCTTCACCTTTACCATTCAAAAGGGGTACCACACAGACAATCCCATTGTCAAAGAATTCTGCACAAAGCCTTTTGTCAAACTTCGGTTCATCCAACTGGAATAGTGGCAGCAGTTTTGACGATTCCAGTAGGGCAAGCAGTTTTCTTCCAACTGCATCAGCTTCAAATTCGGCTTTGATGATCTGGGATCCAGGTACAAAGTTGGATTCATCCTAAAAATAATCAAAGTTAGTAAGAGTTTGGTGCAAGCAGTTTGAATAAACCAACCAGTCAAACTGCTACAAGGAATCCTAACAATGAAATAGGCGGTTGAAGCAAAGCAGGGGTAAAATGGTAAACACCCAAAACTAGACATGAAAAGAATTTGAAAAAGCATTTGAATGCATGAAGAACATGATGAACAGGGGATAAACATGCAAAACAAAAACTTAACCAAATTAAGAAAGAAGTATACCAAAAGACTCAAAAAACGCAGATACTAACAAAGTTCTAAAATAACAAGTTCAAATAATAAACCCAGAATATAGTATCCAGAGAAATACAAAGGAACACCCAAAAACCCAAAAATCAAAATTGTTCAAAAATTGAACAAAAGACAAGACATAAACATTAAACCCAGCATATATGAACATATGTAATCATAATCAACCAAAAATTGAAAGAAAAAAGCAAGTAAAAATATGAGAAGACGAACAAGCTTTTTCGAACAACAATGGCGGAAAAATATGAAATGCTAGAGTGAAGGGTTCAAGAAATCATACCATATCGCTTTTGGAAGTTTTAGATGTAGATGGAGCAGAAGGATCAGATGATTTCTTAGGTGCCATTTTAAATATCGAAAGAAAAAATATGGGAAATAATGGAGGTTGAGAACAGAGTGCAGATGAGAGAGAGAGAGAGAGAGAGAGAGTATACGCAAATGAGGAAGAAGGTAAAAAGGTAAAAAAAGAAATAAACTTTGTCTTTTATACTCAATTAACTGTTTGTCGGGTAATGGAACGACGAGAACGGCGCACGATTATCTCCAGATGGCGTCCCACGTCACATAGAAAGGGTCCTTATAATTGATATGACATAAAGTAGGGACTAAAATGTAATTTCATACTTGAGCAGTTTGATTGAGCAAACCGACTTACCTTACGTCTTCAGCGGTTTTTCATGAAACTGATGTCTCTCTAATCTGATGGCGGTTTATATGTTTAAACCGAATGACTTTGATTTCTTGTCGGTTTTGAAAGAACCGATTTCATTCATTTTGACTCGTCAGTTTGATGGAGTATCTTGTACCGAACCATTTATTGATGCGGTTTCAATGATGACAGAACCGCACACTAGATGACTTTTCTAAGCATAGCCAAAACACTTAAACAAAAAATATTAGAAATGATATATATAGATATGATATCTTAAGTTAGTTCTAACATACCCATTTCTCCTCGTAAGTGATAGAACCTGGAATTTTCAAGCGGTTTGGTGAGGATGTCTGCAATTTGATCATCTGTTCCCACCTTTGCTAGAAAAATGTTTTTCTTTTCAACATGGTCTTTGAGGAAATGATATCTTATGTCGATGTGCTTGGTTTTTGAGTGCTGAACTGGATTGTTGGAGATGGATATTGCAGCAGTGCTATCACAGTAGATAGGGCAGTTTTGTTCAAATATCCCGTAGTCCTCCAACTGTTGTTTCATCCAGAGAATTTGAGAGCAGCAGCTTCCAGCCGCTATATATTCAGCTTCAGCGGTTGAGACTGAAACCGACGCTTGTTTCTTGCTAGACCATGACACAAGCCGCGTTTCAAGGAACTGACAAGTACCACTTGTGCTCTTTCTGCTTATCTTACATGCTGCAAAGTCAGCATCTGAATAACCTAATAGATCAAATGAAGATTCTTTGGAGTACCAAAGTCCAAGGTTAACAGATCCACATAAATATCTAATAATACGTTTAACAGCAATAAGATGAGATTCTCTAGGGTCAGCTTGAAATCTAGCACACACACAAACACTAAACATGATATCTGGCCTACTAGCAGTTAAATAAAGTAGAGAGCCAATCATACCTCGGTAGAGAGTTTGATCAACTTTCTTAGCATGTTCATCTCGATCCAAACTGCAGGCCTTAGGCATTAGGGTATCAACTGGTTTAGCGGTTTCAAGCCCGAACTTCTTTATCAAATCTTTAGTGTATTTGGCTTGGTTGATAAAGATCCCATCATGGCATTGCTTGACTTGGAGTCCAAGAAAGAATGTCAACTCTCCCATCATACTCATTTCAAATTTACTCTTCATTAGCTTCTCAAACTTAACACACATAGTTTCATTAGTAGAACCGAAAGTAATATCATCAACATATATTTAAACTAATAATGAGTGACTTTTGTGTTTAGCTATAAATAGATTTGTATCAATTTTACCTCGAGAGAAGCCTTGTTCAATAAGAAATTTAGATAGAGTGTCATACCATGCTCTTGGAGCTTGTTTGAGTCCATACAATGCTTTCTTGAGTTTGAAGACATGATTTGGAAGTTTGTTGTCTTCAAATCCTGGCGGTTGGGCTACATAAACTTCTTCTTGTAGTTCACCATTCAGAAATGCACTCTTCACATCCATTTGATATAACTTGAATTTCTTGAAGGAGGCATAGGCCAGGAACAATCTTATGGCTTCAAGTCTGGCTACAGGGGAAAAGGTTTCATCATAGTCAATCCCTTCTTCTTGCCTATAGCCTTGAGCAACCAACCTAGCTTTGTTTCTTGTTATTGTACCATTCTCATCCATTTTGTTTCTGTACACCCATTTTGTTCCAATTACTGTATGATCATTGGGTCTTGGAACTAGGGTCCAAACTCTGCATCTTTCAAACTGATTTAGCTCTTCTTGCATTGCAGCTACCCAACTTGGATCACTTAGAGCTTCATCTACCTTCTTTGGTTCCATCTGAGATAACAGAGCAGTTGAGAACAAACTGTGATTATCTCTGTGAGTCAAACTCCCTCTGGTTTGGACACCAGTACTGATAAGACCAATAACGTTGGCAGTTGGATGGTCTCTATGTTCATTAATTTCAGGAGGGAGGTTGTCTTGAACTATAATTTCTTGAAGATTTTCCAGAGGAGGATCATCTTGATAATCATTGATATCTTCATTGAAGGTTAAATTTGGAACTGGTTCAACGGTTTGAATGGGATCAGAGGACAGCGGTTCAACAGTTACACCATCGGCGGTTTGAGTAGGTGCGGCTGAAGAACTGGATGTAGCGGTTTGAGTAGGATGGTTGTCAGTTGCTCTATGTCTAGTGCCTGTCTCAAAATCACTAAAATCATTAGCAACATTTGGAGCCATATGTGGCTCAAGGAGAGCATGTTCATCAAATGTAACATGGACTGACTCTACAATTTTTAAAGATGTCTTATTGAAACAACGAAAATCTTTGGAGTGTTTAGAATAACCAACAAAAATACCTTCATCGGCCTTAGCATCAAATTTACCTCGATGCTCTTTGCCATTGTACAAGATGTAACACTTGCATCCAAATATCTTGAAGAAGGCAATGTTGGGTGGTCTGCCTCTCCACAATTCATAAGGAGTCTTGTTGTGAACTTTGATGATGAGGGATCGGTTCTGAGTGAAGCATGCGGTATTGACGGCTTCGGCCCAGAAGTATTTGGGAAGCTTGGCTTCTGCAATCATAGTCTTTCCTGCTTCAATCAAAGTTCTGTTCTTTCTTTCCACTACTCCATTCTGTTGTGGAACTCCAGCGGCAGAGAAATTATGATCAATCCCATGATCATCACAATATTGGGCAACACCATTGTTTGTAAATTCGGTTCCATTATCTGAACGCACGGCAACAATGTCATCCAATTTCTGAGTTTGGAGCTGTCTAAAGAGAGCGTTTATGATGCCATAAGTATCATCTTTAGAGGCCATCATTTCCACCCATGTATATCTTGAATAATCATCAACCACCACAAGTGTATAGCGGTTTCCTCCTATACTGGCGGTTGGGACAGGTCCAAATAAATCCATGTGCAGGAGTTGCAAACAACGGTTCGTTGAAGGCACGGTTTTACTAGGAAATGACTGTTTAGGCTGCTTTCCAAGCTGGCATGCTTTACACTTTTCATCATGATGGTCAGCCACTTTGGGTAGTCCTTTTACTAGACCATCCCTATGCAGTTTTGCTAGATACTTGAAGTTCAAGTGGCTGAGCCGCTTATGCCATAACCAGCTGCTTTCACTTATATTTTTGGCTACAAAACAGAGGTCAGCAATAGAAACAATATTGCTTAAATCAATTATATAAACATCACCTGTTCTGTTGCCAGTCAGTAGAGTGACTCCAGCGGAAGCATCTTTGATATAACAGCTAGTTGATGTGAAGATGCAGTTCATTCCTTTGTCACAAAACTGAGATATGGAGAGAAGGTTGTGCTTGAGTCCTTCTACTAGTGACACATTTTCAATAGTCACCTTTCCTCATTTGATTGCTCCATATCCTACTGTTTCTCCTTTCTTGTTGTTTCCAAACACTACTGGGGGACCTTTCATTTGGATGAAACTGCAGAGTAGTTCTGAATCTCCAGTCATGTGTCGTGAGCATCCACTATCCAAATACCAGAGATCCTTCTTCTTCTTAGCGGTTCCAGCCATAAAACATGAAATCTGAAAAATAAACATGAAAGGTTTTGGTCCCCCTTATTCCTTGGGTCCTAGGGTTAGCAGCTTTTTGGGACCCACACTTGTTTGACCTTAGGATTTTTACGTCCCTTGGCATTGGGTGTGAATCTTAAAAGACAATGACCAGCACTATGACCAAAGTCGGCACAAATAGAACAATGAATTAAGCCAGGTTGTGGTTGCGGTTTTACAAACCCTTTACTGACCTTCGGTTTCTCATGTTTTACTGGGTCAGCGGTTTTGGCTTTAACAAAGTTGACCTTCTTGAGCTCAACCTTTCTCTTAGGTGCGGCTTTAGGAAATATAACAGGATACTCCTTAAACCGACTAGGAGCGGTTTCATCACTCAATACTTCCTTGGTTGCCTCAGCCGCTGTGGATTTCTCTTTCTACTTTGGATCTCTCCCAGTCTGGTTTTTAGGATACTCATAGAAATAATTTTGCTTTTTAATTTCTTGTGTTGAGCCCTTTTTACCAGCATGATTCACCTTAGGAATTTCTTTGGTTTGTTCAGTTGGTTTCACACCACCTTCAGCACAAAGACAAGGACACTTACACCCATCATCAGTTTTAAATCCTAATCCACTTTTCTCCTTAGAGAGAATTTGTGAATTAACGATTTGTTCCATGGTGACTCCAGACTTAGTCCATACATCGGTCACTTTTTGAAGTTCATCCCTTTGTGCAGTAAGATCATGGATTCGGGTGTTAAGAACCTCGGTTCTGTCCTTAAGGTAGCGGTTTTCTTCCACAACAGAAGCTATCCCAACAATTTGGAGCTTGAGTTTTTCAATCTCCTCCTTATGGGACTTGCATTCTTTTTGGGAATATTCAAGTTCCGCAGCCATTAATTTATATGCCTTTTTAAGCTCAGTGTGTTGTTGACAAATGACATTAGCACGTTCAAGTACCTGGTCATCATGGCTTTGTTCGGTTTGATCCTCAGGAGAGTAGTTTGGTGAAGTAGGAGTTTTGCCTTGTTTAGCTTCAGGAGTTTTTGGTGAAACTGACTTCATTTGATGGAGTGGAAATGGAAGGCTTTCGTCAATTTCAACATTTTCTTCAAATCCCATTAGATAAAGATTTCCAACTCCTTCATCTTCATCACTATCATCTGTATCAGAACCCATCCATGTTAATGGTTGTTCTCCTTATTCAGCAACCATTCCTCTTCCCTTAAAAACTTTTTGTTGAACGGTTTCTTGGCAGGAGCGGCTTCATAGCGCGGTTTGGGACAACTGGAGGCAAAATGACCTGGTTGTCTGCAGTTGTAACAAACAAGATCATCTCTTTTCTTAGCATCAGCTGCTTTGTTGAATCTGGTTGGAGGGACAAACTTTGCAGGGCCGCCTGACTGAGATTGAGCTCTGTTCTTTCTGAACTTGGTGTAGTTTTTCACATAGAGAGCAAACTCGTCATCATCCATGTCATCAAAGTCAACTTGAGTAGAACTGGATGCTACACTTTGAGAATTTTGAGATGGAATGTAGGATTGATGAGATTGCTGAGGTTGAGAATAGGGTTGATGATGTTGAGGATAAGGTTGATGAGGAGGTTGGTAACACTCTGGAGGTGCGGTTTGAGAAATATATCTTGGAATATTTAGATCAAAAGAAGTGGTTTGTAAATGGGTATTAGATGCGGTTTGATGGTGATCTGGATTGTAAACTGGAGATGTGGCATTGTTGAAAGCGGCAAGAGAAAGAGACTTGAATCTGTTTTCGGTTTCATGAGCTTCCTCAAGCTTGAATTCAAATACCCTTAGCATGGCATAAAGATGATGTAGATCAAGAGCTTCCAGATCTTTGTTGTCTTAAATGTTGGTAGTTTTGATCAGCCATTTGCTACCAAGAGATTGCATGAATCTCATGTTCAGGTCAGTATTGGAATACTTGTGCCCTAGAGAGAAACATACATTGACAATTTCCACGAACCGCTCATAGCATTGGCAAAGAGATTCCTTTGGGTCTTTGAAAAAATAATCAAAGAGCCTTCTCTGTTGGTAGAGGCGGTTCTTCTTGGTGTCGGCATCTCCTTCTAGAAAGTCAATGATGCCATCCCATGTTTCCTTTGCGGTATTGCAATCTAGAACCTTTGAGTGAGTTCTTAGATCAATAGCTGATACAAGCATGGACATAGCTCTACCATCAAAGTCCACATTCCGTTGATCAGTTTCGGTCCATTCAGCTTCCGGCTTCTTGATTTCCGCGGTTTGTCCAGCAGTACCTGCATCAGGGTTAGCCTTCATCAGGACATAGGGTCCATTAACAATTGCAGTCCATAATCTGCGATCCTCAGATATCATGTGCTTCTTCATCCTATCTTTCCAGAAGATGAAACTATCTTCATTAAGAATAGGTAAGTGATTAGAGTTGGATGTCTGCATCATATGGGAGTTTATGTTTGCCATTGGATCAGCACCCAAGCGGTTAAGCTTGTAAAATAATTTTTGGTGGATAAGCTCTGATACCACTTGTTGGTCCCAAAGGGCAACAATGGTAAAGAACCGCTAGAGGTGGAGGTGAATAGCGGTTTTAAATCTTTTTCGAAATACCCTTGAAAATCAACCAAGTACTTATCAGTTTGGTCTATTGCGGTTTAAAGCACTAGAACCGCTCAGATAAAATGCACAGCGGAGTTTTGCGATTTTGGCCAAACTGAATTATAAAGAGTTGGGCGGTTTAAGTGGTTGAAAAAGGAATGATGCAACTGACAAGGCACAACTGAAGTATCACAAAAGTATGCAAATCATTTATCAAGTCATTTCACATAAAAGTAAATAAAGCTCATAAACATAACTGTAAATGACAAGACAGAAAATAAAGATCAAGGACAAACAATTTGAAAAGGTTCGTTCTTGAAAGAACTACGTCCTCTACCTAGGTGGTTAGCCTAGGATTTTCTAATAGCTACTAGACTTGTATTGATTTAGAGGAGTTTTTACAAGATTACAAAAGAATCCAAACTCTAAATAAACAATCTAACCTAACAATGCTATTATAACAACCTGTGTTTTCGAGGTATATAATCTATAAGAAAATATACTCCGGGTGTGTAGTGTGAAAAGAAATCAAGAGCTCAAAATATCTAAGTGATGGTGAGCAAATGATTACTTTCTGTGCAAGGCTGAGTTGTGATGATTTGAAGGATTGAAGCTTTAATGAAGAACTCTGGGTTTGCTAAGGAGATGATGAAGATATGAGTATCTGGGTTTTCAATCTTCAAAGCAAACTTGAATACTTGGGATATTCTCTTTGAAGCTCAGCAACCTTCAATGTTGAACAATGAAGGCTATTTATAGTGAAGGCATTAGTGACCGTTGGACAATGAGGTGAGTCATTGTATGGCAGTTTAATGCGCTGGCACAATCCCATTGGTTGACCTGTCACTGTTGTCCTTTGCTTTTGCTTTGTGGCAGGAAGTTGTTGGATCACTACCTGACATTGTCTTTTTAGTTATTGAAAAGTACAACGGTAACTTTTCAAAAAGCGAGACAAACCGACATTCCAAGAATAACTGAACCATGACTTGAAGTTTAAGGACAAGTCACCAGTCATTCATTTTTACGGTTGAAAAGTGAATGTTTGTCTTCAAGGAGTAAATGACAGCAATAACTTCTTTAATATCTTGGTCGGCGGTTCCACCAGATGCATCTGCGGTTTCATGAATGAACTTGAAATGCGGTTTCATCAAAGACACAAACTGCGGTTTGATGAAGGACTTAAGGCACCATGCTGGCGGTTAGAAGATGGCGGCTTGAGGGACACTAAACCGCTATGAATAAACCGATCATAACTCAGCCTAACTGCTAAACATCTAGAAATGGACTTGTCTAAAAATTGAAGTAAAACTTCATTACATGTAAACCTAAAGTCCATAAAAAGACACGTGGAATGGGTCAATCAAATAAGGTGGGTGTACTAACAATAAATCCTAACAACTTCTTTGGTTGTTTGCCAAGTTGACACGCGGCGCACTTCTTGTCATGATGATCAGCAACCTTGGGAAGTCCTTTAACAAGGTTATTCCTGCTGAGTTTAGATAGATATTTGAAGTTCAAGTGACTTAAGCGCTTGTGCCACAGCCAACTATTTTCGCTCACACTTTTAGCTACAAAACAAAGATTAGTACTAGAGTTCATACTATGGAAATCATAATGTAAATATTTGTCTTACGATATCCCGTGAGTAATGTAGCTCCAGTTTTGCCATTCTTGATAAGACATTGAGTTAAGGTCAAATGGCATTCTAATCCTTTGTCGCAGAATTGAGATATGGATAATAAATTATGCTTGAGCCCTTCGACGAGAGAGACTCTTTCAATGCACACTTTGTCTTTCTTGAGCTTTCCATATGCAACAACTTGACCTTTGTTATTATCACCAAATGTTACTGAGGGACCTCTTTCTTTATGGACATCTTCTAATAAGGATTCATCTCCAGTCATGTGTCTTGAGCACCCACTATCGAGAATCCATTCATAATTTCTAGCTTTGAAGATCCAGCCATGAAACAAAGAACCTGAAATATAGACATTTAAGAAGGTCCCCTTTATTCCTTTTGGGTCCTAGAGTTAGCAACTTTTGACAACCCACTCTTGCTTGACCTTAGGGTTTTTACGTCCTTTGGCATTGGGAGTGAATCGCAAAAGGCATTCCACGGCCTTGTGTCCAGAACAATCACAAATGGAACAATGATGAAAGCCACTAATCACATGAGTTTTCACAAACTCTTTACTTTTCTTTGGGGTAGCATTCTTCTTTGGGTCAGATGGACTAGCCTTAATAAAATCCTTCTTTTAAAATTTTGGAGCGCTTGATCTAGGAGGGTGCATAGGGCTAGGAGGCGCACGGCGATGAGGCGCGTGGCTCCTAGGCGCATAATGAGCACTCAGAGAAGGAGCGCGCTTTGTTTCAAGAGGGATTTTGCTAGAGGATGATTCATCTGTAGCTATATCTTTCCCATTAGCTTTCCCAAATTGCTTCGTTGGGTAGACATAATAGAATGTTTGTCTCTTGACTTTTCCTGTCCTTTTCACATTGAATTAGAATGTCTTTCCTTGGAATTTCAAAAGTTTGCTGTTTTGTAAATTCACTATCTCTTTCAGCACAGACATCACACTTAAGGTTGTCACTAGTTGATGAGAATCCCAAGCCACTTTTATCACTACTGTCTTTTTGGGACTCAAAAATATTGTCCATAGTGACACGAGAGTTGGACCACTCATTTGTAATCTTTTTGAGATCAGTAATTTGAGCGACCAATTCATCGTTTTGAACTTTAAGAAGTGAGTTCTGTTCTGTTAGAAAGTGTTTTTAACAGTAAGAGGAGTCATGTTCTTTATCTGCTCCTTAAGGAGGGTGAGTTCAGATTTTAGAACAGTTTTCTCGGTCTTAAGCTGGGAAATTTCATCATATGATAGTGCTAAAGCTTCCTTCATATTATCAAATCTACTGATTACCTTTTTAGCCTTTTTGAATAACTTTTCTTGTTCAGCAACAATTTCATCATCGTTGATTTTAGGAATTGGTGCAGCTGGTTCAACTTGTGGTCTGATGTAAGTTCCCTTTCTTAGCTTGTTCCTTGCACTTAGATCACATCGGGCAAACAATAATCCACCATCGCTTTGAGCCGGAGTAAGACATCCTTGTTCAATTAGCTCACTGATGGTTGGTCCTTTCTTCTTTTTCGCCACAGAGTGACTAGCAGATTTCTTGATTGGTTTGTTCAAGTTTTTTCATATCGGGAACATCCTTTGAAAAGTCATCGGAGTCATAGTCATTAATTTCAACATCATCTTCATCTTTTGCAACAAAACAAACGAGTCCATCATCGGAGTCTTCATCGCTCTCATCGGAGTCTGTTTCAATCCACGTGTTGTGCTCATTTGCTGGTGCTTCTTCTTCAGCAACCATTCCCTTATGACGAGTGAACTTGGGAGTGAATTTAGGAGTATGGCTGCTCTTCTTTTTCATATACTCGAACTTGGGAATTGGGCAGCTCGATGCAAAGTGTCCGGGTTTCCTGCAATTAAAACAGACAGGTCTTCTTTTCTTTTAGAATCATTGCTCCTTATGAACTTTGAAGGAGCTTTGCTGGTAGATCCTTGATATTTGCTGGTTGATCCGGGCTTGGTGAATTTTCTAAACTTCTGGAATCTCTTCACAAATAAAGCAAAGTCTTCATCGTCCATGTCCAATAGCTCAGAAGTAGAAATTTGGGGATCGGAACTTTTCTCTTTCTGAATAGGCGCAGGCGCAGGAGGTTGGGCTTCCTCTCTATGCGCCACCATAGCAACAGATTTTGATTTTCCTTCAGTTTCACTAATTCGCTGAAGTTTGAGCTCATAAACTTTAAGATTAGCATAAAGGTTCCTTAAAGTCCAATCATCCAAAGTTCCAGCGTCTTCAAGAGCGCTATATTTATGTAGGTATCTTGATCCAAAAGCTTGGAGAAAATTGACATTCAAATTTTTGTTTGAAAACTTCATGCCAAGTGAAATACATAGATTGATAATTTCACAAAAGCGTTCATAAGTTTGTCTTAATGTTTCTCCAGGGAGTTGAGAGAAATTGTTGAATCTCTTTTGTACTTCGTATCTCTTGTTCTCCTTGCAAACGGTATCTCCTTCTATATGCTCTTCAATGGCGTCCCATAGCTCATTAGTAGTAGCACAATGCATGACTTGTTGTTTCATAGCCGTGCTTAGGGTGCTTAGGAGAATGTTTCTAGCTTTCCCATCATTTGCAACTCTTCTTGTTTCTTCCTCAGTCCATTCTTCTTTCGGTTTCAGAACTGTAGGTTGAGCAGCGTTGGTGCGTGGATTTGGATTCGCTTTAACCGGAATGTAAGGTCCATAAACAACGGTGTCAGGGAGCCTTTCATCGATTGAGTTGAGATGGGTCAATATGCTGAATTTTCACACGTCAAAATGATCTTCATCAAAGACCGGAACGTGAGTATAGTTTGCAGTTGCCATAGGTTTTGAGTTTTCCATTTAGAATCGGCACCCAAGCTGTTAAGCTTGAAAAACGAAAGCATTTTATAAAGATGTTAGCTCTGATACCACTTGTTGGTCCCAAAGGGCAACAAGGGTATGAAAAATAGCTAGAGGGGGTGAATAGCTGTTTTAAAATTCTTTTTCGTACCCTTGAAAAACTCAATTGCAAATGCGCACTTTATCAAGTACGCGTTATGATATGCGCCTAAGTGAGTGATTGAAATGCACAGCGGAATATAGTAATGTAAATAGGCGCAAAGTATGATAAAAGGGACGCACACACACTCTAAGTATTTTGTCTCAAAGTGGGGGAAATAAGAAACTAAGGCAAATGATATAACAAACACAACACAGTTCAATCAATCAATCTACAATGAGTAAACAATCAAATAGTTAGATATGATATGACTTGAAAGAAAATAGCAAGATAGTAAGTACGCGCTATTTGGAGAGGTTCGATCGGGAAAATTATCTACGTCCTCTACCAAGATGGTTAGTGTTGGATTTCTAATGAAGATCTTATATTAAGAGAGAGTGTTACAAATTACAATCGTTTTGAGCTTATACACTAACTCAAGATCTATTTCTATGAAAGAACAAATCTTAGACAATAACCGGTGTATCTCTAAAAGAAAGATCTAAGTGATCAAACTTAAAGAGGTGCGTGTGTGATTTTAGATTCAAGGCTCTTTTAGATCTTTGAGATTGAGAGCACAAGAAACTAAAGTGTTTTTGCTTGAGGATCTGGGCTAAGGATGAAGTTATGAAGATGTTCTTGAGAATTCTGGTAAATCAAAGGCAATCTTCAAATCTTCAACAAATGCTTGAGAGAGAAATTCGTGAAATGCTTAGCAACTTCAAATGGTTGAAGTTATGGGGTATTTATAGTAGAGCCCCAAAAACTAGCCGTTGGAAATCCTTGGTGAGTTAGAGAAAGGACGGATGTGCTGTTGCTCATTGAGTGGAGCATGTGTCCTTTTATAGCCGTTAGACACATAACACAAATATGACCGTTATGGACAGGTGTCCTTAGATGCAGGTGCATACGTGTTATTTAACCACCGTTGGATCATTGGCGTAGTTTGAATCTCTTCAAGTTTTCGAGTCTTCATTAAATCACTGAGTGTTATTTCAATATTTATGCGCGTTGAGCTAAGGAGCGCGTAGACATAGCGCGCGCTAAGCCATCTGGGGCGCATGAGCTAAGCTAGGCGCATACTCAAGCGCGCGCCTAAGGAGGCGCATGGCGTATAGGTGCGTGGCTCAAACTGAACTTGTGATTTATCTTGAATCTTGATCTTCTTGCCCTGTTCCTAAGCCTATTCTATTACAATGGACAACCTAAAAAATGAAGTATAAATACTTCTTACATGTGGGTCTAAAATCCATGAAATAAAACTTAGGTGATGGATCAATCAAATCTAATCAATCCTATTACATTGAAACTGAGATATAAGTGGGCATACCCAACAGATATCCTTTGTGTTAAGTCTTATTATATACTCCATATGTCTCGCTCGAATAAGGACATTTTACCATTTTTGGTATCACACTTGAAATAGGACAACCTCATATGGAGATGTTTTATTTTTTGGGATCTACTTTCACACTCATAACAATTTTTTACTTATTATTCCTTACCTCACTTTCTATCTGCTACTTCATTTTTCATACTAACAACACTTACTCCACTAACACTTTTCTTTAGTCCCCGTGTCACACCCAACAATCATATTTTGAGTGCGACAATAAGATTACGTCATTTAGGATATACATACTATTAGACACTTGTAGCCTTGCGAATAGTATTTGTAACCGATCTTGCGAATAGTATTTGTAACCTACCAGGGGATCCTCATTCACTTGATTCTTTAATTTCAGCAACATAATATTTGTCATTGTCTAACAATCTTCTAGCAACGCATGTTGATTTGTAATTGTCCTACAGAACGTCATCTACAGCTTTCAAATTGATGTGGCTTGTGGCACCACTGATATGATTCAACATAGAGAATACAATTCTCTTGAGTATATGGGGGCATGATAAGTTCTTCCAATTGTCGTTCGTTGTTTTCTGTGATGTCATTGTAAAATATCCATTGCTCATCAAATTCTGCGAAAATTCACAATATAAAAACTCACAATATTTATACCGTCGAGCTGCCGTGTTAAAATTGAAAAAATTAATATTAGTTACAATTTTCTAATTAAATTTGATTAGGACAAAAAATTGGAAAACTCATTTTTTTTGTAAGCTTCTAAAATCATTCTTTCAAACAATATAGGCTTAATAATAAAAATTGTTTGTTCAAAATTTAAAATACATAATTATATGAAATTTTATAATTTTAAAAACATAATGAAGTGAAATTATATAATTTAGTTTCTTAGAGAGAATAATTTTGTAAACCTTAATAAATATAAAAATAAAGTAAGATAAAAAACAGGATAACTTTGTCTATAAAAATTTCTAAAATTTGGATAAGGACTAATCTGAGATCGGATTGTCTGATTTATCAAAAGAAAATTAAATTTTGAAATTAATTAAAAACTTATATGCAATCCAAAATTTCATTTACTAAGAGAAAAATATTTTTTAAACTAAAATTAATAAGGAAAATAATATAAAATTATTATTTCTCAATTAACATAAAATAAAAATAATATTAAATAATATAGACTCAATAAATTAGAATAAATTATAATCTTAAAGAAGGACATTCAATTAATTAAAAATAAATTTATTTAAATAGTAAATAAAATAAAATATTAGGATAATAATATCTATAAAAAATATATAATTATGGAAATTAATCATAAATTTGTTTGTCCAAATTTTAAACTAAATATAAATATTAAATTTCCTTCTTTCCCAGAATAAGGGTCCTACTTTCTATTTTGATATGTCGCAGAGTAAGAGTTCCTTTCCCAAAATGATAAATGATGAGAAATGAGAAATGGTATTTTGGATAACTTTGTCTTTTTGATGCTTCCGTAGTTTAAAAAAAAAACAGTTACTAATTTATTTTTTGCCCACTTACACTATGAATAATGTTTTCGACAATTATATTCTCACTCCACTTGCAATGTGTACCCATTTTATTTTCGCATCCTTAATAAGCGTGTACAATCAATGGAGGACTCTTACTCTAGGATGGAGAGAGAAGTATCAAATAATTACCTTAATTAAAATAAAATTCTAATTTGAAATAAAAAAATGTTTACTTTATTAAAATTAAATTAATTTTAAAATTAAATATTGAATAAACTATGTATACATGAATAATAAGCACGAGAACATGAATGATTTGTAATGAATCATAATATTCTACTGGTTAGTGAGAAAATGTGGTGGACAACTGTAAATTTATATGCTGTTTAAATTCAAAATCAAAATATGATAAACTCAATATGCAGATTTTATTGTCTTAGTGAATATATTTAGGGTTAGTTACTGAAAATTGAATTAAAAAAAAATCTTCGATTGATAATTTCCATAATTTAAGTCCTCAAGCTTGATAATGACTAAGCCAGTGAAATGATGACATGTGGACTTCCACGTCATAATTCCACGTGGCGCTATCTATGAATAGCATTGGACTCTGCTATTATATATTTGTAGATAGATTACTTCATCCGTTTCAAAATATATTATAACTATAACCCGTTTTATTATTATTGTTGTTATTCGCGCATTACACGTGCATCGCACGGTTTCAAATATATTATAACTATAATCCGTTTTTACAATATTACTCCATCCGTTTCAAAATATATATCGCTTTAGATTTTTTACACGTATTAAGAAATGTAATGAATGCATTTTGTAAAGATTCAATTGCCATTAAAATAATTCAATTTCTAGGTGAGTGCATTTGGATACAATAGCTAAATAACTACTGTATCCAAGTGTATTTTGAAAATTAGCTATTGTATCCAAGTATATCCTCTGTATCTATAATCTGGACCCTTGATTTTGTGTCTAATCTAGTGGTTATGTTTGGTTCTCACGGGTGAGTGGTTATTCTTATGAGTTTCTATCTCCTCCGACTTGTATTTGAAATTTGGTAATGAATTGAGTTCATTACCCAATTTGCTAATTTAGATTTTTTAAGTATGAAATTTATTTTAGTGTGTGTGTGATTCAAGTATTTGATAATGGACTTGAGTGTACACTAGTTTTTTCCCTTCCCTTTCTCTAATGGAATTGAGTTCCTATGCAGGGGAAGCCGAGGCATTTGTGTAATACTTGTGGGGCGGCGTTTAACTATCCCCACAACCTAACCAACCATATTCGACAGGCTCATCCTCAGGTGAGGAACCTTTCTTAAGCCATAGTTTGTTAAAAGTATAAGGGTGTTGGTTTAATTTTTATTGCTCTTTTTGCTATAGTTGGATGCAAGCACAACCCCTGCCCCTGCCCTACCAGGACCTACAGCTGATGATGCAGCCCCCAACCAAGCCCTTTCTGACCTAGACATTGTTGTCCTAGCTGCTACTTTTGGGCCTGCACTTCTAACAGCGCTTGCCACTTCTAGTGCTGCCTCGGTTTCCACCACCACCCCAGCCTAGCTACCCCCGGACCCGTTGCCTCCATCAGCACTGCTCTTACCGCCCCTGCTACCGCCACCTCCCCCACTCCTGTTGACCCCGCCTCTGCCCCTTCTGCCGCCACCGCTGCTGACACCGCCTACGCCCCTGCTGCCTCCACCCCTGCTATCCACGCCGTCACTGCTGACACCGCCTCCGCCCCTGTTATTCACACTGCCGCTGCTGACACCACCTCCACCCCTGCTGCCGCCACCATGGACTGCAGGGCCGACTCAAGGTGGGTAGACATATACATCATCAACAATTTTAAAATGAGCTGATGATTGATTTAACAACTCAATGGAGAAGGAGAAAAAGTAGTGTAGACTCAACTCCATTATCAAATCAATCAGTCAAAATTGGGTGTTACCAAATTGCAAATGCAAACGGATATACTAGAAACTAAGAAATTCATTTGATAAACATAAATCTCAATGTTAAGATCTATTAAAATCAAAAACAGGGATGCTAGTTACATTTGCTTTGATTTGATTTGACGTAAGATAAACTAGTGTAGTATAGTCTAAGAAATTCATAACATAAACAGAAATCTCAATGTTAAGATCTGTTAAAATCAAAAAACAGAGATGCTAGTTGCAGTTGCTTTGATTTGATTGGACGGAAGATAAACTAGTGTAGTGTAGTCTAAGAATTCATAAGATAAACAGAAATCTTGATGTTAAAATCTGTTAAAATAAAAAACAGAGATGCTAGAGAACCAAACATAACCACTGGATTAGACACAAAATCAAGGGTCCATACAGAGGATATACTTGGATACAATAGCTAATTTTCAAAATACACTTGGATACAATAGTTATTTAGCTATTGTATCCAAATGCACTCACCTAGAAAATTGAATTATTTTAATGGCAATTGAATCTTTACAAAATGCATTCATTACATTTCTTAATACGTGTAAAAAACCTAAAGCGATATATATTTTGAAACGGATGGAGTAATATTGTAAAAACGGATTATAGTTATAATATATTTGAAACCGTGTGATGCACGTGTAATGCGCGAATAACAACAATAATAATAAAACAGATTATAGTTATAATATATTTTGAAACGGATGGAGTAATATTTTAAATAGGGAGAAGTAGTATTTAAGTTTTTTTTTCTTTAAAAAAAAAAAAAAAGACAATCAAGTTGTGAGAATCCCATAAATTAGTTGTGAGGTTAGGAAATTTACAACACATTATGTGATAATCATGAAATTTACATCACTTATATTCATCTTAGTTATTACTGTTTAGATGTTACATAAAGCACCTACGTATATGTCTATTTTGATGTATTTAGTAGTTTACAAGAGCAAGAATCTTTTTCAACAAGATCTGAATGGCAAAGAATTCTTTTATTGATTCAATCTGAAAAATTATGAATTTTATAAGGTTTTTTATAACATGTAAGAAGTGTTTGAGTGAAGAATTTTGTACCTTGCATAAGTTGTTATAGTTACATCACTACTAAAAAACATAGTATTTGAGACGGCAAGTAGTCTCATTAAGTATCCTTTAGTATTAGTATCGTTTACGACCGTTCCTATTTGAATTAGGATAAAATAGAGATTATTTAGGGAAAATGCTACATTTACAGTAAGTGTATAGAATATTCCTATACACTACAAATACCATAGTGCCAAGTGTCTTAGATGAACCTAAAATCTATTTTAAAATGAAAAATTGAAAGCCTAATCTGAAATGTTTTTAATTTGAAATTCAAATCTAGAAAACTTAATTAATTAGCTCTTCTTTCCATGCTCTTTTCACATCCTCCATAAAAAAATTACAATCTCCCATTTATGAAATTATTACTCAACAAATCTTTAACATTTTTACTTTTATTATTTAAATTCATACTATATTCGGATTTATTTATTTGGACAAAAAAATTAAAAGTTGTGTTTTTTGTTTTCTTGATCAATATTTGCCTTCCTTTTTGTTGTTAGCACAAAAAATAAATGTGTGGTTAATTTTAAACTTTGTATTAGATAATAATTGATTATAAAACATTGGTTAAATAATTGAATTAGTGTTTCAAGAAATAATAATAATTGAATTATGGCATTGTAGGCTCGACAATGATTTTATTCAAAATAAAAAGAGAAAAAAATAGAGAAAGGTTTAAACAATTTATGCTAGTGATTTTAGTGGGTCCACATTTAAGCTCTCATTAACCCACAGTCCACCAAAACCACCATCCATTAACACCACCGTTCACCACCCTCACCACTGTTCACCACAACCACCGTCCACTATAGCAAACCATGAAAACTGTTGGTCCCAAAGGGCAACAAGGGTATGAAAAATAGCTAGAGGGGGGGTGAATAGCTGTTTTAAAAATTCTTTTCGTACCCTTGATAAACTCAATTGCAAATGCGCACTTTATCAAGTAAGCGTTATGAAATGCGCCTAAGTGAGTGAGTGAAATGCACAGCGGAATTTAGTAATGAAAATAGGCGCAAAGTGTGATAAGGGGCGCACACACACTCTAAGTATTTTGGCTCAAAGTGGTTGAAATAAGGAACTAAGGCAAATGAAATAACAACACAACACAATTCAGTTCAATCAATCTACAATGAGTAAACAAGCAAATAGTGAGTGAAAATAATAACTTGAAAGTAAATGACAAGATAATTACACAAGCTATTTGGAGAGGTTCGATCAATGAAAGATCTACGTCCTCTACCAAGATGGTTAGTCTTGGATTTCTAAAGGAGATCTTATATAATGAGTGAGTGTTACAATTACAACTTTTGAGCTTCTACACTAACTCAAGATCTAATATTCTATGAATGAACAAATCCAAAACAATAACCGGTGTATCTCTAAAAGATGGATCTAAGTGATCAAACTTAAAGAGGTGCATGTGTGAATTTAGTATCAAGGCTCTTTAGATCTTTATGATTTAGAGCACAATGAAACTAAAGTGTTATAGCTTGAAGATCTGGGCTAAGGATGAAGGTATGAAGATGTTCTTGAGGAAATCTGGAAAAACGAAGGCAATCTTCAAATCTTCAACAAATGCTTTGAGAGAGAAATTCTTGAAATTCTTAGCAACACTCAGCAACTTCAAAAAGTTGAAGTTATGGGGTATTTATAGTGAACTTCAAAAAACTAGTGTCGTTCGTTGATTGGAGCATGCATATATTATGGCCATTTTGACACTCAACATAAATGTGACCGTTGTGGACACATGTCAACAGATTAGGCGCATATGTATCTTTTAACCACCGTTGGATCATTGGTGTAATTTGAATTCTCTTCAAGTCTTTGAATCTTCAATAAATCACTGAGTGTTGAATAAACACTTTGAGACGCGTTTGAGCCAAGAGGCGCACATAATGTGTGCGCTAAATCAAGGGGCGCATAGGCGCGTAGCATACTTAGTAATAAGTCCTAGTGCGTGCGCTATGAAAGGCGCATGGCGCAAATGAAGAGAGGCGCATGGCGCAAATGAAGAGAGGCGCATGGCGCGTATGCGCGGCTCAAACTCACTGAGTGATTTTTCTTTGAATCTTGACCTTCTTTCCCTATTTCTAAGCCTATTCTATAACAATGGACAACCTAAAAAAATGAAGTATAAATACTTCTTACATGTGGGTCTAAAGTCCATGAAATAAAACTTAGGTGATGGATCAATCAAATCTAATAAAACCTATTACATTAAAATTGAGATATAGTGGGCATACCCAACAATCTCCCCCTATTTGATTGATGCCATTACCTACTATATCAAGGACAAACATTATACTTGATAAAAACATGTCCAAATGAATGAAATTGGTAAATCATGTCTCAAGTTAATGCACACACTAGTCCAAGATATAGATTTCTAATCTATTCTAATAAGGTTAACACATTACATATGGAAAGATATAAATAACAGTTTAACACATTCAAAATGATGTATGAATTTTAGTTTTGAAAAGTGTTTAAAACAAGTTTAAACTCAATGCATGAAAGTATGAACCAATTCAATATGATGCATGAATTTAAACAATATTAAATGTTCTACAAACAAGGAGTTTGAGTGAACAAAGTTTGATAATAAGTGATGCATTGTTCTCATTAAAACTTGGGAAGTATGATTACAGATTACAAGTTTTGAATAGAACAAAGACAAAAGATGTGCTAAAACAAGTAAGCACTAAAATCACTATCTTCAAAAAGGGTTTTACTAAAAAAAAAATTCTAACTTACAATCAAAGAAAACTAAGGATTAGGAGGCGCGTCGTCTTCCTTCAATCCTTCTTCAATTTCAGAAACGGAGCGCTGGATTTGTTTGAAAAGTTGATAGGCGCGTTTCACTAAACCATGTAGGTCCGTGACGCGTCTTGATGGTAGCGCAAATGACCAACATTGATGTTTGATATTCATCAATGGTGCGTTGAGTAATAGCTTGGCTGTTGAGCGACGTTTTCAGCAACGTTCTGAAAGTTTGCTTCAATAGCAGCTGCACTGAAACAATGTCAGAGGAAATTCTATCTGAGCGCCTGTCTGCGCTATAGTGTGCGGCGTTGAAGTGGGTGACAACTAACTCCTTCAAGACTTCAATCTTTGAAAGCAGGGAATTAATGTCAACATGCGCGCTATGAGCAGGAGCAGGGCTGGAAGAGGGCGCATGAGATCCAGGCGCATGTGAATCAGGAGCAATTGGAGCAGCGCTTGGGTTCATCATTTGGTTCTGCGCCATAGACAGATAGTCCCAGGATTTGTAGCTCATCCTTAACTTCGTTGAGCTTATCAACAACGCTCGATACTTATGGCTATCTCCAGCACCATTTCAAAAGTTTCCTTATATCCCCCGCTATGTTCAACTATACTTCCTTTATAGCGTTATAAAATCTTGGCCATCGGTGAGTTGGATGCCAGCGCTAATCTGCTCGTGAAGAGAAGCAAGAGTGCCTTTGAATAAATCGTTCATCTGATCAATAGCATCATTCCACTGTTGAGGGGTCAAGGAAGTGTTTGTCCTTGATGTTGGCATCTATGCGCTTTATC